>CM042168.1:67346988-67361988 GCA_023376005.1 Doryteuthis pealeii
TTAAAAAAAAAATGCATTAGAACATTGAAAATATAGTTATGATTGCAATCAAATATTTTGGCATTAAATAACCCATAAGGAGTTGGTATGCCATTAAACAAATAAACTAAACAAAACAATTTTTATAGAATAAAATTTTATTTTGCAAAAAATATGGTAATTATTTTATTTTGTAATTAAAGTCCGCAGAGTGGCCTATTGTTGGTATCAGCCAGAAAGTGAGGGAGTCTATTCCCTTTTCACTAGTGCTAGACCAGGGAGATTGTTTTTGCATCTGAAGTGGAGCCCCACACCTACCATCAGCTCCCCACTTTACTGCACAGATCCAAGCTGTGCTACTCATATGCTGAGTTAAAAGCTACTTATTTTCTCTGAATTTATAACTTTTTAAAAATTTTAATGAAGCAATGTTTTCTTGGTCAAGTACTGTTGCCTTTAAGTTTTGTTCTTTAATTAAAATTAAAATTAGTCGAAATAAGAATTTTATAATTTTGTTTTGATGAACATAAAGTATTTTAAGATTGATTAAATCTGTATATGAAGACCTTCATCAAATATTTTCTTGTGGTTGGATGGGATTATGGTCAAGTCATGTTGGAAGCACAGGTTCTTGCTGGATCACCAAAGTTAAGCAGTGATGAACCTGTTCAATACTTAATTGGGTGACCACTTAAGTGACAGCAGGTACACTGTAAGCAACCTGAGTCCTTTGTTTATCAAAATGACTTCATTCAGTATTAAATGATCTTAAAAGGGTTGATATGCCATAAAACAAAACAACCAACAAAACAAACTTAAAACTGAAGTTAAGCAGCAATGAGCTTGTCTATTACTTAAATGGGTGACCACTCAAGCAAGAGCAGGTACTGTAAGAAACTAAATATCAAAATAACTTGATTTAGCATTAAATGACCCGTAAAGGGTTGATATGCCGTAAAACAAACTTAAAACTGAAGTTAAGCAGTGATGAGCCTATTCAATACTTAATTGGGTGACCACTTAGACAACAGTGGGTACTATAAGAAACCAAATATCAAAATGACTCGATTCAGCATTAAATGACCCAAAAAGGGTTTATGTGCCATAAAATAAAACCAACCAACCAGCCAACCATAATGACCTTTTAACTCTTAACGTCCTATACCGCCTCATTCCACCCGGCCAGAAGTCTCATTTGTTTTCATAATCCGCCCCAAATGATAGCCTTTGTTTAAATATAATATTAATCATATTTAGAAGTCTTTGATTTACAGGAAATAACAGGTAACTTTAAATGAAAAGGCCATTTTTAGCCATTTTTTGATAAATCCTTATAGGAATGGGGCTCTGGACTTAGAAAATTCTCAACAGGATGTTAAGAGTTAAATGATAATTCTTCTCTAATAATGAATGGAATGGTCAAAGAAAAAACAATTTTTTTTTAATTCCTTGTTTTTTCTCTGTAAGTACATTTAAGAATCTGCTTTATTTTAAAGATTTCTTTTTGTTTTTCATTATTTTCCCCCCAAAAAATAACAAAATATAAAATGTCTTATTGTTAAAAGTTTATTTACATTGCTTGTTCATATCTTTTTTTGCAGGATTTGTTTTTTTTTTTATATAGTGAAAAGGAAATCAGTTTTTTAAAAATTTTTTTAATAGAAATTTTCCTTTTTGTGTACAGTTGGTAATATAGGGGGAAAAACAAAAAGTAGAAATTGATAGATGTAGCATCTTTTAATAATTTGTCAGGATAGAGTCCTTCAAGTATTTTAAAAAAAAACAATTATTAACTCTGACTTTTATCTAGTAATCTATTCACTTAATAATCCTCTAAAAATGATTAATTATTTCTCTGAATTTTTGAGATGAGGCTTAAAAATTTGGATTATTTGCACTATTGTCCTCATCTTTATTGTTATATACAAACATTTCAGCCGATGTACCCTCCGGCCTTCTTCAGGTGTTTCTTGTCAAACTCAGAAAGCTTCTCTTCGAACTCGGGAACTTTCTTTAGTAGAATCGACTATTAGCAATAAATAGAAAGAATACATATGCTAATGTAGAGGCGTGTCATTTAGTGACTGAATAATTCGGAATAATTATGATAATGTTCAATGCTGTATCTATTTTTAAAAAAGAAAGATTTGAATTAAAAGTTCTGCCTTATAAAATATCTTGTCCTTTCAAATGAAAATAATTAGAACATTAGGTTAACAATTAAATTCCATTTATAAGAAAAATATAATTCAATTACTACAACTAAATGGATAAGAAAGAATATTGGCCTGAAAGACTTTATAAACTATTGAGAAGAGAACCAAAAAAGAAGAGTTTATTGTACATACTTATATCTATAAGTAATGGAGGCGCATTGGTCTAATGGTTAGAGTCGTGGGCTCGTCGACCCGAGTTCAATTCCTGGATGAGGCTGTTTGCATTTCACATGGCGCTAATACCCTTGGGAAAGGTATGAATCCAATTCTCCCTCCAGCTATGGGTAAATAGCAGGGTAGACTGGGCTCTTTAACCATGGCTAGGTAACCAGTCTAGGAGAAGGAAAACTCTGAATTCAAACCTGTTAAACTCCGCTTAAAAAATTGACCTTGTGTCGCATCCTGCTCATGCAGAGGGGTTGGTAAATATATATACTTATAGATATATATATTTACCAACCCCTCTGCATGAGTAGGATATGACACAAGGTCAATTTCCACATGAGCAGAATATGAGAGAAGGCCAATTTCTTAAGTAGAGTTTAACAGGTTTGAATTCAGAGTTTTCCTTCTCCTAGACTGGTTACTTATCCAAGGTTAAAGAGCCCAGTCTGTCCTACTATTTACCCATAGCTGGAGGGAGAATAGTTTGATTCATACCTTTCCTAAGTGCATAAGTGCTATGTGAAATGCAAACAGCCTCATCCAGGATTTGAACTCTGGTTGATGAGTTCATATCCCATGACTCTAACCATTATACCACGCACTTCCACTTTATCTATGAGTATATAATTATGTTGGAGAACAGAAAATGGTTATTTATATTTAGAATTTTGAAAAATTTTTTAGATTGAAATAGATCACTAAGTAGGCTTGAGCCTATTCTAGTAGTGACTAGGTTTGAATTCAGAGTTTTTATTCTCCTAGACTGGTTGCCTAGCCAAGGTTAAAGAGCCCAGTCTGTCCTACTATTTACCCATAGCTGGAGGGAGAGTAGTTTGATTCATACCTTTCCCAAGGGTATTAGCACTATGTGAACTGTGGCTTTGTCCTGGAATTGAACTCGGGTCAACAAGTCCATTTCCTGTGACTCTAACCAGTACACCACCGCGCTTTGACAAGTTTTAGTTATACAACTAAAATGTCTGCAACTCTTCAGAATTGGTGCATTCATCTTTACCATTCTTCAGAAAGTTAATATTCTCAATTGTAAATTTTAAATATTATTAAAAACAATAACTTTTTAAAAAAAACAAAAAACAATTTTATGATAAATTCTTAAGAGTCAAAATATATTTTGTGTAGACCATTCACAGATTTCAGTGAAAGAAAATGATATGTTTATAAAATTCTTGGTTAAATCAAACTTAACGGACCTAAATTCCACCATTGTATGCCACCCTGCTGAAAGAAAAAAAATACAAAAAATCAGGAAATTAACCGAATTTAATGAAATTTTCAGTGTTGATATATTAATGAATAAAAGGTATAATGCACCAATTATTTTATTTTAAAACTTTTTTTCAGGTCATTTAACTTTGAACCACGTATCTTTCAGAATCTGTGTTATGCTTCAAAGATACATGGTTCAAAGTTAACTGACCTGAAAAAATGTAAAAGTTTTTAAAATAAAATAACTGGTGCATTATATCTTTTATTCATTAATATATCAACACTGAAAATTTCATTAAATTCGGTTAATTCCCTGATTTTTGGTATTTTTTTTCTTTTGGTGGGGAGACATACGATGGTGGAATTTAGGTCTGTTAAGTTTGATTTAACCAAATCCTTTGTTGAAAATACTCAATTCACAGGAGAATTAATTGAAAAAAAAAAAAAAACAAGTTCTAAATTGCTTTCACTAATTTTTAATATAGGAAGCATTCTCTAACTTTTGATAATTCTTCATTTCATTAATGATAAACTTGTATATAGAGCATTTGTCTGTTTTTTTTTAAATAATTAATTTCATTCTAACAAATTTCAAATTAAATTGGTTGTCTCTCCTCTCACAACTTTTTTATAAATCATCACATTTTCTATCAGGTCTTTTTTTATCTGCTAATTTAGCTTCCTCCTACATTTAGCTAAATTGAGCTGGAATTTTGAAATACTGACCTGAAAACTGAAATGTTTGAGATCCTAATTGTTAAAACTGGGTAATTCCATGTCAAATCCTTTAGGCCATGTCACCCACCCACTTCAATTTTTTTGAAATTTTGTACAGTTGTCGACTATGTTAAAGTCAGGCAATCACAAAAAATTGGCGGAGTTATGTCGATTTTTTAGGTCTCCAAATTTGGGAAAAATAGCGACTTTTGTAATCTATTTTTGTCTGTAAAATGAGCTCTAGAGCTTCCCTACTACTGAAAATTGGTTTAAAATTTTAACTGATGTTGTAGCTTTGATTCTGAGCAAAAATCAAACTATCTTTTTGGTACAAATAATGTTCAATATATGTGAAATGATAATAGAAAAAAATTTTTTTGTCATAAATGCAGTGCCACATCAGGATATTGATCTTGCTATTTAAAAAATCAGAAATCATCAATAACTTAAAATTGGTTGAATTTAAGATTTTTTTGATAGCAATTTTTGGAATTGGAAGGTTAAATTTTGGGGATTGTCTAATGTTAACACAGTCCACACCTAGAAAAATTGAAGGGGGTGGGTGACAATTTTAATTTTTTCTTGATCATTTGACATGGAATACCTGACTGGTTAATTTTGGAAAAGGAAAATTTAATTCCCACTTCTAACTCCCACTTTCGGATTCTGATGGATGAAAACAAAAAGATTACTGATAGAAATGTTATGATTTTTTTTAAAGGAATGAAATAAAAAAAAAAATTAAAAAAAAAACAACCACCTGTCCTGGATTTGTGTATGTTATAAAATAATTTTTTTATTTTTTTTTATCATAATATTTTTAATGCCTACCTGTGTCATTGCCAGTTGAAGACACTTAACAAAAACAAATTATTTGTAAACCATCTAATGATAACTCTACTAATTATATTTTTCAGAGATGTCCAAGGTCAAATTGAATTAGAATTACCAGTGGCCCAAGTAGTCCAGGTAAGCACTTGTAAATAAATGTTTTGAATTTATTAATTCGTCAATCATTGATTTTATTAATTGTAATTATTTTTCTGACATCCTACCATGTCAATTAACACAAAGTCGATTTATATGGGGAAACATGGACAAACTGAATATCATGCAGTGGCCAGTGTAAAATTGCGTGTATCCTGTCGGCATTCCTTTTTTGTGGCACCTCAGGCACGGGCAATAAACTCAGTCCTGCCCTTTAAATCGAGAGGGCAAGTGTTGCCTAGGGGAATGGTTCCCTGGGATTCACACTGATATTATATATCTTACCTGGTAAGTATATGCTGCTGTCGAAGAATCTTGATTTTATTAATTGTATGTTTAAAAAATAATTTTTTTTTATAGAAAGAATTACTTCAAAAGAACAAAAAAGGCCACCCTGTTGGCTGGGGCATTAGAATACACTGACTTACCTCTGCAATGGGGTAGGACTCTCTTCAATAGAGCCACCTATTGGCCGTGTGTGGCGACCCGTGATGCTTAAGGATGGAACCCAGGTGGCTGAGAAATCCATGACCTGCAACACTCCACTTTGGCCCTTACTTGGGCTAGACCAATCAGCTGGTTATGTCAAGCCCTAGCACCTACATGATTGCTCCAACCCTATTGCCCTTATGGCAATCCACAACCCTTTTTATCATATATGTGCTAGAAGGTGGTGGCTGAGGGTCTTCATGTCCTGAAAATGACGTTAAACTCTATCTAATGGTGAGGTTCCAGTTCTGGAGGTTTTGGGAATGTGGAGCACCCCTTCATTCACATTGCTCCCTGGTTCACTCTGACCCGGAGTTGTACTACCTGTTAGGTCCCATTTATGGGTCAAATAGATAAATGTGTTTATAAAAAAATTGAGTATCCATTAAGTTGATATGCCATAAAACAAAACACACCAAACCACCCACCATCCCCCCCAAAAAAGAAAGAATTTATTTTTACAGCTGGGTCTCCATATTAAAAGATTTATGTTTTCACATGTCACTTACATTACTTCAATAATTGGATTCATGCCTTTCACAAAAAGGCATTGACGCCATGTGAAATTTAAAGGGGAGTAACTCTAGATTTCATTAGGTCTGAACCTAACAGAAACTATTTCAATGTTGATACATACATCTCTACTGGTGAGTGGAAACATTTTTTTTTTGAATGCTTGGATTTTAAACAGCTTCTTGCAGGATTTGAACTCGTTATGAAGAATACACTTATATTTCCAAATTTAAAATATTTTATAATTTATCAGATAATTATGATAGTAAAGAATTTATTTAGGATCCTAAGTTTAAGGAAGAAAATCATAGACAATTACAGGCAACGGAAAATATGTTTTTGGTATCCACTGTACATTAGGGGCGGAATGGCTAACGTGCCTGGACTGCATAGTAAGTGAGTTCAAACTCCAGTTGCACTATTATTTTCACTATTTCACTAATTTAATTCATACCTTTCCCAAGGGTATTAGTCCAAAAGTGAAAATAATAGTGCAACTGGAGTTTGAACTCACTTACTACACAGTCCAGCACATTAGCCATTCCGCCCCTAATGTACAGTAGATACCAAAGATACATATTTTCCATTGCCTGTAATTGTCTATTATTTTCTTCCTTAAACTTAGGATCCTAAATAAATTCTTTACTATCATAATTATCTGATAATTATAAAATATTTTAAATTTGGAAATATAAGTGTATTCTTCATAACCGAGTTCAATTCCTGCAAGAAGCTGTTTAAAATCCAAACATTCAAAAAAGAACATTTTCCACTCACCAGTAGAGATGTATGTATCAACATTGAAATAGTTTCTGTTAGGTTCAGACCTAATGAAATCTAGAGTTACTCCCCTTTAAATTTCACATAGCGTCAATGCCTTTTTGTGAAAGGCATGAATCCAATTATTGAAGTAATGTAAGTGACATGTGAAAACATAAATCTTTTAATATGGAGACCCAGCTGTAAAAATAAATTCTTTCTTTTTTTTGGGGAGGGGGGGTTTGGTGTGTTTTGTTTTATGGCATATCAACTTAATGGATACTCAATTTTTTTATAAACACATTTATCTATTTGACCCATAGATGGGACCCTAACAGGTAGTACAACTCCGGGCCAGAGTGAACCAGGGAGCAATAGTGAAAGAAGGGGTGCTCCACATTCCCCAAACCTCCAGAACTGGAACCTCACCATTAGATAGAGTTTAACGTCATTCTCAGGACATGAAGACCCTCAGTCACCACCTTCTAGCACATATATGATAAAAAGGGTTGTGGATTGCCATAAGGGCAATAGGGTTGGAGCAATCATGTAGGTGCTAGGGCTTGACATAACCAGCTGATTGGTCTAGCCCAAGTAAGGGCCAAAGTGGAGTGTTGCAGGTCATGGATTTCTCAGCCACCTGGGTTCCATCCTTAAGCATCACGGGTCGCCACGCACGGCCAATAGGTGGCTCCATTGAAGAGAGTCTTACCCCATTGCAGAGGTAAGTCAGTATATTCTAATGCCCCAGCCAACAGGGTGGCCTTTTTTGTTCTTTTGAAGTAATTCTTTCTAAAAAAAAAAATTATTTTTTAAACATACAATTAATAAAATCAAGATTCTTCGACAGCAGCATATACTTACCAGGTAAGATATATAATATCAGTGTGAATCCCAGGGAACCATTCCCCTAGGCAACACTTGCCCTCTCGATTTAAAGGGGCAGGACTGAGTTTATTGCCCAGTGCCTGAGGTGCCACAAAAAAGGAATGCCGACAGGATACATGCAATTTTTAGACTGGCCACTGCATGATATTCAGTTTGTCCATGTTTCCCCATATAAATCGGACTTTGTGTTTAATTGACATGGTAGGATGTCAGAAAATAATTACAATTAATAAAATCAATGATTGACGAATTAATAAATTCAAAACATTTATTTACAAGTGCTTACCTGGACTACTTGGGCCACTGGTAATTCTAATTCAATTTGACCTTGGACATCTCTGAAAAAATATAATTAGTAGAGTTATCATTAGATGGTTACAAAATAATTTTGTTTTTGTTAAGTGTCTTCAACTGGCAATGACACAGGTAGGCATTAAAAATATTATGATAAAACAAAAAATAAAAAAATTATTTTATAACATACACAAATCCAGGACAGGTGGTTGTTTTTTTTAATTTTTTTTTTTATTTCATTCCTTTAAAAAAAATCATAACATTTCTATCAGTAATCTTTTGTTTTTCATCCATCAGAATCCGAAAGTGGAGTTAGAAGTGGGAATTAAATTTTCCTTTTCCAAAATTAACCAGTCAGGTATTCCATGTCAAATGACCGAGAAAAAATTAAAATTGTCACCCACCCCCTTCAATTTTTCTAGGTGTGGACTGTGTTAACATTAGACAATCCCCAAAATTTAACCTTCCAATTCCAAAAATTGCTATCAAAAAAATCTTAAATTCAACCAATTTTAAGTTATTGATGATTTCTGATTTTTTTAAATAGCAAGATCAATATCCTGATGTGGCACTGCATCTATGACAAAAAATTTTTTTTCTATTATCATTTCACATATATTGAACATTATTTGTACCAAAAAGATAGTTTGATTTTTGCTCAGAATCAAAGCTACAACATCAGTTAAAATTTTAAACCAATTTTCAGTAGTAGGGAAGCTCTAGAGCTCATTTTACAGACAAAAATAGATTACAAAAGTCGCTATTTTTCCCAAATTTGGAGACCTAAAAACTCGACATATCTCCGCCAATTTTTTGAATTAGAAGCTCAAATTTTTGTGATTGCCTGACTTTAACATAGTCGACAACTGTACAAAATTTCAAAAAAATTGAAGTTGGTGGGTGACATGGCCTGGATGATTTGACATGGAATTACCCAGTTTTAACAATTAGGATCTCAAACATTTCAGTTTTCAGGTCAGTATTTCAAAATTTCAGCTCAATTTAGCTAAACGTAGAAGGAAGCTAAATTAGCAGATAAAAAAGACCTGATAGAAAATGTGATGATTTATAAAAAAGTTGTGAGAGGAGAGACAACCAATTTAATTTGAAATTTGTTAGAATGAAATTAATTATTTAAAAAAAAACAGACAAATGCTCTATATACAAGTTTATCATTAATGAAATGAAGAATTATCAAAAGTTAGAGAATGCTTCCTATATATTACAAATTAGTGAAAGCAATTTAGAACTTGTTTTTTTTTTGTTTTTTCAATTAATTCTCCTGTGAATTGAGTATTTTCAACAAAGGATTTGTTAAATCAAACTTAACAGACCTAAATTCCACCATCGTATGTCTCCCACCAAAAGAAAAAAAATACCAAAAATCAGGGAATTACCGAATTTTAATGACATTTTCAGTGTTGATATATTAATGAATAAAGATATAATGCACCAGTTATTTTTAATTAAAACTTTTACATTTTTTTAGGTCAGTTAACTTTGAACCATGTATCTTTGAAGCATAA
This sequence comes from Doryteuthis pealeii, assembly GCA_023376005.1. Lineage (NCBI taxonomy): Eukaryota > Metazoa > Mollusca > Cephalopoda > Myopsida > Loliginidae > Doryteuthis > Doryteuthis pealeii. Next base: position 67,356,749 of record CM042168.1, read on the forward strand.
CACAGATTCTGAAAGATACGTGGTTCAAAGTTAAATGACCTGAAAAAAAGTTTTAAAATAAAATAATTGGCATTATATCTTTTATTCATTAATATATCAGCACTGAAAATTTCATTAAATTTCGGTTAATTTCCTGATTTTTTGGTATTTTTTTTCTTTCAGCGGGGGTGGCATACAATGGTGGAATTTAGGTCCGTTAAGTTTGATTTAACCAAGAATTTATAAACATATCATTTTCTTTCACTGAAATCTGTGAATGGTCTACACAAAATATATTTTGACTCTTAAGAATTTATCATAAAATTGTTTTTTGTTTTTTTTTTAAAGTTATTGTTTTTAATAATATTTAAAATTTACAATTGAGAATATTCATTATTGAAGAATGGTAAAGATGAATGCACCAATTCTGAAGAGTTGCAGACTTTTTAGTTGTATAACTAAAACTTGTCAAAGCGCGGTGGTGTACTGGTTAGAGTCACAGGAAATGGACTTGTTGACCCGAGTTCAATTCCAGGACAAAGCCACAGTTCACATAGTGCTAATACCCTTGGGAAAAGTATGAATCAAACTACTCTCCCTCCAGCTATGGGTAAATAGTAGGACAGACTGGGCTCTTTAACCTTGGCTAGGCAACCAGTCTAGGAGAATAAAAACTCTGAATTCAAACCTAGTCACTACTAGAATAGGCTCAGGCCTACTTAGTGATCTATTTCAATCTAAAAAAATTTTCAAAATTCTAAATATAAATAACCATTTTCTGTTCTCCAACATAATTATATATTCATAGATAAAGTGGAAGTGCGTGGTGTAATGGTTAGAGTCCTGGATGAGGCTGTTTGCATTTCACATAGCACTTATGCACTTAGGAAAGGTATGAATCAAACTATTCTCCCTCCAGCTATGGGTAAATAGTAGGACAGACTGGGCTCTTTAACCTTGGCTAAGTAACCAGTCTAGGAGAAGGAAAACTCTGAATTCAAACCTGTTAAACTCTACTTAAGAAATTGGCCTTCTCTCATATTCTGCTCATGCGGAAATTGACCTTGTGTCATATCCTACTCATGCAGAGGGGTTGGTAAATATATATATCTATAAGTATATATATTTACCAACCCCTCTGCATGAGCAGGATGCGACACAAGGTCAATTTTTTAAGCGGAGTTTAACAGGTTTGAATTCAGAGTTTTCCTTCTCCTAGACTGGTTACTTAGCCAAGGTTAAAGAGCCCAGTCTGTCCTACTATTTACCCATAGCTGGACGGAGAATTGGATTCATACCTTTCCCAAGGGTATTAGCGCCATGTGAAATGCAAACAGCCTCATCCAGGAATTGAACTCGGGTCGACGAGCCCACGACTCTAACCATTAGACCAATGCGCCTCCATTACTTATAGATATAAGTATGTACAATAAACTCTTTTTTTTTGGTTCTCTTCTCAATAGTTTATAAAGTCTTTCAGGCCAATATTCTTTCTTAACCGTTTAGTTGTAGTAATTGAATTATATTTTTCTTATAAATGGAATTTAATTGTTAATCTAATGTTCTAATCATTTTCATTTGAAAGGACAAGATATTTTATAAGGCAGAACTTTTAATTCAAACCTTTCTTTTCTAAAGTAGTATCTACTTTGAACATTATATAATTATTCCGAATTATTCAGTCACTAAATGACACGCCTCTACATTAGCATATCTATACTTTCTATTTATTGCTAATAGTCGATTCTACTAAAGAAAGTTCCCGAGTTCGAAGAGAAGCTTTCTGAGTTTGACAAGAAACACCTGAAGAAGGCTGGAGGGTACATCGGCTGAAATGTTTGTATATAACAATAAAGATGAGGACAATAGTGCAAATAATCCAAATTATCAAGCCTCATCTCAAAAATTCAGAGAAATAATTAATCATTTTTAGAAGATTATTAAATGAATAGATTACTAGATAAAAGTCAGAGTTAATAATTGTTTTTTTTTAAATACTTGAAGGACTCTAGCCTGACAAATTATTAAAAGATGCTACATCTATTAATTTCTACTTTTTGTTTTTCCCCCTATATTACCAACTGTACACAAAAAGGAAAATTTCTATTAAAAAGAAAAAAAAAATTTTAATTTCCTTTTCACTATATCAAAAGAGAAAAAAAAATCCTGCAAAAAAAGATATGAACAAGCAATGTAAATAAACTTAACAATAAGACATTTTATATTTTGTTATTTTTGGGGGGAAAATAATGAAAAACAAAAAGAAATCTTTAAAATAAAGCAGATTCTTAAATGTACTTACAGAGGAAAAACAAGGAATTAAAAAAAAAAAAATTTGTTTTTTCTTTGACCATTCCATTCATTATTAGAGAAGAATTATAATTTAACTCTTAACATCCTGTTGAGAATTTTCCAAGTCCAGAGCCCCATTCCTATAAGGATTTATCAAAAAATGGCTAAAAATGGCCTTTGCATCTAAAGTTACCTGTTATTTCCCTTAAATCAAAGACTTCTAAATACGATTAATATTATATTTAAACAAAGGCTATCGTTTGGGGCGGATTAGGAAAACAAATGAGACTTCTGGCCGGGTGGAATGAGGCGGTATAGGACGTTAAGAGTTAAAAGGTCATTATGGTTGGTTGGTTTTGTTTTATGGCACATAAAGCCTTTTTGGGTCATTTAATGCTGAATCGAGTCATTTTGATATTTGGTTTCTTATAGTACCCACTGTTGCTTAAGTGGTCACCCAATTAAGTATTGAATAGGCTCATCACTGCTTAACTTCAGTTTTAAGTTTGTTTTGTTTTACGGCATATCAACCCTTTACGGGTCATTTAATGCTGAATCAAGTTATTTTGATATTTAGTTTGGTTAGCTCAGTTGGTAGAGCGTTCGGCTAGAAACCAAAAGGTTCCTAGATCGATACCCGCCCTCGCCAACTCAGCATATGAGTAGCACAGGGATCTGTGCGGTAAAGTAAGGAGCTGATGGTAGGTGTGGCGATCCACCTCAGACGCTAAAATGATCTCCTTGGTCTAGCACTAGTGAAAAGGGGATAGACTCCCTTGCTGCTTGGCTGATACCGACATTAGGCCGCCCCGACGACTTTACTTTTTACAGTACCTGCTGTTGCTTGAGTAGTTACCCATTTAAGTATTGAACAAGCTCATTGCTGCTTAACTTCACTTTTAAGTTTGGGTTGTTTTGTTTTATGGCATATCAACCCTTTTCAGATCATTTAATACTGAATGAAGTCATTTTGATAAACAATGAACTGAGGTTGCTTACAGTGTACCTGCTGTCACTTAAGTGGTCACCCAATTAAGTATTGAACAGGTTCATCACTGCTTAACTTCGTTGATCCAGCAAGAACCTGTGCTTCCAACATGACTTGACCATAATCCCATCCAATCCCAAGAAAATATTTGATGAAGGTCTTCATATACAGATTTAATCAATCTTAAAATACTTTATGTTCATCAAAACAGAATTATAAAATTCTTATTTCGACTAATTTTAATTTTAATTAAAGAACAAAACTTAAAGGCAACAGTACTTGACCAAGAAAACATTGCTTCATTAAAATTTTTAAAAAGTTATAAATTCAGAGAAAATAAGTAGCTTTCAACTCAGCATATGAGTAGCACAGCTTGGATCTGTGCAGTAAAGTGGGGAGCTGATGGTAGGTGTGGGGCTCCACTTCAGATGTAAAAACAATCTCCCTGGTCTAGCACTAGTGAAAAGGGAATAGACTCCCTCGCTTTCTGGCTGATACCAACAATAGGCCACTCTGCGGACTTTAATTACAAAATAAAATAATTGCCATATTTTTTGCAAAAACATAACGTAAAATTTTATTCTATAAAACTTGTTTTGTTTTGTTTAGTTTATTTGTTTAATGGCATACCAACTCCTTATGAGTTATTTAATGCCAAAATCTAATATCTAAATGTTTGATTGCAATCATAACTATATTTTCAATGTTCTAATGCTTTTTATTTTAAATTGCACTTTTTTCTTTGTCTATACTCACAGTTATATACCAAGTATTCCTATTTAATACAAATAGTTTGCATACAGTTGTATGGCTTCAAGTATTCCTGTCTAATAGTAATAATTTATACACAATTACATGGTTTCAAGTTACTATTCCTATTTAATAATAATAATAATAATAATAATCTATTAATAATGGAGATTCGCTTCTGGTTTTTGTCTGTAACAAAAATTATGTCACATTACCCAAAATCGTCATAACAGAATAAATACACTCAAAATTTGAACATGCAACATTAGACAGTCCTCATTGTTTTTTTAAAAACAAGTTTTAATAAATACATGACTGGTATTATATATCTATATATAGTTTGTTTTATTTTAATATATATTTAAAGTTTACATTTCAAATTGTTTTATTTTTTAATCCTTTAATGAATTTGATGATTTTACTTATTTAGGGTATAAACTCGCTGACATTGAATTTTTTACTCCCACACCTCAGGCAATATGTTTCAAAAATCTATTTTTACATCGCCCGGAGGGTGTTTTTTATTTTGTACTAGTAATCATAATAATAATAATAATGTACCTCCAACTACTATTGGTATCACTTTTATAATATGAGAGTGAAAGTGATACCAATTGTAATTGGAGCACTTAGAATAGTCCCCAAAAGTTTAGAAAACAGACTAGATGAACTGGAAATCAGAGGAAGAATTGAGACTATCCAGAAAACAGCATTGTTGAAATCGGCTAGAATACTCAGAAAAGTCCTGGAAACCTGGAGACTTGCTGTCACTCAGAATCTAATGAAAAACCATCAGCTAACGCTGGTGTGATTAACTGACAAGGAGTGAAATAATTATGTTATGAGGAATTAGATGCAGTGGTGCAACCACTTGCCAAATAAATAGCTTATTTAGTACCTGGTTTGAACATTTTGAAAAATATATATTATGATCTAAAGTTAACTGTAGTATTGTTTACTTGATATCTTTGAATTTTATAGTGTACATTATAAGGTTATCTTAAAGATATGCACTCCCAAAATTTTGAGCTTTTTTATTTTAAGGAATGCTCCCTTTAAATTAGCAGCAGGAACCAGCCTCATATGGTCTTTTAATCTGTTTTTTTTTGGGGGAGAATAAACTTGTTTTTAATTTGAATTCTCAAATAATTTTCTTTTACAATATAATCTTGACCAATTCACTTTAACAAGGGGCGTATGATGTTGAAAAAAACATGCAAAATCCCTTATG
>CM042168.1:67367677-67397896 GCA_023376005.1 Doryteuthis pealeii
AAAATGAAAAACCTTAAATTTCATAATATTTTGTTAATTTTATGAAAATATGTCATTTCTACAAAAAAGACGAAATAAAAAAAAAAAGAAAAAACAAATTTCATAGAAAGGTTACTTGTGGACAAGGCGCTTCTCTTGTGAGATAAAAGTAAGTATGTTTCATTATTTTACATACAAACATATACAGAGTGGACACAGAAAATCGCACACTATCCTGGTTTACAAAAAAAAAAAAAACAAAAAAATACTTTTATTGGTCCAGAGAGTGGACACGTTTGTTGTCACCATTTGCAGTGGGCCACCCCAATCACCAAATCTTTACTCCTCTCGACTATTTCCTTTGGGGAGATCTCAAAATCTGTTCACACACTTAGATGATTTGTTTGTTTTGTTTTAACGGGCATATCAACAACAGTGGGTTCAATTTAATGGCCAGCAAAGTTTTGAAAGATTTTCGTTAGTTGATAGTAGAACAAAATTTTTTAAAACTCAATTTAAAAAAAAAAAAAAAAAATTTATATTTAACCATAGATTGGGGACCCTAAACAGGTACATACCATTCAGAGGTCAGAGTGGACCTGGGAGCAATGTTGATGAAGGGTTGTCACATTTCTCAACCTCCAGACTGGAAAACCTCACTATCAGTTTAATGTCATACCCAGGACACTAAGGACCCTCAGCCACCGTCTCTAGCACCCATATTGGTTAAAAAGGGTTGGGGCTTTGACACATAGGGGCAATAGGGTCAGGACAAATCATATAGGTGCTAGGTGATCAGCCGAATGATCGGATAGACTCTTTCCAATCGCCAAACAAGCCTAAAATAAGGACAAACAGTTAGTGTGTTGCTGTCATGATTGCTCATCCACCAGGATTCTGTCCTTAAGGCATCACAGGTCGCCACCCACAGCCAACAGGGGCCCAAGTTTGGGGAGGGGTGTCTTAACCCCTCTGCAGAGGCAGTTGGTTATTCTAAAGCACCCACTGACAGGGCAGCTTTGATGATTGAGGATGCAATAACAACTGAGTGTCAATAGATCCCCCCCCCGAAACCATTTATGAGTGGAAAGACGACTGCCTGTTTTATCTGCAGAAGTGCCTCAATTTGATAACTTTTATGATTACTAGCAAGAACATGTGCACCCCAGGCATAAGAATTTAAGTTTTTAATATAATGAATATATTAAATTAGAAAGGACATGAAATTAAATAAGAAAATTATAAAATGATTACATTTACTTAATATATTTATTGGTTTCTATATAATCATTCATAAGAATTGATTTTGTAATTACTTTGCAGAATAAAATAATTAATATTAGAGATGAAAAAGACTATTGTAATTATTTATTTAAACTCGGTTTTGTTAAAACCAGTATACAAATTAAACCACCATCTTATTATTATGTAAAAACCTTATCTCTTAGTGATAATATTAAATACATTGTAGGGACTTTAAATGCACTAATAACATGGCTGTTTTGAGGCAAATCTAACTGAGATTATTCATAGAGACATCGTAATAAATTAAGATTTATTCTATGTATTATGATTTTGAGCTCCCGCGGGGAAAATTTATGGGTCACAAAAACTATTAGCAGTCTAACTCCTACCTTGTTTTAACCTTCTTTCAGAAACATTTTTTCACGCTCAGAATTCAGAGGCATGGAATAAACTGCCTGCGTTTCATGTAGGCTGCGAAACACTGCATCTTTCAAGCTTCCATGCTTTCCTGTAGTCCGCCAACACTATACCTGAAATCCTCTCCCCAACACATATGCACACATCGCCACACATACATGTTTATATTACTGTAAAACTGTCATGTTCCTTGACACTAATACATTATTTCTGTGTACTAGACCATGAGGAACTTTGATGAGTTGTGGTACACTGAGCACTGTACACAATAATTTCATTATCATTATCATTTCTGTGTAATTCATTTCTAAGAAACTATTGAAATGTATTTTACAGTAGCTTGCAATGTGAGGGGAGAAAAAAAAGAAAAAACACTGGACATATAGATATGATCTTACTGCGTTCCTTTTTAGATTTTTTTCTGCTCAGGGATGCAGGAGCATACCTATCAGCATCTTTGCTCCATGTTGATTAACTGAAGATGTTTAGATACTTACATAGATAATTAGATACTTACGTTGCAGTTAATAGGAATTTAAATGTGGCTAAAATCATCATCAATTTTTGGAAAGATTTTTAAAAAATGTAACACATAGAATCAGGTTAGTTTATACATTTTTATCCTCTTTAGGACTTCTTACTTATGCTCAATTTTATTTTTTACTTATCGATTTTACTTATTGCTAATCCACCTAAAAAAAAGCCAATTTTCAATTAGTATAATAACTATTATCTTCATAACAATAATAATAGCAGACAAATGCCAGGACCATATGACCTTATGGCATCCCTTTTTTGATCTCAATTAGGAAAGGACATGTTTTTTCATTTACACCGTCATATCCAGTTGTTTGTAGGGGTAGGGTTAGGTTAGGGCGTTTAGTTTTATAAATTTTTTTTTAAATCTAAAAATGTCTGTTAAAACAACCGGATATTGACGGTGTTAAATTGGAAAAACACTTGTCCTTTTCTTAATCGGATTCAAAAAGGGATGCTAAAGGTCATATGGTGCCAAATAGCTATATTACAAAGTTGGTTTAGTTTCTTGGTTAATGGTATATCAAACCTTATGTGGGTTATTTAATGCTTAAAGCCATCCTAGTATTTAGAACACAGGGATGATTATTTAACCCATAGCTGGGGATCAATGGGTTGGAGGCTGTTGGTGTAATGGGTTGAACTTGTAGGAAATGACATGTCGACCAGAGTTCAAATCCTGGACGGAAGCTAAGAGTTCACATTTGCGCTAATACCCTTGGGAAGGTATGAATTCAAACTACTCTTCCCTTTAGCTATGGGTAAATATTAGGGGCAGACTGGACTCTTTATGCCTTGCTAGTCAACCCAGTCTAGGAGAAGGAAAAATCTGAATTCAAAACCTGTTTAAAACTCCGCTTCGGGTGGTCACTCTAGAATAGGCTCCAGTCCTAATTAGTTTATCTATTTCACTAATTTAATGTCATTACCTTTCCCAAGGGTATTAGTCCAAAGTTGAAAAATAATAGTGCGGATGGGAGTTTGACTCACTTACTATGGCATCAGCACGTTAGCATTCGCCCCTAATGTACAGTGGATACCAAAAATTATATTATTTCGGTTGCGTTAATTGTCTATGATTCTTCCTTAAACTTAGGATCCTAAATAAATTCTTTACTATCATATATCCTGATAATTATAAAAATATTTTAAATTTTGGAATATTAATGTATTCTTCATAACCGAGTTCAAATCCTGCAAGAAGCTGTTTAAATCCAAGCATTCAAAAAAGAAAAATGTTCCATCACAGTAGAGATGTATGTATCAACATTGAAATGTTTTGTTAGGTTCAGACCTAATGAAATCTAGATTACTCCCCTTTAAATTTCACAGGCGTCAATGCCTTTTTGTGAAAGGCATTGAATCCAATTATTGAAGTATGTAAGTGACATGTGAAAACATTAAATTTTTAATATGGGGACCCAGCTGCTAAAAATAAATTCTTTTCTTTTTTTGGGGGGATGGTGGGTGGTTGGTGTGTGTTTGTTTTATGGCATACAACTTAATGGTACTCAATTTTTTTATAAACACCATTTATCTATTTGACCCATAATGGGACCCTACAGGTACTACAACTCCGGGGTCAGAGTGAACCAGGGAGCCAATGGTGATGAAGGGTGCTCCACATTCCCAAAACCTCCAGAACTGGAACCTCACCATTTAGATAAGAGTTTAACGTCATTTTCAGAGACATGAAGACCCTCAGCCACCACTTCTAGCACATATATGATAAAAGGGTTGTGGATTGCCATAAAGGGGCAATAGGGTGGAGCCAATCATGTAGGTGTAGGGCTTGACATAACAGCTGATTGGTCTAGCCCAAGTAAGGGCCAAAGTGGAGTGTTGCAAGGTCATGAGATTCTCCAGGCCACCTGGGTTCCATCCTAAGCATCACGGGTCGCCACAGCCGGCCAATAGGTGCTCTATTGAAAGAGAGTCCTCACCCCATTGCAGAGGTAAGTCAAGTGTATTTCTAATGCCCAAGCCAAACAGTGGCCTTTTGTCTTTTGAAGTAATTCTTTCCTATAAAAAAAATTATTTTTAAACATACAAATTAATAAAATCAAGATTCTTCGACAGCAGCATTATACTTACCAGGTAAGATATAAATATCAGTGTGAATCCCAGGGGAACCAATTCCCTAGGCCAACACTTGCCCTCTCGATTTAAAGGGGCAGGGGACTGAGTTATTGCCCGGTGCCTGAGGTGCCACAAAAAAGGAATGCCGACAGGATACACGCAATTTTTACACTGGCCACTGCATGATATTCAGTTTGTCCATGTTTCCCCATATAAATCGGACTTTTGTGTTTAATTGGACATGGTAGGATGTCAGAAAATAATTACAATTTAATAAAATCAATGATTGACGAAATTAATAAATTCCAAAACAATTTTATTTATCAAGTGCTTACCTGGGACTACTTGGGCCACTGGTATTCTAATTCAATTTTGACCTTGGACATCTCTGAAAAATTAATTAGTAGAGTTTTATCATTAGATGGTTTACAAAATAATTTGTTTTTTTAGTGTCTTCAACGCATGACACAGGTAGGCATTAAAAAATATTTATGATAAAACAAAAATAAAAAAAATTTTTTATAACTACACAAATCCAGGACAGGTGGTTGTTTTTTTAATTTTTTTTTTTATTTCATCCTTAAAAAAAAATCATACATTTCTTCAGTAATCTTTTTTTGTTTTTCATCCATCCAGAAATCCGAAAGTGGAGTTAGAATAGTGGGAATTAAATTTTCTTTCCAAAATTAACCAGTCAGGTATTCCATGTCCAAATGATTCAAGAAAAAATTTAAAATTGTCACCCACCCCCTTCAATTTTTCTTAGGTGTGGACTGTGTAACATTAGACAATCCCCAAAATTTAACCTTCCAATTCCAAATTGTTATCAAAAAAATCTTAAATTACCAATTTAAGTTAAAAATTGATGATTTCTGATTTTTTTAATAGGCAAGATCAATATCCTTGATGTGGCACTGCATTTATGACAAAAAATTTTTTTCTATTATCATTTCAATAATTGAACATTATTTGTACCAAAAGATAGTTTGATTTTTGCTCAGAATCAAAGCTACAACATCAGTTAAAATTTTAAACCAATTCTTCAGTTTAGTTAGGGAAGCTCTAGAGCTCATTTTACAGACAAAAATAGATTACAAAAGTCGCTATTTTTCCCAAAATTTTGGAGACTAAAAATCGAATAACTCCGCCAATTTTTTGTTTGATTGCCTGACTTTAACATAGTCGACAACTGTACAAAATTTTCAAAAATTGAAGTGGGTGGGTGACATGGCCTAAAGGAAATTGAAACAATGGAATTACCCAGTTTTTAACAAATTTAGGATCTCAACATTTCAGTTTCAGGTCAGATTTCAAAATTCCAGCTCAATTTAGCTAAATGTAGGAGGAAAAGCTAAATTAGCAGATAAAAAAAGACCTTGATAGAAAATGTTTGATGATTTATAAAAAAGTTGTGAGAGGAGAGAAAACCAATTTAATTTGAATTTTGTTAGAATGAAATTAATTATTTAAAAAAAAACAGACAAATGCTCTATATACAAGTTTATCATTAATGAAATGAAGAATATCAAAAGTTAGAGAATGCTTCCTAATTACAAATTAGGAAAGCAATTTAGAACTTGTTTTTTTTTTTTTTTTCAATTAATTCTCCTGTGAATTGAGTATTTTTCAACAAGGATTTGGTTAGGGTAAATCAAACTTACGACCTTAATTCCACCATTCGTATGTCTCCCCACCAAAAGAAAAAAAATTACCAAAAATCAGGGAAATTTAACCGAATTAATGAAATTTTCAGTGTTGATTATTAATGAATAAAGATAAATGCACCAGTTATTTTATTTTTAAAACTTTTACATTTTTTTCAGGTCAGTAATTGAACCATGTATCTTTGAAGCATACACAGATTCTGAAAGATACGTTGGTCAAGTTAAATGACCTGAAAAAAAGTTTTTTAAAATAAAAATTAATTGGTGCCATTAACCTTTTTATTCACAGATTTCAGTGAAGAAAATGATATGTTTATAAAATTCTTGGTTAAATCAAACTTAACGGACCTAAATTCCACCATTGTATGCCACCCTGCTGAAAGAAAAAAAATACAAAAAATCAGGAAAATTAACCGAATTTAATGAAATTTTCAGTGTTGATATATTAATGAATAAAAGGTATAATGCACAATTATTTTATTTTAAAACTTTTTTTCAGGTCATTTAACTTTGAACCACGTATTCTTCAGAATCTGTGTTATTGCTTCAAAGATACATGGTTCAAAGTTAACTGACCTGAAAAAATGTAAAAGTTTTTAAAATAAAATAACTGGTGCATTATATCTTTTATTCATTAATATATCAAACACTGAAAATTTCATTAAATTCGGTTAATTCCTGATTTTTTGGTATTTTTTTCTTTTGGTGGGGGAGACATACGATGGTGGAATTTAGGTCTGTAAGTTTGATTTAACCAAATCCTTTGTTGAAAATACTCAATTCACAGGAGAATTAATTGAAAAAAAAAAAAACAAGTTCTAAATTGCTTTCACTAATTTGTAATATAGGAAGCATTCTCTAACTTTTGATAATTCTTCATTTCATTAATGATAACTTGTATATAGAGCATTTGTCTGTTTTTTTTTTAAATAATTAATTTCATTCTAACAAATTTCAAATTAATTGGTTGTCCTCTCCTCTCACAACTTTTTTTATAAATCATCACATTTTCTATCAGGTCTTTTTTTATCTGCTAATTTAGCTTCCTCCTACATTTAGCTAAATTGAGCTGGAATTTTGAAATACTGACCTGAAAACTGAAATGTTTTGAGATCCTAATTGTTAAAACTGGGTAATTCCATGTCAAATCCTTTAGGCCATGTCACCCACCACTTCAATTTTTTTGAAATTTTGTACAGTTGTCGACTATGTTAAAGTCAGGCAATCACAAAAATTGGCGGAGTTATGTCGATTTTTTAGGTCTCCAAATTTGGGAAAAAATAGCGACTTTTGTAATCTATTTTTTGTCTGTAAAATGAGCTCTAGAGCTTCCCTACTACTGAAAATTGGTTTAAAATTTTAACTGATGTTGTAGCTTTGATTCTGAGCAAAAATCAAACTATCTTTTTGGTACAAATAATGTTCAATATATGTGAAATGATAATAGAAAAAAATTTTTTGTCATAAATGCAGTGCCACATCAGGATATTGATCTTGCTATTAAAAAAATCAGAAAATCATAATAACTTAAAATTGGTTGAATTTAAGATTTTTTTGATAGCAATTTTTTGGAATTGGAAGGTTAATTTTGGGGATTGTCTAATGTTAACACAGTCCACACCTAGAAAAATTGAAGGGGGTGGGTGACAATTTTAATTTTTTCTTGATCATTTGACATGGAATACCTGACTGGTTAATTTTGGAAAAGGAAAATTTAATTCCCACTTCTAACTCCCACTTTCGGATTCTGATGGATGAAAAACAAAAGATTACTGATAGAAATGTTATGATTTTTTTTAAAGGAATGAAATAAAAAAAAAAAAATTAAAAAAAACAACCACCTGTCCTGGATTTGTGTATGTTATAAAATAATTTTTTTATTTTTGTTTTATCATAATATTTTTAATGCCTACCTGTGTCATTGCCAGTTGAAGACACTTAACAAAAACAAATTATTTTGTAACCATCTAATGATAACTCTACTAATTATATTTTTCAGAGATGTCCAAGGTCAAATTGAATTAGAATTACCAGTGGCCCAAGTAGTCCAGGTAAGCACTTGTAAATAAATGTTTTGAATTTATTAATTCGTCAATCATTGATTTTATTAATTGTAATTATTTTCTGACATCCTACCATGTCAATTAAACACAAAGTCCGATTTATATGGGGAAACATGGACAAACTGAATATCATGCAGTGGCCAGTGTAAAAATTGCGTGTATCCTGTCGGCATTCCTTTTTTGTGGCACCTCAGGCACCGGGCAATAAACTCAGTCCTGCCCCTTTAAATCGAGAGGGCAAGTGTTGCCTAGGGGAATGGTTCCCTGGGATTCACACTGATATTATATATCTTACCTGGTAAGTATATGCTGCTGTCGAAGAATCTTGATTTTATTAATTGTATGTTTAAAAAATAATTTTTTTTTATAGAAAGAATTACTTCAAAAGAACAAAAAAGGCCACCCTGTTGGCTGGGGCATTAGAATACACTGACTTACCTCTGCAATGGGGTAGGACTCTCTTCAATAGAGCCACCTATTGGCCGTGCGTGGCGACCCGTGATGCTTAAGGATGGAACCCAGGTGGCTGAGAAATCCATGACCTGCAACACTCCACTTTGGCCCTTACTTGGGCTAGACCAATCAGCTGGTTATGTCAAGCCCTAGCACCTACATGATTGCTCCAACCCTATTGCCCTTATGGCAATCCACAACCCTTTTTATCATATATGTGCTAGAAGGTGGTGGCTGAGGGTCTTCATGTCCTGAAATGACGTTAAACTCTATCTAATGGTGAGGTTCCAGTTCTGGAGGTTTTGGGAATGTGGAGCACCCCTTCATCACCATTGCTCCCTGGTTCACTCTGACCCGGAGTTGTAGTACCTGTTAGGGTCCCATTTATGGGTCAAATAGATAAATGTGTTTATAAAAAAATTGAGTATCCATTAAGTTGATATGCCATAAAACAAAACACACCAAACACCCCCATCCCCCCAAAAAAGAAAGAATTTATTTTTACAGCTGGGTCTCCATATTAAAAGATTTATGTTTTCACATGTCACTTACATTACTTCAATAATTGGATTCATGCCTTTCACAAAAAGGCATTGACGCCATGTGAAATTTAAAGGGGAGTAACTCTAGATTTCATTAGGTCTGAACCTAACAGAAACTATTTCAATGTTGATACATACATCTCTACTGGTGAGTGGAACATTTTTCTTTTTTGAATGCTTGGATTTTAAACAGCTTCTTGCAGGATTTGAACTCGGTTATGAAGAATACACTTATATTTCCAAATTTAAAATATTTTATAATTATCAGATAATTATGATAGTAAAGAATTTATTTAGGATCCTAAGTTTAAGGAAGAAAATCATAGACAATTACAGGCAACGGAAAATATATATTTTTGGTATCCACTGTACATTAGGGGCGGAATGGCTAACGTGCTGGACTGCATAGTAAGTGAGTTCAAACTCCAGTCGCACTATTATTTTCACTTTTGGACTAATACCCTTGGGAAAGGTATGAATTAAATTAGTGAAATAGATCACTAATTAGGACTGAGCCTATTCTAGTAGTGACCACCCGAAGCGGAGTTTAACAGGTTTGAATTCAGATTTTTCCTTCTCCTAGACTGGTTGCCTAGCCAAGGCTAAAGAGTCCAGTCTGCCCTAATATTTACCCATAGCTAAAGGGAGAGTAGTTGAATTCATACCTTTCCCAAGGGTATTAGCGCAATGTGAACTCTAGCTTCGTCCAGGATTTGAACTCTGGTCGACATGTCCATTTCCTACAAGTTCAACCATTACACCACAGCCTCCAACCCCATTGATCCCCAGCTATGGGTTAAATAATATCCCTGCTGTTCTTATACTAGGATGGCTTTAGCATTAAATAACCCACAAAGGTTGATATACCATTAAACCAAGAAACTAAACCACTTTGTATATAGCTATTTGGCACCATATGACCTTTAGGCATCCCTTTTTGATCTCGATTAAGAAAGGACATGTTTTTCATTTACACCGTCAATATCCGGTTGTTTTAACAGACAATTTTTAGATTTAAAAAAAATTTATAAAACTAACCCCTAACCCTAACCCTACCCCTAACAAACAACTGGATATTGACGGTGTAAATGAAAAACATGTCCTTTCCTAATTGAGATCAAAAAGGGATGCCTAAAGGTCATATGGTCTGCTATTTGTCTGCTATTATTATTGTTATGAAGATAATAGTTATTATACTATTGAAAAATTGGCTTTTTTTTTTAGTGGATTGAGCAATAAGTAAAATCGATAAGTAAAAAATAAAATTGAGCAATAAGTAAAATCCTAAAAGGGATAAAAATGTATAAACTACTCTGATCTATGTGTTACATTTTTTAAATCTTTCCAAAAAATGATGATGAAATTTTAGCCACATTTAAATTCTATTAACTGCAACGTAAGTATCTAATTATCTATGTAAGTATCTAAACATCTTCAGTTAATCACATGAGAGCAAAGATGCTGATAGGTATGCATCCTGCATCCCTGATGCACAAAAATCTAAAAGGACGCAGTAAGATCATATCTATATGTCCCAGTGTTTTTCTTTTTTTTCTCCCTCAGCATTGCAAGCTAACTGTAAATACATTTCAATAGTTTCTTAGAAATGAATTACACAGAATGATAATGATAATGAAATTTATTGTGTACAGTGCTCAGGTGTACCACAACTCATCAAAGTCTCATGTCTAGTACACAGAATAATGTATTAGTGTCAGGAACATGAACAGTTTACAGTAATAATATACATGTATGTGTGCGCATGTGTGCATATGTGTGTGGAGAGGATTATCAGGTATAGTGTTGGCGGACTACAGGAAGCATGGAAGCTTTGAAAGATGCAGTGTTTCGGCAGCCTACAATGAACGCAGGCAGTTTATTCCATGCCTCTGCAATTCTGAGCGTGAAAAAATGTTTCTGAAAGAATAGTTTACAAGGTAGGAGTTAGACTGCTATAGTTGTGACCCATAAATTTTCCCCCGGGAGCTCAAAATCATTAATACATAGAATAAATCTTATTTATTAACGATGTCTCTATGAAAATCTCAGTTAGATTTGCCTCAAAACAGTCCATGTTATTAGTGCATTTAAAGTCCTACAATGTATCTTATATATCACTAAGAGATAAAGGTTTACATAATATATAGTGTGGTTAATTTGTATACTGGTTTTAACAAAACCGAGTTTAATAAATAATTACATAGTCTTTTTCATCTCTAATATTATTATTTTATTCTGCAATGTATTAAAATCAATTCTATGAATGATTTTATATAGAAACCAATAAAAATATAATTAAGATAAATGTAATCATTTTATATGTGTTCTTATTTAATTTCATTAGTCTTTCTAATTTAATATATTTCATTATATTAAAACTTAAATTCTTATGCCTGGGGTGCACATAGTAATCATAACAAGTTATCAAATTGAGCACTTTCTGCAATAAAACAGGCATCGTCTTTCACACTCATAAATGTTTCGGGGGGGGGGATCTTTGACACTCAGTTGTTATTGCATCCTTCAAATCATCAAGCTGCCCTGTCAGTGGGTGCTTTAGAATACACCAACTGCACTTCTGCAGAGGGGTAAGACACCCCCTCCCCCAACTGGGCCACCTGTTGGCTGTGGGTGGCGACCTGTGATGCTTAAGGACAGAATCCTGGTGGATGAGCAATCTATGACATGCAACACACTACTTTTGTCCTTATTTAGGCTTGTTTGGCGATTGGAAAGAGTCTATCCGATCATTCGGCTGATCACCTAGCACCTATATGATTGTCCTGACCCTATTGCCCCTATGGCAAGCCCCAACCCTTTTTACCATATGGGTGCTAGAAGACGGTGGCTGAGGGTCTTAGTGTCCTGGGTATGACATTAAACTGATAGTGAGGTTCCAGTTCTGGAGGTCTGAGAATGTGGAGCACCCCTTCATCAACATTGCTCCCAGGTCCACTCTGACTCTGAATGGTAGTACCTGTTAGGGTCCCATCTATGGGTTAAATATAAATTTTTTTTTTTTTTTTTAAATTGAGTTTAAAAATTTTGTTCTAAACTATCACTACGAATCTTTCAAAACTTTGCTGGCATTAAATGACCCACTGTTGTTGATATGCCGTAAAACAAAACAAACAAATCATCTAGTGTGTGAACAGATTTGAGATCTCCCCAAAGGAAATAGTCGAGAGGAGTAAGATTTGGTGATTGGGGTGGCCACTCAATGGGACCAACAAACGTGTCCACTCTCTGGGACAATAAAAGTATTTTTTGGTTTTTTTTTTTTGTAAACCAGGATAGTGTGCGATTTCTGTGTCACTCTGTATATGTTTGTATGTAAAAATAATGAAACATACTTACTTTTATCTCACAAGAGAAGCGGCATTGTCTCACAAGTAACCTCTATGAAATTTGTTTTTTTTCTTTTTTTTTTTATTTCGTCTTTTTTGTAGAAATGACTATTTTCATAAGAATTAACAAAATATTATGAAATTAGGTTTTCATTTTACTTGTACATTTAGTACAAAGATACATTTATGGTATAACTTGTTAAGATTGGATGTTGCCATTACATTGGACGAAAATATACCTTCCACTATGCTATATAAGTAAAAAGTCGCTAGGGTGGCCTAAAGTCGGTATCAGCCAGGCAGTGAGGGAGCCTATCTCCTTTTTACTAGCACTAGACTAAGGAGATTGTTTTGGCGTCTGAGGTGGAGCGCTACATCTACACCAGCTCCTTACTTTATCGTACAGATCCCTATGCTACTCATACGCTGAGTTGGCGAGGGCCGGTATCAAATCAGGAACCTTGTGGTTCCTAGCCGGATACTTTACCAATTGAGCTAAACGGGCCATATATATATATATATATATATTATATATATATATATATATATATATACACACACACTTACCTACCCATCCGCATGACCAGGATATGACACAAGGTCAATTTGTTAAGTGGAGTTTAACAGGTTTAAATTCAGAGTTTTCCTTATCCTAGACTGGTGCCTAACCAAGGTTAAAGAGCCCAGTCTGCCCTACTATTTATCCATAGCTGGAGGGAGAGTAGGATTCATACCTTTTCCAAGGGTATTAGCGCTAAGTGCTAGTTATGAACTCCCTAGCTGTTTGAAGGCATTTTTCCCGAAAAGCTAATGCGATATGAAAGCGATATTCTACCCCTCTCCCAAGTCTTTCCTCGATAAGTAAATGTAAATATTTTACCCCCACCCTTTTAAAATATCCTTTTTTTTTTTTTGTATTTTCATTTTATTTTAATTCAAAACAACTGTCACAAATTTTTGAATAAATACGACTGAGTTTTGAAAATAAAAACAACCAATACAGCACGGGTCAGATTTTGAGCCGGCACGCTTAACATTTTTTAAGGGCAGGAGGCCAGGACACACGAATGCGATATGCACCCAAAATTGATTTAACATGGGATAAACATATTTGTTTCAATCTTCTAAATTTCTCTCAAGCAATCCATGACATGTAACACTCCACTTTGGCCTTTACTAAGGCTAGAAGGCCCACCTTCGATCAATCGGCTGGTCACGTCAAGCCCTAACACTTATATGATTATCCCAACCTTATTGCCCTTATGGCAAGCCCCAACCCTTTTATCATATATGTGCTAGAAGGCGATGGCTCAGGGTCTTCATGTCCTGGGTATGACATTAAACTCTGATGGTGAAGTTCCAATTCTGGAGCTCTGGGGATTGTGAAGCACCCCTCCATCCCCATTACTCCCAAGTCCACTGGGTCAACATCAAACAATCTTGAAAAAATAATGACGTCATTATTTGAATTAGGTCTTCAAAAGTTCTTCAATACCTTGATAAATAGCCAAACTATTCAAAATGATTTTCCATGTTCGGTCATTGCTTTGCTTGGATATACAGGAAACACCTGAGGAAGGCTGAATGATACAGGGACCGAAGCATTGTGATTTAACATACCACAATAAAGATGAGGACAAAAGTCTTTACTACTTATATTATCTATCTATTAATAATAGAGATTCGGTCTCTATTTGTCTGTAACCAAAACTATGTCACTGCCTATGTCACAATATCCAAAATTGTCTATACATAGAATAAAGAACAATTAATATTAATAAAATAAATAAAATCTGTTCCTTATAATTCAACATTTGAATCCTTTCCATTGTGATAATGACAATTCAAATAAATAAACTATGAAATTAATTAACATATATTATTACTTTTAATGGAAAAAATTACTTGAAAAATTTGTAATCAATCTTGAAAATTATTTTTATTCTCGCTTTTTTTTTCAATAATAAGAAGTAATAATTATTTAATTGATGATTAATAGATCCGCACAACATTTTATTTGAGGGGGACAGAATTAAATCTCCATTTCAAATTGTTTTATTTCTTTTTTACTCCTTTAATAAATTTGATGATTTTACTTATGATATAAACTCTCTGACATTGAATTTTTAACTCCCATCCCCTCAGGCAATATCTTTCAACTATGAACTCGCTTCAGTGCTTTAAAGATAAAGAAAAAACTTGTACAGGAATTATTAAGTTCAAAGTGACGTCATTTTCTTTTATTTATTTTTTGGGATTTAAAGGTTGTGTAACATAGTTTACTCTTCTATGACATCATAAAAGTCATGTATGTACTATTGCTTAAAAATATATTTTTACACCGCCCAGGGGGCATTTTTTTTTGTTTGTTTGTTTTTGTTAGTACTTATCAAATGATCACTGAATGTTCTTTTTTCTGTTCTGTTTTCTTTTCAGACTTCCATTATTCCCTCCGTAGAAGACCTAGATCCAGATGTTTTGTCAACTATGAACTCGCTTCAGTGCTTTAAAGATAAAGAAAAACTTGTACAGGAATTATTAAGTTCAAAGTGAGGACATTTTCTTTTATTTATTTTTTTGGATTTAAATGTTGTGTAACATAGCTTACCCTTCTATGACATCATAAAAGACAAGTATGTACTATTGCTGAGCCGAGTTTAAGGAGCATATATTGTATATATATCCTGGGTATGACATTAAACTACATCTAATGATGAAGTTCCAATTCTAGAGCTCTGGGGAGTGTGGAGTACCCCTTCAACGCCATTACTACCAGGGTCCCATCTATGGGTAAAATAGAAAAAAATGAGTTCTAAAACAATTAAGTTTTAAAAGATGTTGAATACCCATCAAGAATTAATTTAAAAAAAACCTCTTCAGCATAAAATAATCCAACAAGGGTTGACATGCCATAAAATCCAGCCAAACCATTTAATCCTGTATCTTTGTTCTTTACATTGTGAATTCTAACAAACTCTTTTGGGTTCTGACTGACCCTCAAGATTTGTTTTTGAGAATGCACCCCTCAATGAACTCCATCCCACTACTGACCATCCTGCTAGTGGGCAAGGGTTTACATTTTATCAAAGCACAAACATGGTTAACCGAATGAAAACAATTGACCCCAATGGATCAAAGGTTTGGTCTGAAGTTCCATGAAGGCTCCCAATTACGACATGAAGGTTCTTGAGTTTAACAAGAAACCCCTGAAGAAGTTTGGAAGGCTCATCAGCTAAAAACGTTATGTATATCCCAATAAAGATGAGGACAACAGTCCAAAAATTCTAAATAATACAAATTATCAATTCTCATCTCAAAAATTTAGACAAATAAAACACAGACCTTTGAAACATTGCTCATTTGTTGTCATCATCATCATCATCATCATCATGTTGTGCTAGTAGCACGGATATCCATGACAATCTCTCGCCAACTGTCCCTATGATTTATTGCCCCAGAGTTGGTCTATGTACATCTTTGCTGGATGGCCCACTCTGGTGTGCCCATGTGATGGCTTCCACAGAAGAACGGCACTTATGAGTTCATCCTTGCTTCTCCAGCAGTGCCCAGCGTGTCTTGTTTGCCTCACACGGATGGTTTGTGTGATATTGGGCATATGGCCGTATAGCTGTTTTCTCGTGGGGTGTTGCTTCCATGTCCTGTTCCAGATTTTGCGCAGCATTCTTGTGTAGCTTCCATCTAGCTAATTCTCCAGGTGCCTCGTTAGAGTCCAGGTTGTGCAGCTGTACATTAGCACTAACACAACTACGGCTTGGAAGAATTTTCACTTTAACTTGTCAGTGAGATCGGATTTCCATATCACAGCCAATTAATCAACAATAAACATTAATTATATGGCTACCTATGACCAACAATCAATCAATCAATATGACGCGGAGTGGTAGTACCTGTTAGGGTCTATGAGTCAAATATATCTGTTTGAAAGTTAATGAGAAAGAAATATCAGATTTTAAAATATGTCCTAGTTATGATAAACTGCAACTAGTGGTGACATTCCAGTTCTGAAGCTCTGGGGAGTGTGGAGTACCCCTTCATTGCTTTTATTGCCAGGTACACTCTAACTCGTAGTGGTAGTACCTGTTAGGGTTCCATCTATAGGTTAAATAGATTTTTTTTTAAATTTGAAGTTTTGAAAATGTGTTTAAAAGAAAAAAAGGATTGAATATCCATCAAGAATGAAAAATAGTCTCCCGCATGAAATAACCCAACCAACCATTAATCATATGGCTACCTATGACCAATAAACAAGCTTAACAATTGTTATATACCCATACTCACATGTTGGATATATACACAAGTGTTCTTTTACTGGAGGTGAAGGGAGAGAGATAGACAGGTAGACAGAGAGGTGATATGCATATCTTCCTATTCCTAGGTTCCTGTTGGTTGTTCATCTTTGATTCATTTTCTTCTTCTTGGTCAGTCCTTTTTGCCAAGACATACATCAACCAACAACACCATGTTATTTCTTTAAGACTTTTATTCTTAACTAAACACAGTGCGCGTGTACAGGTGAGCCCCAGCTGTATCTTTCCATGGAAAACCGCCGCCCGTGACATGAAAAGATCATCCCTGCAGAACTACAGGGGGTTGACAATAATATATGCAATCACATAGATTATGCAACAAGCAATATCTATAATACATCCAGCAGTGGGATCAAATAACTCTGCTCTCATTAATAATATCACAAGTGTTATTATTGAATTGTAGTTTGTTATTGTAAGTTTACAATATATTTCATTACATTAAAACTTGAATACTTATGCCCAGCAGAGGGTGCATATTGTTGCTAGTGTATATATAACATAAAAATAAAGTTACATTTTTATTGTAAGGTTTTTGATACAAAGAAATAAGTTTTATCAGCATTCAAATAGTATAACACAAAATTTAAACACAGAAGATAATTACAGTTTTTCTAAACACTGTTCTTTATTTTGTATTCCCATGTATATATTTTATTTTTTATTTTAATAAATTTAATAATTAATAATTATAATTAGTTTAATAATAATTATTAATAATTAATAAATATCATTTTAATAATAATTATTTTTTAATATTTTTTAATAATATTTTAATAATAATTGATAATCCTAATTTTGTAGTAGTAGTAGTAGTCATAGTATCTTTAGTAAGCATCTTTTTGCAGTTCTCCCTGGTCTCTAAAATGACAGGTTATTAAATAATCATTGAGTAGGTAAGTATAAAGTTGGGTGCTCCCTGCACACACCCACACTACTTAATGGAACAGTCCACTTCTACTCTACAATAATTAGTTTAGTCACAATATTCTTATGCTATATACACCCAAAATTTGAGTAAGCAATTTTAAAAATTGTTCTTTACTCTTGACCTTTTTTTTTTTTTTTTTTTTTTTTTTTTTTCAGTAACAAGAAGTTAACTAAAAGGTTTACAAATAAATAAATACCTACGATTTTGTGTGTAAAATTGATGTGGAAAATATTCAAAATAATTGTTTGATTATTACATGCACGCAACATTTTATTTGAGAGGGACAGGGCTCAGTTTTCATTTCAAATTGTTTTATTATTTTTTTTACTCTTTTAATAAATATGAGGATTTGTCTTACTTATGATACAAACCCTCTGACATTGAATTTTTAACTCCCACCCTCTCAGGCAATGTTTTTCAAAAGTTAATTTTTACGACACCCGGAGGGTGTTTTCTGTTGCTAGTAATAATAATTTAATAATAATTAGTTTAATAATTTTAAACTATTTTACATTTTTATTGTAAGGTTTTTAATATAAAGAAATAAGTTTTATCAAAATTCACACAGTATAACACAAAATAAAAACATTACAGTTTTTCTGAATCATAAACTTTAATGACAAACACTGTTTCTTTTATTCCCATGTATATATATATCTATATATATATATTTACTTTTTTCTTTCAGACACAATACAGAAAAGGTTGTATATTTTCTGCTGTTAGATAGAAAATTAAGGAATCCTAGCATAGAAGATGATATTGAAATTAGGAGCCGGAATGATGCTGGTAAGTTTTTTTTTTTTTGTTTTTGTTTTTTTTCAAGATGCATTTTTAAGAGAACAGCTACAGTTGGTTTAAATACATTAAATTAATTTCTTATTTCTTAGTCCCAGCTAGTCTTAGTCCAGCCACTCTTTTATTAAGAAAACTTTTGGACCATATGACCTTTAGGCACCCCTTTTGCGATCTCGATTCATAAGGACATGTTTTTCATTTACACCGTCAAAATGTGGTTGTTTGTTAGGGGTTAAGGTTAGGGTTAGGGGTTAGTTTTATAATTTAAAAAAAACTCTAAAAATCGTCTGTTAACAAACAACCGGATTTTGACGGTGTAAATGAAAAACCTGTCCTTATGAATCGAGATCGCAAAAGGGGTGCCTAAAAGTCATATGGTCCAAACTTTTAACTGATCACAGTTTCTGACTACTTATGACAGAGTCACAGTAAATCTATTCTGGACGTTAATTATCTTGTAATAATATAAATAACATAATCATATATTTTATTGGATTATATTGTTATATATAAGTTATCAGGGCTGGTTTAGCTCAGTTGGTAGAGCATGTCTAGGAATCACAAGGTTCTGGGTTTTATACTGGCCTTTGCCAATTGAGCGCATGGGTAGCTCAGTTTGGATTTGTGTGGTAAAGTGGGGAGCTGATGATAGGTGTGGTGCACCACCTAAGACGAAAAAAAATATCTCTGGTCTAGTGCCAGTGTAAAGGGGATAGACTCCCTCATTGTCCACCTGATACTGACAATAGGCCACTACACCGACTTTTCTTTTTACTATATGTTTATTTACCAACCCCTCTGCACGAGCAAGGATGCGACACAAGGTCAATTTCTTAAGCGGAGTTTAACAGGTTCAAATTCAGAGTTTTCCTTCTGCTAGGTTAAAGAGGTCTGTCTGCTCTAGTATTTATCCATAGCTGGAGGGAGAATAGTTGGATACATACCTTTCCCAAGAGTATTAGCGCTATGTGTAGTTTTTAATTTTTACTCTATAAGTAATTTCTATAGAAAGTGTATCTTAACAATATTGAATTGTTAATCAAGTGCTATAATTTTCAAAAGTTGTCTCCCTTGGTGATTTAATCTTTGGTTGTTAACAGCTAAAAAATTGTCTTTTGTAGATCCTCCTAGAAAACGAGTTGATGCTGTCCAGCTCAATGGCTCTCAAAGGTAATGATGGAGTTATCTCCCTTCTTTTCATTCACATATTTTGATTTGCTGTGTGAAATGATGAGATTCATGATAAAATTACATCACACACACGCACACACACACACACACAATATTATCAAACATGTTCTTAGCATATTTTCAGTTGAGTTATTTGTTCAAATATATTCTTACATAAAAACACACACACACACGCATATATAAACAAAAAAAATAACAGATTAGGAAAAATCCAACAAAATGTGAGGAAAAATAATGGAAAAGTGAATAACAAACACAAACAATTACATTCAATTAATATTTTGCTTCTGATGGTTTTAGAACCTTCATCAGATTTTGATTATTTTTCCTCACAATTGTGTATGTGTGTGTATATATATATATATAGCACCTCAAATGCAAAGAAAATCCTAATATGCACGCACACACACGTGTGTGTGTGTGTGTGTGTATATATATATATATATATATATATATATATATACGACTTCAGATGCAAAGAAAATCCTAATACACATACACGTGTGTGTGTGTATATTTATATAAATAAAATAAATAATATATATATATATATATATATATATATATATAAAATAAATATATAAAATAAATATATATATAAATATATAAATATACCGCCTCAGATGCTTAGAAAAAATCTCTCTGGCCTAGCACTATATATATATATATATATATATATATATATATATATATAATTAGATACCTTGTTGAGCAATTATATTTTCCCAAAATCCATAATGATTGGTAATAAATGTGGATTGTCCCAAAGTTTATCTTGCAGCGTCGGATTAGAGTGTAGTATGTGTACTTGTGGAAATCAAGTGTTTCCTTGATAAGATTCAACCAAAATTGAGAACTCGGACATACATATAAAGATTTGTGTATGTATTTTTACATATACAGAGTATTATGAATAAGTGGATACCTTAGTTCAGATATAAATTTATTTCTGCATTTTTTCCTCTTTCAGTCCAATTTTTACTAATTTGAAGATTTCATATCCTGTCTTATTGCCATGATTTTTCCATCTTAGTAAGATGGGAAAATTATAAGCATAAAACTGGATATGAAATCTTCAAATTTGTAAAAATCGGATTGAAAGAGGGGGGGAAAGAATGCCGAAATAAATTTGAATTTATATCTGAACTAAGGTATTCATTTATTCATTTATATATATATATATATATATATATATATAAATGTTTTTATATATGTATATTTATATGTGTCTGTATCTTTGTATATATGTTTATACAGAGGTAACTATAGTTGTATTTACCATACATCTCACGTATGCGAGTTGGACACATGGACCTATTTATGTGGCACCACCCACGAAACCAAAGCTCATGGGATGGTGGCTGCTAAAAATGCATTGAACCTATTGACATTTCCCCTCAAGGGAGGTGCCTCAGACACTGGACAATAAACCCAGCCCTGCCTCTTTAAATCAAGGGGGCAGGTATTGCCTGGGTGGATAGCCCCCTGCGATCAACACTACTCGACTGAGCAACAGTACTACACACATCATGTCCTGGGCATGGCATTAAACTGCATCTAATGGTGAAGTTCCAATTCTGGAGCACTGGGGAATATGAAGTACCCTTTTATTGCCATTACTCCCAGTTCCACCCTGACTCAAAGTGGTAGTACCTGTTAGGGTTCCATCTATGGGTTGAATAGAAAAAACAAGTTTTAATAAAAAATGTTTTAAAAAAAAAATAACTTTGAAAAAAAAATTTTCAATACCCATTAAGAATGAATAAAACAGTGTCTTTGGCATAAAATAACCCAACAAGGATTGACATGCCGTAAAATCCAACCAAATACACACATCACAATTGTTTTATCTATATATCTATCAACAGGTCAAATAATCTCTCAGTTTCTTCATATCTATTTATCTATGTGCGTCTTTTCTTGTCAATTATTTTATACTCTCAGTCTCTCTCTCTCTCTGTTTTTGTCTCTCTTTCTCTTAATCTCTTAACTCTGACCCTCCATCCTCTGTATCTTTCTCTGCCTACAGCCGACTTTCATTAGGCAGCATCAGCGAAGGATCTCCTGTTGCCTCTCGGAGGGCACTTGCCATTCAGCAGGTGTAAGTAACAAGGACCGGCATTCAGTCTCTCTTTTCTTTTTTTTTTTTTCTCTTCATTTCTAGTCCAATCCTCACTTTGTTGTTGTTGTCTGTTGTTGTTGTTGTTGCCACTGCCATTTTTTGCCTTTAGTTCATTTTGATTCTCTTTTTTTTTTTCTAATTTTATTTCACCTTTTTTTTTTTGTCTCCTGCTTACAGTGAAGTGTCATTGTCAAAACTGGCCAAAAGAAATCAGCAGTTTTTCTAAAATATCACTGCACTTAAAGATAATGCATTCAAAACTTGTTACACACTGGACCCGTCAAAGAACACGAACACTTGTATTTAGGAAAATGTAAGATGAGATGTTTATTCCCTCGGTTGTGTACAGCTGAGAGTTGTTGGCAGGGTTACGCAAACGTGGAGCCTTCGGGAGTTCTCGAACCTGATCGTCGTCTGTCTAATCGATCTCTACGGGCTTCTTTTATTGTAGTCTGACCCCCGGTGTCACGCCTCTTTGTTTGTGACACCTACGCAGTTTTTTCTGTAGACACGCCTCTTCGCCCACGCAGGCTGTTTTCATTGGCTATGGGCTATGCCTACAGATTTCTGCACCGAAACCATGTCAAATATTCACCTGCATTTCCAGGTGCAAAAGGTTTTCGTTTCCAGGCTGCACCTGACCTCCATGCACTTCCTATTCAGCCTGGTCCTTGGGTGCACTGATCAGACAATATATTACAAATTAACCTTACATACAAGGCGTGTCAAAAAAGTATCGAGATTGAAGCTGTATTTACCAAGATAGGAATGAACAATAAATATAACATTAATTTTTTTAAGAATACAAGGTGTGTCAAAAAGTACTGAAAATCTCGATACTTTTTTGACACACCTTGTATATTCAACCATGATGAGGGAAAAAGAAAGAAGAAACAGATCAAGAAATATTCTTTGGTTCACTCCTCCATTCAATATAGCAATTAAAGTTAAATTACGAAATATCTATTTCAAAATTTAAGAAAAAAATCATTTTCCTCTTGAAAACAAATTATATGAAATATCTAATAAAAATTCTGTTATTATCACCCTTGGCCAAGATTAAACCTGTAACCTAGAGGTGATTGTCACTTAGAACTGTATCAACTCAACCCTTATATCCGTTGTGCCATGTGTCCATACTTAACACCGCTTAAAACTTGTACCTGCTTATGGTTAACGGAATGAGAAGAGGTCAGGACCACCCTCGGTGGCAGTAGGCTCTCCATAGTGGACTATTCATGTCTGAAGTCACCATGAAGCCAAGAGGTTCAGAAGAAAGAGATGGCAACAAAGCACTGGCACATCAACATCTTCAGGGACATCCTTCACAGTAACATCTGTGGTCAGGGCTGTTTTTTGAACATTGGATTTAACAGTCACAGAAGGTGCTGTAACTTCAGGAGCACAAGAATTATATAGTCACCCGAGACTGCAATGCCGATAAGATATATGCATCATAAATGTACATATATAGAGAAAGAGATTAATTTATAGATAAATTATCATCTATGTCCATATTTTACAGTTTAATTTTATTTTTTTTTTATTGATCTTTCTACTTAGCAATGGAGTTTCAGACATTTTCAATTCCACTTTATTGAACTATTTTTCTACACCATTTTTGGCACTTTATTCTATTCAAATAAAATTAATAAGTATAGAATACTAAGTCCAATTACCGTCGAACTGGCAAGACTAGACGGCAAATAGTCGTAACTGAATACGATTCTGAGATGCCGTAAAGACCACTGAAAAGTGGCAGGATTTATGGAGCCTCAGAGGACCCTACAAACCAAGCAGCCAATCAGGACTCAGGGAATGGACTCACCCAAATGTATGGGTGGACTGTTCTGAATTCCCATAAATACCAGTTGTCTTGACACTGGTGCAGTTATGCTTGGCCAGTCACATTGCTCAAACCAATTGTTGACTGTCTGCTGACTTACTTCAATAATAAGATATATCAAGAATAGCATTTAAATTGAAATTATAACCCTCACCCCAATCCCAACAGGTCAAATAAACTCCATTTACCTCATTAATTGAGATACATCAGTAAAAACATAGCAAGATATTGTAAAACAGTTATTTTTTTCTGTTATCAATGGAACAAAAGCAAACTAGTATGAACTCTACTGGGAACAAAATAAAGGATGATGATTTTAATATAAGCTACTATTGTAATTTGAACAGTTTTCTTTGTTCATATAAGAAGATTTTTAAAACTAAATGCTCAAAAATTGGTGAAAATTAGAAATCTACTTTTTGGTGTCAGTACTTATCATACTAATACCCAACTTTCCTCGGGTGAATCTTTTTGATATTCAAAAAAAGTTAAAAATCGACCTACCCTAATGTACATATATAGAGAATGAGATAGATTTATAGATATTAATCATCTAATCCATATTTTAAAGTTTTATTTTTTTTTTATTGATCTTTTTGTTTAGCAATGGAGTTTCTGACATTTTCACTTCCTGTTTTATTGAACCATTTTTCTACACCATTTTTGGCACTTTTTTTCTGATTTTCTCTTTTATTGTTCTCTTGCCCTTTTCATTGTTCTTATTTCATTTCCTTATTTCAATCTTCTCTATAGAAACAAATTTATTACTTCACATAGAATATTTTTTCTTTTTTAAATATACTTTTATATGTTGCTTCAAAATATGTCTGCATCTCATTTAAATTGTTTTTTATTTCATTTTTAAAAAAATAACCTTTCACAATATTAGAATTGGCATAGATTTTTGAAATTATATTTGCATATTACAACTACCAAACTTTTTTTTATATATTCACTTTCCAAATATCTCCCTGTTTAAGGTATTTGATGATACTGTTGTTGTTGTTATATATTATTATCATCGAGTTTTTCACACCTACCATTGCCAAATCAAATGAAGTTAATTAAAATTATTTATACCATTTTTGAAGATATTAAGAACTTGAAACATAGAAAGTTTTATCAAAATGACTTGATTTGGCATTAAATGACCCAAAAAGGGTTGATATGCCATAAAACAAACCAAATTGTTGTCATAAATTCATAATTATTAAACCCGTAATTAGTTGAGGAATACGTCTGGTGTATAAGACTGGTGTACAATGTTACAATCCTGCTGTTTCAACCCACTCCAGGTGATGTCTTAAATGGTATTCTTTGTGGGTGTGTAATATTATGATCTATGTAATATTGGTTCACTGGAGGCTGAGTGACAGCAAGTCTCCTCAGGTCTTCAGGACTCTTCTAAGTATTCTAGCCAATATTATTATTAATAATTATATTATTATTAATTATTATTATTATTATTATTATTATTACTAGCAAATATATGCACCCTCCGGGTGCAAGTATTTAAGTTTTAATGTAATAAAATATTGTATTAAATTAGAAAGGCTAATGAAACTAAATAAGAATACAGATAAAAAGATTTGAAACAGAGGGAGTATAATAAAAAATGGAACAACTGAAACTTACTCTTCCATCACTCTCGTCTTTCATTGTTATTTTTTCTAATTTAATTATTAGTTATAAGAGGAAGTAAAGAATAAAATGACAGTTATTTTATCTTGTTAATGGATTTCATTTAAGATTCATTGAAGAGATTTTTGCTTATATTCTAAAATAAAACCAAACAGTTAGAAATCAATAATACTAAGCACATATTTATTAAATTTGATTTTTTGATATTAATATGCAAATTAGCCTTCCCATTCACACTGTAAACCGCTATTTTGTTGTATATATAAATATAATTGCATGTTGTCAGTATGTAGACATAGTTAACAGTATTAATAATGTAAGACAATTTTATTAATAATTGAGGTTTAGATAAAAATAAAATCATGGAGAATGTGATGTCAATAACTAAGAGAATTGTGACTTGAGTAGGAATATAGTTTCGGTTACAGACAGAGAAACACACAATCTCCATTATAATAAGATTATTATTTTTATTATTATCATATAAAATGTACATTATATATTTTTTGCAAAGTAATGTTTTTTTTTTCTAAATTATATAACTTTACATGATAAAAAAAATTGTCGTGGGTGTCCTAAAGTCGGTATCAGCCAGACAGCGAAGGAGTCTATCCCCTTTTCACTAGCACTGGACCAAGGAGATTGTTTTTGGCGTCTGAGACAGAACGCCACACTTACCATCAGCTCCTCACTTTACCGCACAGATCCCTGTGCTACTCATACGCTGAGTTGGCGAAGGCCGGTATTGAACCTGGAACCTTGTGATTCCTAGTCCGATGCCCTACTCACTGAGTTAATTTCAATATTTAGATGACCCAAAAAGTGTTGATATGCTGTAAAACAAAACAACCAACAAACCAAACTGAAAACTGAAGTTAAGCAGCAATGAGCCTGTTCAATACTTAATTGGGTGACCACTTAAGCAACAGCAGGTACTATACGAAACCAAATATCAAAATAACTTTGAATAAAATAATCTTATCTAATTATATCATGTATTTGTATAATCTTATTATAATGGAGATTGTGTGTTTTCCTGTCTCCAACTGAAACTATATCACTACTCAAGTCACAATTCCCTTAGTTATTTATGTCACATTCTCCATGATTTTATTTTTTATTTAAACCTCAATTATTAACTGTTAACTATATCTACACACTAATAACATGCAATTGTATTTATACATACAACAAAATAGCAGTTTACAGTGTGAATGGGAAGGCTAATTTGCATATTGATATTAAAAATTTGATTTTAATAAATATGTGCTTAATATCATTGATTTCTAATTATTTGGTTTTATCTTAATGAATATGAGAAAAAATCTCGGGGATAAATCTTAAAAGAAAACCCATAACTAGAAGAAATAACTGTAATTTTTGTTCTTTACTTCCTATTTTAACTAAATAGTTAAATTAGGAAAATTTAGCAATGAAAGACCGGAGTGATGGCAGAGTAAGTTTCAGTTGTTCTATTTTCTGATTATAGCTCCTCTGTTTAAAATCTTTTTATCTGCATTCTTATTTAGTTTCATTAGCCTTTCTAATCTAATCTAATATTTTATTACATTAAAACTTAAATACTTGCACCCGGAGGAGGGTGAATATATTTGCTAGTATATATAAGTTTAGTCACTTTACTAACCTTTGAAGTACATCACAAATATTTGTGGTATATAAACTTAACAGCTTATTGGCACCCTTATTATTTCTTGGTTATTACTACTGCAATATCTTAATAAGTAACATGGGTTAAATCAAACTTAACGCACCTAAATTCCACCATTGTATGTCACTCCACCGAAAGGAAAAAAACAAAAAACAGGGAATTAACCGAATTTAATTAAATTTTCAGTGTTGATATATTAATGAATAAAAGATATAAGGCGCAACACAGATTGTCAAAGATACGTGTTTCAAAGTTAAGTGACCTGAAATATATAAAAGTTTTTAAATAAAATAACTGGTGCATTATATCTTTATTTATTAATATATCAACACTGAAAATTTCATTAAATTCGGTTAACCCTGATTTTTGGTATTTTTTTTTTTTTTCTCTTTCGGCGGGGTGATACGATGGTGGAATTTAGGTCAGTTAAGTTTGATTTAACCGTGATATGTAGGTGTTCATTTTGAAAGGACTTTTTTTTGTTTAGCTATGCACCCTTCTCAAAGGTTTTTAGCTGAAAATAATTTTAGTAAGTAATTAACAGAATTGAAAGAAAGAAAAAGAAAAACAACATATTACATGATATCTCTCTCTTCTCTCTCTCTCTCTCTCTCTCTCTCTCTCTCTCTCTCTCTCATGCACAGGTGTAGATTGTTGAAGTGTGTTAGTGTACTGTTGGTTTGAACAACAGCAACTATCTAAGCACAACTGAACCAGTGCCAAGACAACTGGTACTTATGGGAATCCAGAATAGTCCACTCATGCATTTGGGTGATTCCATTCCTTGATTGGCTGCTTGGTTTCCATGATGTTATGAGGCTTCATAGATAACCTGGCATTTTGCAGTAGTATTGTAGCAAGATAAATTTGTATTCAGTTACAACTACTTGTTGCATTGTTTTACCAATTCGATGGTATGATTATTCTACATCTCCCTTTCCCCTCCGTATCTGATGTATGGTATGCTAATGAAACTACTTGTGCAAGTGAATCTTTGGTTGGTAATTTGCAATGGTCACTCAGTGACCGATAGTAATTCCAAAGAATCTAGATATGATGCAATATATTTTTTCACTCAAGTGTATATGTATAAAAATGATGAGAAAATATAAGTTAAATCAAAAGTTGGCACATTTTTTTCAAGCCAACACTATAGCATTTCGATTTTTATTCAAACCATCAACAGGGCTATTAATTATGTAAAAAGAAAACTGTAGACAAGCAAAAGTTTTCTTTTTACATAATCAATAACCTCGTTGATGGATTGAATAAAAACTGAAACGCTATAGTGTCGGCTTGAAAAAAAATGTCAACTTTCGATTTAACTCCAGTGTATATAAAAATAGAATTCATCTCTATGAAATAACGTTGGTTTCTGTCGCCGTAGTAACTGCATGCACGTATATATGAGAATAAGTATATGTATATATGAGGATGTATACACATAAAAAAAAGACTTTTAATTTGGCATTTCATTATATATTAAATTGAAAGCCAATTGTTGTTGTTGTTATGTTACTTTGTATCATTTTATTGTTGTCAATTGATGTTGTTGCCATAGTTAATTATTCTTCTTTGCATGTTTCTATTTCTTTTCACCCAACACAAATAGATTTTTGATCCTTTTTTTTTTTTTTTTTTTTTTTCAACTAATGCACAGTATATGTAAATCTGTACAGTGATGGAAAATCATTGCATTTGTTTATTATCTTTCTTATTACTTTATTTGGATTATTCAGACTATTGTCCTCATCTTTATTGTTATCTACACAACGTTTCAACCAATGTGCCCTTCGACCTTCTTCAGGTGTTTCTTGTCAAACTCAGGAACCTTCTTGGCTGAACCATGAAGGCTCACGATTATGACATTAAGGTTCCAGAGTTTGAACAGAAACACCTGAAGAAAGCCAGAGGGCACATCAACCAAAACGTTGAATAGATAATAAAGATGAGGACAATAGTCCGATTAATCTAAATAATACAAATTATCAAGTTTAATCTCATAAATTCAGAGAAATAGTAAATTTTATTTTATTATTCTTAGTTGAATTCATAATGATGATAAATGACATAGACCAGTGGTTCTCAACCATTTTTTTTTTTTTTCTTACCTATGGACCCTTTTGATTCTTATTTGGGTAATTCCATGTCAAATCATCCAGGCCATGTCACCCAACCCCTTCAATTTTTCTGAAATTTTGTCCAAGTGTGGATTATGTTAAAGTTAGTTAGACAATCCCAAAATTTGAGCTTTCAATTCCAAAAATTGGCGGAATGTTGATTTTTAGCTCTCCAAATTTTAGGGGGGGGGTCACAAAAAGATGGCGACTTTTGTAACATATTTTTGCCTGTAAAATGTGTTCTAGAGCTTTCCTACTCCTAAAAATAAAAGCATTTTGGGTCAAGGAATCCAAAAATGCTATCATAAAAGTCTTAATGTCAACCAATTTTTAAGTTATTGATGATTTCTGATTTTTCATAGCAAGATTAATATCCGATGTTGCATTTTACTCAGGTGGACCCCTAATAGTCATTTGCAGTTTAACCATCCAATTCTATTTTTAATAATCAAATATCTGCCCTGTCAGCATCGACTGCAGAGGGGTAAAATCCACTGGTGGCTGAGTAGTCCATCGCATGCAACACTCTACTTTGGCCCTTAGCCTAGACGTCACGTCAAGCCCTAGCACCTATAGGATTGTTCCACCCTTATTGCCATTATGTAAAACCCCAACTTTTTATCATATATGTGCTAGAAGGCAGTGTCTGAGGGTCAGTGTCCTAGGTATGACATTAAACTGCATCTAGTGGTGAAGTTCCAATTCTGGAACTCTGGGGAATATGAAGTACCCCTTTATTGCCATTACTCCCAGTTCCACTCTGACCCGGAGTGGTAGTACCTGTTAGAGTCCCATCTATGGGTTAAATAGATAAAAAAATGAATATTAAAAAATGTGTTTAAAAAAAAAAATTCAGTTTGAAAGAAGAAAAATTGAATTCCCAACAAGTATGAATAAAACAAAATATTGATTAAATACTTAATTATGGTTGGTTTTACCCCCCAAAATGTTATAGGATCCCTGTGACTCTATGGACCCTGGTTGAGAACCATTGAGTAGAACCTACTTTTCAGAATAAATGTTGTATATCTTTATACCATACTAGTGCCAGTGGGTAGAGCATCTTCATCAGAACCATAGGTTCGGGTTCAATCGCCCTCACCAACTCAGCACATAAATATCACAGGATGGATCTGTGTGGTAAAGTGAGGAGCTGATGGTAGGTGTGGTACTCAACTCCGATACAAAAAATGTAGCGAAAAGGCGATAGACTCACGTCACTGTCCAGCTGGTACTGTGACAAGGCC
>CM042168.1:67397996-67441914 GCA_023376005.1 Doryteuthis pealeii
AAATACAGACTCTATTCACACGCGGGAGTCAACAATCGGATTGGATTCTTGGGTTGAATTTATTATTTACCTTCGCGCTCCAATTGTGAGAGTCATAACTAATTTAAATATATTTTTTTTTTTTAAAGTGATTAAATTACTATTTCTTCTATCTCCGACGTATACCAATAAAATAAATGTTATATCTGCCTCATGAGTTTTAAGAAATCGGAATACAGTTTCGACATTGTTTAATGAAAACGAAGTATCAGTTCTGCCTATTTGTTAGTTTGTCAAAGACGGTCCTCTCTCTCTCTCTCTCTCTCTCTCTACTCTCTCTCTCTCTCTCTCTCTCTCTCTTCTCTCTCTCTCTCTCTCTTTCTCTCTCTCTCTCTCACTCTCTCTCTCTCTCTCTTCTCTCTCTCTCTCTCTCTCTCTCTCTTATTGTTTGGTTATGATTGCCAAATGAAACCTATCTCAAAAGAAAATTCTTCACATATAATGTGTACATTTACATTTATATACAGATACACACAAACCACACACACACATTATATATATATTATGTGTGTGTGGTTGTGTGTGTGTGTGTGTTGTGCTTTGTGTGCTGTGGTGTATCTATATATATAGCATTTATATCTATATATAAATTGCATCTGTGTATACATACCATAAATATCTATGCATAATCTTGTATATATATACATACATATCTTTTATACATTCATCTTATTATATATTTACATATTTTATCTTGTATATTATACATGCATATCTTATTACATCATTTATAAATAACATATTCAATGTATATTAATACATACCTCTATATAACATACATCTTATATATATCGATATACATACATATTATGCTTTAACATATATATCTTATATACATGCATTTATATATATTATACAACATCTTATGTACATGCCTCTAATATATTATACTTAGATGAGGAAATAGTCCGATTAATCAAATAATACAAATTATCAAGTTTAATCTCATAAATTCAGAGAAATAGTAAATTTATTTTATTATTCTTAGTTGAATTCATAATGATGATAAATGACATAGACCAGTGGTTCTCAACCATTTTTTTTTTTTTTTTTTTTTTTTTTTTTACCTATGGACCCTTTTGATTCTTATTTGGGTAATTCCATGTCAAATCATCCAGGCCATGTCACCCAACCCCTTCAATTTTTCTGAAATTTTGTCCAAGTGTGGATTATGTTAAAGTTAGACAATCCCCAAAATTTGAGCTTTCAATTCCAAAAATTGGCGGAATGTTGATTTTTAGCTCTCCAAATTTTAGGGGAGGGGGGTCACAAAAAATGTTGACTTTTTGTAACATATTTTTGCCTGTAAAATGTGTTCTAGAGCTTTCCTACTCCTAAAAATAAAAGCATTTTGGGTCAAGGAATCCAAAAATGCTATCATAAAAGTCTTAATGTCAACCAATTTTAAGTTATTGATGATTTCTGATTTTTTCATAGCAAGATTAATATCCCGATGTTGCATTTTACTCAGGTGGACCCCTAATAGTCATTTGCAGTTTAACCATCCAATTCTATTTTTATAATCAAATATCTGCCCTGTCAGCATCGACTGCAGAGGGGTAAAATTCCACTGGTGGCTGAGTAGTCCATCGCATGCAACACTCTACTTTGGCCCTTAGCCTAGACGTCACGTCAAGCCCTAGCACCTATAGGATTGTTCCACCCCTATTGCCGTTATGTAAAACCCCAACTTTTTATCATATACGTGCTAGAAGGCAGTGTCTGAGGGTCAGTGTCCTAGGTATGACATTAAAC
This sequence comes from Doryteuthis pealeii, assembly GCA_023376005.1. Taxonomy (NCBI): domain Eukaryota; kingdom Metazoa; phylum Mollusca; class Cephalopoda; order Myopsida; family Loliginidae; genus Doryteuthis; species Doryteuthis pealeii. The sequence goes on from CM042168.1 coordinate 67,399,791, forward strand.
TGCATCTAGTGGTGAAGTTCCAATTCTGGAACTCTGGGGAATATGAAGTACCCCTTTATTGCCATTACTCCCAGTTCCACTCTGACCCGGAGTGGTAGTACCTGTTAGAGTCCCATCTATGGGTTAAATAGATAAAAAAATGAATATTAAAAAATGTGTTTAAAAAAAAAAATTCATTGAAAGAAGTTGAATTAACAAGTATGATTAAAACAGAATATTAACCAACCATAATTAAATATTTAATTATGGTTGGTTTTACCCCCCAAAATGTTATAGGATCCCTGGACTCTATATGGACCCTGGTTGAGAACCATTGAGTAGAACCTACTTTTCAGAATAAATGTGCTGTATATCTTTATACCATACTAGTGTCAGTCGGTAGAGCATCTTCATCAGAACCATAAGGTTCTGGGTTCAATACTGGCCCTCACCAACTCAGCACATAAATATCACAGGATGGATCTGTGTGGTAAAGTGGTGAGCTGATGGTAGGTGTGGTACTCAACCTCCGATACAAAAAAATGTAGCGAAAAGGGGATAGACTCACTCACTGTCCAGCTGATACTGACAAAGGCCACTCTGCCGACTTTACTTATCATTGTATCCTAATTTTAAAATTCATAATGATATATAAAAATGTTCTTCATCATCAAAGGCTGAAATCTTGTGTATGTATATTTCACAATAAAGATGAGGACAACAGTCAAGAAAATCAAAATAATACATATCATGCTGATTCTCAAAAATTCTGACAAATAATATCTTGTATTTATCGAAGTAAGTCAGTCAGTCAGTCAGTCAGTCAGTCAGCCAGCTGGCCAGCCAACAATTGGTTTGAACAATGTGACTGGCCAAGCACAACTGAACCAGTGTCAAGACAACTGGTATTTATGGGAATTCAGAACAGTCCACTCATGCATTTGGGTGATTCCATTCCCTGAGTCCTGATTGGCTGCTTGGTTTGTATGATCCTCTGAGGCTCCATAAATCCTGCCACTTTTCAGTGGTCTTTACGGCATCTCAGAATCGTATTCAGTTACGACTGTTTGCCATCTTGTCTTGCCAATTTGACGGTAATTGGACTTAGTATTCTATAGTATTTAGATTTTTCAAGCTGTTGTCCTCATCTTTATTTTTATACATACGACGTTTCAGCTGATGTGCCCTCTGGCCTTCTTCATGTGCTTTTGTCAAACTCAGGAATCTTCACATCAAAACTTTGTGCATATAACAATAAAGATGAGGACAACAGTCTGAAAAATCTAAACAATTAAGCCTCATCTCAAAAATAACAAGAAACACCTGAAGAAGTCTGGAGGGCATATCAGCCAAAACATTGTGTATATAAAAAAAAAGATGAGGACAACAGTCTGAAAAATCTAAACAATACAAATTATTAAGCCTCATCTTAAAAATTCAGACAAATACAGTATCGCTTAACTTGGAGAACTGAATGGGGAAGCAGTGCTTTAAATTTCTTAAACCATATAAAGAAATATAAGGAGCTGTGTGATATAATGGTTAGAGTCGTAGGAAATGGATTCAGTGACCTGAGTTCAAATCCTGGATGATGCTGTTTGTATTTCACATAGCGCTAATACCTATGGGAGAGGTATGCATTCAACTACTCTCCCTTTAGCTATGGGTAAACAGTAGGGCAGACTAGGCTCTTTAATCTTGCCTAGGTAGCCAGTCTAAGAGAAAAAAAAACTCTGAATTCAAACCTGTCAAAGTTCACTTAAGAAATTGACCTTGTGTCATGTCCTTCTTGTGCAGAAAGGTTGGTAAATATATATAAAGAAATATATTTATATTTTCACTTGTCTGTGTGAGTACTTCCCCTTTTTGTGCAGTTATGTGTTTAATGAGATATTTTCTTCCAGATAAAACTTATAAGGTAAGGTAAATGTCACTTGAAAATATTGAGATTATATTCTGGTCAAGACATTGTCATGGAATGTAATAAAATATACTAAATCTTATAAACTTAGGGATATGCTCCATGTTAGTATTATTTGTATTATTCAGACTATTGTTCTCATCTTCATTGTTATCTGTACAATGTTTCGGCTGATGTGCCCTCCGGTTTTCTTCAGGTATTTCTTCTCAGACTCGGGAATATTCGCGGACTCAGGAACCTTCTAGTCATAATCGGGAATCTTCTTGTCATAATTGGGAGCCATCACGGAACTTTGAACCTAACCCTTTATTCAGTCCACCTGTACCCCAGCTATGGTTAGCGGAATGAGAACGGGATACCCCTGTGGACTGAATAAAGGGTTAGATTCAAAGTTCCGTGATGGCTCCTGATTATTACAAGAAGATTCCCGATTACAACAAGAAGGTTCCCGAGTCCGACAAAAGATACCTAAGGAAGGCCGGAGGGCACATCGGTCAAAACGTTGTACAGATAACAATGAAGATGAGGACAATAGCCTGAATAATACAAATAATACTAATTATAAGCCTCATCTCAAAAATTCAGAGAAATGCTCCATGTTGTTATATGTATTATGAGATGAAGCTTAATATGAATAATCTTGATATTTCGGACTGTTGTTCCCCATCTTTATTGTATATAAACACAATGTTAAGGCCACTGTAACCTCAGGCTCTATTTTGGGTGTATTTTTTAAATTTATTTATCATTTTAATTGCCTTAGAATAAGTCATCTTTAGATGATTACCCAGGAATTCAAACTTTTCACAATTTTGTCAATAAGTCTGGTGGCATTTATGCTGCTTGGAGAACCCTTGAGTGAGCAGTAACGATTAAGCACCAAAACTGCATTTGAATTCATGGGTAATCGTCTAAAGATGAATTATTTTAACGTAATTAAAATAATAAATAAAAAACACCTAAAACAGAACCCGAAGCTACAGTGGCCTGAACATTATGTTTATACACAATAAAGATGAGGACAACAGTCTGCAAGTATCAAAATTATTCATATGATCCATGTTGTCATTCCAAATGATTCACATTAAATTCATTTTATTTATTGGTAGATTGTAGATTCAGTAGCGTAAAATTTTACTTTAGTCTCCTGGACAGACGTTAGTGGAATATGAAATGAAGTCCAATGTATTTGTAATGTAGGGGGGGGGAGCCCCACCGAGAAGGGGGGTAGATAGACTCTAGCCCATAGCAATTCTTTGAGAAGATCCAGCTAAAAGAGGAAGACAAGTTCAAATAAGGCGCTTAAATACCAGAGGTCCCCTAGTGGGAACAAACGGCAACGCAGCGAGAAGATAACTCTTCCAGGCAAAGGGAAGATAATCCCCTACAAAAGTATTAATCACAGTTGAGAAATTAAAAATATATACATTTGACTTGTTTTCATATTCCACTAACATCTGTCCAGTAGGCTACGGTAAAAATTTACACCGCTCAATTCACAGTGTACCTGTTTATTTATTCATCTATTCTTATATTTAGAATAATGTTCTTTTATTTATTTATTTATTTATTTATTTACCACTCTGTTTGAAAAATTATGATGAAAAAAATCCATTTGTATATTTTTTCTTTATTTTCTAATTTCAGGCGAAAAGCCAGTATAACAGGAAGCCCTGGTTCATCTCCACTTTCAAGTCCGAAGCTATCTCAGCGAGCCACACCCACCAACAGTCCCACCAATACCCCTCCCACTTCCCCAAGAGTTACCCCAGCCCCGTGGAAAACCCGGCTACATACGATTAAAAACAGTTTCCTGGGATCTCCTCGCTTTCACAGACGCAAACTTCAAGGTATTCCCTACCACAATGGCCTTATGTTTGAAATGGATCACATCTCAGGTGACTTAAGTTATGGCATAAGCATGCTGGAGACCTGTGCTTGGCTTTTACTGCAGAAATATGCATGGATATGCACACAACCAGACTGCTTTAACCTACTGATAATAATAATAATAATAATACCTCTAGTACTACCACCACCACCACTGCTACTACTACTAGTAATAATAATAATAATAATAATAATGATAATATAAATTATGAATATAATTATATAAATAATCCTTATAGTAACAGTTATAATTATGTTACAATTAAACTACTTTATCCTATTACTACCACTAATACTACTACAATAACTACTACACTACTACTACTACTATTACTATACTACTACTACTAATAATAATAATAATCATTACAGTAACAGTTATAATTATTTTACAACTAGAGTACTTTAATCTACTGATACTACTACTACTACTCCTAATAATAATAATAATAATAATAATATAATAAAAAATAAATTATAAATACAATTTATATAGGTAATCATTACAGTACAGTATTACTACCACTACTACAACTACTACTTATAATAATAATAATTGTAATAATAGTTATGAATTTAATTATCTAGGTAATCATTACAGAAACAGTTATAATTATGTTACAACCAGACTGTTTTAACTTACTATTACTACTACTATAATAATAATAATAATATAATAATAATATAATATAATAATATAATAATAATAATAATAGTAATAATAATAATAATAATGATAAAATATCAATTCAATCATATAGGTAATCATTACAGAAACAGTTATAATTTTGTTACTTTCATGGTCTATAAAAATAGATATACATTTGTTTCATCATGGTGTAATGGTTAGCAAGCTAGTCTCGCAGATCCATTATTGCTGAATAGCGAGTTCAGTCCTCACTGGATGCACCATAAAAAATCCACATGTAAAAAAAGACCTTGTGTTTATCCGGCTTGGTTGGATATCAGGAAAATATCTTTCTTTTTTTTCTTTTTGTGTTTCTGAGATTTGAGTCAATTTCAATATTTTTAATTATAATTTTGATATTATCAAAATATGTACTTTACACATACACACACACAAATAGAAGACCAAGAAAAAGTACACACACACACACACATACACACACAAATAACAAGACAGGAGAACAGCACACCTACACACACATGCATGCACACACATGGGCAAAACAATATTACTGCACACACATATATGATCTGCTTAATAAAATGCACCAACTATGACAAGTACACACACACATACACATACACACACAAAAATAACAAGACAGGAGAACGGCATACCTACACACACACATATATGATCTGCATAATAAAATGCACCAACTATGTAATATGCTACTTCTAATCAAAGAAAAAAAAACACTTCAGGATACTAACACCCACTACAACAAAACACAGCCATAAGCAGGAACACATACACACATACACAAATAGAAGACCAACAAAAAGTACACACATACACACAAACGCAACTACACACAAAACACACACACACACACACAACAACATACACACGGAGAGTGGAACAACATGACCACACACATACACACACACACACACACTGCCTGTAAACAACATAACTATATGCATACACATGCACATATACATGCACACACAAATAGAAGACCTACAAAAAGTATATACATGCACGCACATACATGCACACAAAAGCAACAAGAAATGAGAATAGCACACACACACACACACACACACACAACAACAACCACCAATCAAAAATCTAAACATACACACAGAGAGTGGAACATGACCATACAACACACACACACACACACACACACACACACACACCTGCCTGTGAACAACATAACTGTATACATACACATGCACATATACACACATGCGCACAAAACCAATTTTGAAAAAAAGTTAGGCGATTAAAATCAAAAAATAAAACATACACAAATTTACAATAAACATTATTTCTGATAATTCAAGTAATTAATATTGAAAATATTTGATATTTGGATACTTCTTTTTGCCTTAGCAGGAGAGCTCAATATACATGTATAAAGCAATTTAAAGGATATATATATATATATATATATATATATATATATATATATATATTTATATATATGTGTTCTGTGCAAAATATAATCAAATAAATGAAAAAAAAAACTTTTAGGTATTCTTCAAATTTTAGATTTATTTCGGCCTGTTGGACTCGTCAGATTTGACTGCAAAAAAAAAATCAGTCAAATCAGACAAGGTCAAATCATGATTTTTTAATAATCTATATATGAGTAGTGTGAACTGTATAATGTTACAGACTTAAGTAGGGCCATATAAAGTGTAAATTCAACTGGAGTTGGAGTCAGTAAACCGACTCTGACTCCAGTGACCATTTAATTTCTTACGACTGTCTCTACAGTATTGTTCTACATAAAAATGTTTATTTTTCAACATAATATCCTTCATTGTTAATGAACTTAATTCACTGCTGAATATTACTCACATAGGTTAAACCAGGGAGGTGTGGGGTCAAAGGTTAAGTACCAGACATGTATACTGAAAAGGGGGTGGGGTGTAACCTTAAAGAAAAATTGTGATATTGTAAAAAGTATCTGTTACCTCTAAAGGAGATGGCTTCATTCCTGAAATGAAGTAACCAAGCAAGTACTATTAGTATTTTTGTAATTTAACCATTGTAATTCTTTTAGACAACCAGAAAATAATAGAATTATTCTAATTAATTATCATTCTGATAACTCCATTGTAATCTATTAGACTTCCATATGCCACAAGAATGGTATATCTTTATATTTATTAAATAAAAAAAATTGAGTTGATCAAACAATCATTGTATTATCCACAGAATAATTTATTAGTTCACAACTTATCGGCATTAATTACAGTGGCATGTATGTGCCGTGGAAAACAAAATCATGGAGACTTTGAAAGATTCAGTGCTTTGGCAGCCTACAACAGACGCGGGCAGTTTATTCAATTAAAAAAACTTGAAGTTAAGAAGTTAATAAAAACAACGTGACATGCATTTAAAAAAATTAAAACAGTTTATTATAAATCATTTTAATTCATCATCTAGATATATAAATAAATTATTTATATTATATCTACATCTAGATAATGTTGTGCTTAAGTAATAGGTTCTAGGTACTTTTTACTATATAACAATTTTTCTTTAAGGTATCCCTACTTTTCAACATACATGTCTGGAACATAAACTTTGCCCCCTCCCCCCCGTACTAATAATTAAATCCTGCTACAGAGTTATTGATTTATCTCCTCGTATATAATATGTCCTTAGTGGTAGAATAGATAATTAATTAAAATTAATCATAAATACCTGTAATTAATGAATATGTTAAACCTCAAATGTATTAATTTATTGTGTGTTTTTTTCACTGCTAGAATTGTCATCACCTGCAGCTTTTATGAAGTGAAATCCAAACACTTTCCTTTTTTTAGTCATGTACACTCACTAATATGGATTTTCATAGTTTCATATAACTTCTTAAAATTATATATATATATATACATATATATATATATAGTATACAAAGTATTTTTTTTTAAATATATATATATATATATATATATATATATATATATATTTTTGGGGGATATGTGCTTAATTGAAGTCATATCTAATTTTGAAAATTAATTACTTAATAATTAATGAATTTTAGGTGGGCATATATGTTCAAATGTAAGGCTAAACAAATCGAGAAAATGTTTAGCCTTACATTTGAACATATATGCCCGCCTAAAATTCATTAATTATTAAGTAATTAATTTTAAAAATTAGGTATGACTTCAATTAAGCACATATCCCCAAAAATTGTCGGCTAAAAGCCATATCAAATAAACACATTGTTTATTTACGTACTCTCATATATATATATATATATATATATATATATTTATACAAATAAAAAATACTGTTTTTTTTTTAATTGTGAATAACTGTGAATAACTAGACTAATGTTTAAAAAATACAAATGACTTACCAGTCATGTTAGAATTGGTATTGTAAGTGATATTGAACTTGGGAGATTTATAATAATCACTATAAATAATATTGTTTTTAAAACTACAAAAAAAGAGAAAACTTGCTTCAAAAATTATTTTTGAGTTTAAAAAAGTTTTTCTTTTTCTTTTATTAATGTTCATTCGTTTAACTTGAAAGACAAAATTGTTGCACCAGAAAGTTTCCAACTTTTAAAATCATCATATTTAGATGAGTGTACAGCTTTAACCCATTTATTGGCTATAACCATTTGCAAAACAAAATTCCCTTTTAGTAGATATTAAAATAATCATAGAGTAAAACTTATATCCACATCACATGCAAACAATGCTGTTTTTTTGCACACAAAATGGAAATAATCCATTGTAACCCCCTGCCCCACATTCCTCCTCCTCTAGCTCTAACCCTCTAGACTTAAAAACAAATCACTTCTCCCCGTATCAATCATTAGGCCCATCCTCCGTACTTCATTGACCCTTTTTTAATGTGCTTATTTTCTATGACTTTTATATATATATATATATATATATATATATATATTTACTTTAATTATAATAATTAAGTATGATGATTAAGTATAATAATTATATATGAGATATATAATATTATATATATATATAAGTATGTATATATATATTACTTTAATGATAATAATTATGTATAATAATTATATATGAGATATACATATATCATTATATATATATATATATATATATATATATTACTTTAATTATGATAATTATGTATAATAATTAAGTATAATAATTATATGATATATACATATATTTAATATATATATATATATATATATATATATATATATATATATATATATATATATATATGAGAGTGAGGCATCATTGGTGTTCATGGGTTTATTCAGACAAATATTCTTATCCATAATATTTTCTAGCGAATAAATAGGTTTATTATTTTATTTCTCCATCGGTAGAGCATCTGCTTAGGAACTACTAGGTTCCGGTTTGATACCGGCCCTCATCAACTCAGCGCATGGATCTGTGCAGTAAAGTGACAATCTGACAGTAGGTGTGGTGCTCCACCTCAGATGCAAAAAGATTATCCCTGGTCTAGCACTAGTGAAAAGGGGATGGACTCCTTCACTGTCTGGCTGATACTAACAATAGGCCACTCTGCTAACTTTACATTTTTTTTATTTGTTGCTAAAAATTTCTCCCATTGTAAGTTCCATACAACATACACTATAGAAAGTACACTTTAATATTTGATACTTGAAATATTGTCAACCTGTGATACTTAAGACAGAATCCTGGTGGTTGAGCAGTCCATAACATGTAACACTCTACTGACAGAGAGCCCCCTCCGATCAATCAGCTGGTCATGTCAAGCCCTAGCATATATGATGTCCTGCTGTATGGCTCTTATGGAAAACCCCCCAACTCTTTTTATCATATATTTGCTAGAAGGCACTGGCTGAGGGTCTTAGTGTCCTGGGTATGATGCTAAACTGCATCTAATGGTGAGGTTTCAATTCTGGAGCTCTGGGGAGTGTGGAGTACCCCTTCATTGCCATTTCTCCCAGGTTCACACTGATCTAGAGTGGTAGTACCTGTTAGGGTCCCATCTATGGGTTAAATAGATCAAAAAATGTGTTTAAAAAAAAATGAGTTTAGATAAAAAGAATTTGAAACTCAGGAACTTTCTCTTTGAACTCGAGAACTTTCTCTTTGAACTTGGGAACAAAAAAGGCTGCCGATTACAACAAGAAGGCTTCTGAGCTCAAGAAAGTTCCTGAGTTTAACAAGAAACACCTGAAGAAGGCCAAAGTACACATCAACCGAAACATTGTATAGATAATAATAGAGATAAAGACAATTGTCCGAATAATCCAAATAATCAAGCCTTCTTAAAAATTCAGAGAAATATTGAATAACATATCTATTTATATGAAGTATAAATGAAAATGCAAAAAGTACGTTTATCTTATATCCATATATTTACATGTGCAGCTTGAATAATTTCATTAATTTAAGAAACAGGTCATTCAGTCATGACATGTCATTTGTGGATCATCAAAACGGATTGTGTCAGATTAGATGAAAGTAACAGGAATATTTATCCAAATAAACTCATGAGTTTTTTTTTTTTTTTTTAAATTATTTTTTGATTATATTAATTAATTTTATAATTGATTAACAGTATGTTAATATAACTTATTGTGATATTTTTAGAATTAATATAATTGATTCTAATATTAATTAATTATATAATAATTATATTAATTTTTTATTTTTATTTTGTATTATTACATTAGCTTGTGTTAAAATTTCTTTTTCTCAAAGGTCAAAGTTTTACCAAGTGATATATGATCGTCATTTTATGCTGAATTCAAAAATACCATTCATTGTGTTTGGTCAGGTTTGGTTTTTAATTTGTGCTTGAATACTTCACAACAAGTTGTACATAATTATAACACTTATTCAAAAGTCTGTGGACTCTACTTGTCACAGCTATAACACTGTTCTATACATTTCAAGTAAGAGCTTTATCTTAAAAATTTGATCTGATTAGAAAAAATGGACTAAGTTGCCTTTAAGCACCCCAGGGGCAACCTGGATTCATAGGGACATGTTTTGCTTTGCACTGTCAACATCCGGTTGTTTGTTAACAAACGATTTTTAGACGCATTTCTTTTTTAATTATAAAACTAACCCCTAACCCTAACCCTAACAAACAACTGGATGTTGACAGTGCAAAGTGAAACATGTCTTCTGAATCCAAGTCGCCCCTGGAGTGCTTAAAGATAACTTGGTCTGAAACAATGAGTATGATTTTTGGATTCAGTGTAAATAACTTGTCTTAAAATCAGCTATTATATATTTGACTTTGAAAACATCGCAGACCAGTTTTATCAGTCAGAAAAATTAATTATAATTTTACTAATTTATCTAAGTTTGCCCCAAAAATGATTCAGTTATTTGATAGAAATGAAAGCAATCTTCTTGGGACATGACAAATTTATCCTAACATTTTGTTGGAGGCACCCATAGTGTAATGGTTACCATCATAGGAAATGGACATGGCGAGACAAGTTCAAATCCTGGATGCAAAAATCTTAATTTAGTTTTTTGTATCATTGTCTATGAAAGTTTTTATCTCATTAAAATGTTGGTAAACTTTTAACCTGAGAATAATTCTGTCTTGAATATATAAAAAATGAAGGTATATATAATGGGTATATATAAAAAATGGAGTCACCCAAAGTGTAATCACCCTGACGCAACACCATGAAGCCAAGAGGTCCAGAAAAAAGCAGCTGCAACAAAACACCAGCACATCAACATCTTCAGGGACAGCCTTCATATGCGATATCTGTGGTAGAGAATGTTTTTCAAACATTGGACTTCACAGTTACAGGAGGCGCTGTAACTTCAGGGGCACAAGAACTGTATTATAGTCTTCCAAGACTGAAATGCCAATAATAATAATATATAAAAAATGGAGGCACCCATAGTGTAATGGTTATCATCGTAGGAAATGGATTTGGCAATATGCATTCAAATCCTGGATGAGGCTGCTTGCATTTCACATAAGGCTGATACTCTTTAGAAAGGTATGAATCCAACTATTCTCCCTCTAGCTATGGGTAAATAGTAGGGTAGACTGAGCTCTTTAACCTTGACTAGGCAACCGGTCTATAAGAAGGAAAACTTTGAATTCAAACCTGTTAAACTCCGCTTAAGAAATTGACTGTGTCACATCCTGCTCATGTGAAGGGGTTGGTAAATATTTTGGCCTTATGCCATTGCTAAGCAAAGCTTAATAAACAACTATATAAAAATGTTTATGGACACCTCATGTGGAGGTCTGTGGGGTAATGGTTATTGTAAGAAGTGTACTCGGTGAGACAAGTTCAAATCCTGGACGAAGCTGTATGCATTTCACATAGCGCTGATACCCTTGAGAAAGGTATGAATCCAACTATCCTCCCTCCAGCTATGGGTAAATAGTAGGGCAGACTGAACTCTTTAACCTTGATTAAGTAACTAGTCTAGGAGAAGGAAAACTGAATGCAAACTAAAGAGGCTCTCTTCTGGTTAGTCAAAACTACTTTGAGAGCTCCTTCTCTCCCCCCCCCCTAACATTCTGTTTCTATGACGGCATTCACCCTGGATCAGTTGAGCCAGCTCCATCCAATGAATTCACCTGTACTGAATTCATGGAAGAAATAAAACAACGGATAGGAAATTCATAAATGGTCCCCAAACTCCACATGCATATCCCGGTCAGGGGAAGGAGATGCACTTGTTTTCTGCGGTTATTCTGCAGACGCAATGATAAGTACACCAAAAGCTGACAATTATGGAGTTGCCCTTTGGATTGTTACCAGAGCCCCTTTGGTCGAGTTGTGGCCCTAATACCACTGGATGCCAGACTGTCTGCCTTGGTTGACTCTACCAGGAACTTAAATTCCCAACAGCGTGGCTGTGACACTACCAAGTTTACACGGCCCTGCTGCAAACATCCTTTCCACTTTTAAAAATAAAAAAAAAGATCCTCTTTGTGGATTGCTTTTTCAAATTTCCCTAACGTTGCACAAATGATTCTCAAGATATTCAAAATACACTGGATTATTTTTGGACAAACTTTGAACTTGATACTTCCATTTATTTTAAGATGATAAATAAAATGAAAAGAATAAAACTGAATTAACTGATACTTTTATGTGTGAAACCAGGGGGAGGGGGTCAAAGTTCAGGTATCAGACATGTATGCAGAAAAGGGGGTCCCTTAAGAAAAACTGTGATATTGTAAAAAGAACCTGGTACCTATTATTTAAGCAGAATATTTATTTATCTAAATGTAGATATAATGAATAATCTCTCTCTCTCTCTCTCTCTCTCTCTCTCTCTCTCTATATATATATATATATATATATATATATATATATATATATATATATATAGAGAGAGAGAGAGAGAGAGAGAGAGAGAGAGAACTACAGTGGTTTAATTACAAAAATACTAATAGTACCAGGTACTCGCTTGGTTACCTCATTTTGGGTACCTGTTTCTTTTTACAATTTTACCCCCCACCCTTTCAGTGTATATGTCCGGTAACTAAACTTTGACGTCCCCCCCCCCTGGTGAAAGGTAAAATTACAAAATTTAACAAATACTATAATTAGTTCAGTCGGTAGAGTGTTCGGTTAGAAACCACAATGTTCCTAGTCTGATACCGGCCCTCGGCAACTCAGCGTATGAGTAGCATAGGGATCTGTGCGGTAAAGTAAGGAGCTGATGGTAGATGTGACGCTCCACCTCAGACACAAATAAAAACAATCTCTTTGGTCTAGCGCTAGTGAAAAGGAGATAGACTCCCTCACTGATTGGCTGATATCAACTTTAGGGACATACTGACGACTTATGATTGTTAAAAAAATAAGTAATGATAACAACTTAAAGAAAAGTCATGTGAAAATTTGAATTTAATTGCAAAAAATTCCTAGAATAATTTTGTGCCTAATTCTTGTTTTGTATTGTGTTTTAATTTTCAGTCCCTACAAGTGATGATCTGGGCTGTACTCCTGAATCCTCCCCTGAGTAAGTTGCTTACTCTTTATTCGGTTATTTCCTATAAGTCCAACATAAACAAAGGGGAACCACTCTTGACTGATAAATTATTTATTTATTTTCCCATTAAACTAACTCTAAACTCTAACCTTAACCCCGTCTTCTTTTTTCCTAGTAGATCAATAAATAAATAGATAATTTATCAGTCAAGAGTGGTTCCCCTTTGTTCATGTTAGACTTATAGGAAATAACCCTCTATTCTTCACTGTCCATTTGACCATTATCTTTATATTTGTTAAACCTATTTATACATCTACTTGTGTTTAAAAACTCATAAGAAAATATCTCTCTCTCTCTCTCTCTCTCTCTCTCTCTTAAATGATGTATGAAAATTTTCAAATAATTATAAATTATTTTTTTTTTTAATATCTTTTCACATTGTTATTTTAATATTTACAAAGATTGCAAATATTTAAAAAAAAAACAATGTGAAAAGATATTTTTTAAAAAAGTATAATTTATAATTAATTGAAAATTTTTATACATCATTGACAATAAACAATAAACATTTCTGTGATTTCTAAATATTTTGGAGACCTTACTCTTGGGATTACCCTCGTATTATACTTTTTATATACATGTAATGCAAAAAAATTAAATGTATCCTATTTGAAATAACAATATACATTAACTTTCTTAATATTTTTCTATGTAAGCTTTATATTGTATTTTAAGATTTATAAATATCAATCTGATACCAACAAATATTATTTTATTTGTATGATTATATATTTATGCTATCTCTATATTCACTCCTTGCAGATTTTTTCATTATTTCTACTAGAAAAAAAAAAAAAAAAAAAAAAACTTTCTGGTTGGTGTCAAAATTAACTTTTGTCACACTCTTTGTAAGATTATTTTATTTTATTTTATTTCCAACCATATAAATATTTTTAGGTTTGGGGCAGTAATACTCAAGAAATTGCGATTTAAACCGATTATGGTCAGAATTTGTCAATATCCAACACAATGAACGAAATGTTCATTGTGTTGGATATTGACAAATTCTGACCATAATCGGTTTAAATCGCAATTTCTTGAGTATTACTGCCCCAAACCTAAAAATATTTATTTGGTTGGAAATAAAATAAAATAATCTTTCTAAATATGTAATTTTTATGTGTTTTTATCCATTGCATTATTATTTACGGCGAGTTAAAACAGTATTTTGCTTCGAACAGCCGAAAAATTTGTAATATGAATTTTTTCCCCCAGCGTAAAATTTACATGATGATTTCTTTCATAAAATCAAAGTGGCTAATCTCTATCAATATTTTTACATTTAATTAGCACATGCCTTCAAATAGAAGCAGGAACTTGTTTTTTTCTTTTCCAACCTTTGGAAGCGAAAATATGATAGACAAAAGTTGATAGAGATTTCTTCAAAAAGTATAAGATCAGAAAGAAAAAAAGCACTATATCACTAATAGAAGATAGTCTCAGAATTATTTTCATATATAACACGAGTCATTTAGATGATAGTTAACCATCAAGGTTTTTTCATCAAAGTTTCAATTTTGGAAAAAATCAAGTTAAAATTACAAGAAATGTAAACAAAACTCAGCACACGCTGGACCAGCTTTGTTTAAAAACATGTAAATAGATATTCTATTTCTTGTATGTAATTCAACATAGGCATTTAAAAATGTATTTTTAAGTTCAAAGTGATGTTATATATTTTAATTAATATTATATATGTGTATACATGCAGTATTAAAATGAAAATGTTGAATAATCTTGTGATAAACTTAAAAAAAAAAAACTGCTATCTGTACCTCTTATTCTCTAAATAATTGGTTACAGCATAGATACATACAATTTGAGTACAGAATCAGAAAGAACATACAATTTTACATAAGAATGACAAGTTTTATCAAAATTGCTCCAAAAATAAAGAAACGGTGAAGAAATCACTGAATTTCTTGTTCTGAATTGGTCCAAGATTTGACATATTTTTTAAACAAAATCATGTCCACTTTTGTACCTCCAATTTCAGGGCTTTAAATTCTCATAACCTTTTAACCACTGGGGATATTTGCATAATTCAAACAGTTCTGAACTCCATTTACAAAGCTCTATTTAACTTATATGATTAAATAACAATAACCTCAAATAAAAAAAAAAACAACAACTGGGAATGCTAATTTAACACAGGTTTGTTATCTATTCTATGTATTAATTATTTTGACTACAAATTAAATACTCATTGATAAACTTATACAATTCCTGAAGGTATTGTGATGTAAGCAGTGATGTAGTTTCAGTTACAGACAGACAGACATCGAATCTGCATTATACATAGATTTGATTAATAGAAATAATGAAAAAATCTACAAGGAGTGAAATATATATATGAAGACTTTGTTTGAATGAAACCAAAAATTATTTTAAAAAAATGTTTGAATTTAAAATTCAGAATGACAAAACGGTCATGGTTTGGAGCACTGATGGGAACAGAACGAGAAGAACACCATTTTGTCATCGTTCGAGATAAACCTTTGAGTCAAGTGAAGGCTGACCTGGTTCATGCCTTCTTATCTGTGAGTAAAACACATCATCAATGTGTCATCATCATTGTTGCTGATAATTTAACTGTTTCATGTCCTAGGCATTAATTTGCAATGTTAATTATTCATTCTGGATTAGAAATAAATAAATTAAAAATTTTAATATCTCATAATATCCATTAATCTTAATCCACTTAATCTGTTGGAATTTTATTTAGATTTAATTTGAAATGAATTTGACTTAAAATATATTCTCTATTAACAATATTCTATATTCAATATCATATATTTTATATTCAAATTCATATATTCTATATTCAATATTCATAGTCATATATTCTATATTCAATATTCATATTCATTTTAATATTCTGTATTCATAGTCATATACTCTATATTTAAAGTTATATATTCTATATTTAATATTCAATGTTCATAGTCATGTATTCCAAATTCAATATTCAATATTCATAGTCATATATTCTATAATTAATATTCCTATATTTTCTATTCATGTTCTCTATTAACAAACTTAATATCAGTTGGAATTTTATTTATATTTAATTTGAAATGAATTTGACTTAAATTCTATTTGTGTATTTCATTCCTCACAAGGAATTGTTTTTCTTGATTTTTCTGTCACTTTTAATAAATTATAAATATTCCCAACTTGTTAACTGGGGGCAGTAGAATACACTGATTGCACCTCTGCAGAGGAGTAAAATCCCCCCTCCCCAATGGGGCCACTTGTTGGCCGTGGGTGGCAACCCATGATGCTTAAGGATGGAATCCTGGTGGATGACCAGTTCATGACATGTAAGCCTCCACTTTGGCCTTTACTTAGGCTAATTAAGCAGTCGGAGAGGCCCTCACCAATCAAGCAGCTGGTCACATCAAGCTCTAGCACATATGATTGTCCTGATCTTATTGCCGTTATGTCAAACCTCCAACCCTTTTTTATCATGTTTGTGCTAGAAGGCAGTGGCTGAAGGTCTTAAATGTCCTGGCTATGATGCTAAACTGCATCTAATGGTGAAGTTTCAATTTCTGGAGCTTTGGAGTACCCCTTCATTGCCATTACTCCAAGCTCCACTGACCCAGGGTGGTAGTACCTGTTAGTGTCCTATCTATGAGTTAAATAGAAAAACTGAGTTTAAAAATTTAAAATTTTCAATACCCATCAATAATGAATAAAACAAAATATCTTTGGCATAAAGTAACCCAACAAGGGTTGACATTCTTTTATTTACTCTCTCTCTCTCTCTCGCCCATTTTCTCTTTTAGACTCCGGATATGAGCCATAGTGTTGTGTCCACTACCACATTCAGAGCAGAATATAGGAGATCCAGTAGTGCTTCCATGTTTTCCAGAAATGTCCGCTTCCAGGTTGATATATCTCCATCACCTGGTTATGACACAAATGGCGAGTCCTACTGTCTGACTTTTACACTTATATCAGGTAAGATTCAATTTTCTCTTATCCGCATCTTTATTGTCGTATCTAAAATCACAACATTTCAGCTGCTGTATCCTCCGGCCTTCATCAGGTGTTTCCTGTATATCCGAGCATAATGACCCAACCTGAGAAATCATTTTGAATAGTTTGACTGTTGATCAAACAAAGCGTCAAAGAACTTTTGAAGATCTTATTCAAATAATGACTTCATTAATTTTGCACGTCTATCATTCTGACATGTGCTACAAGAAGCATCACAATTATTGAAAAGAGTAAATCAAAACGTTTTTAAAAATAAAAATATCCAAAATAACTGACATTGTTGGGTTTTAACGCCTCGAGTTGTACAGGAAATACCAATAAACAATTTAAAAAAAATAATAATCGTGATTCTCCTGGTGACATATTGAAATGATTGGCGATAGTTATGCAAAAACAATGATGTCATTATTTAAATTAGATCTTCAAAAATTTAATTTGCATGTGTGGAGAGAAACTATTAAAAATGATTTCCCAGGTTGGGTCATTGCTATGCTCAGATACATTTAATGATGTAAACATCTTTTATAATAAATAATAAACATTTCTGTGATTTCTAAATATTTTGAAGTTCTTACCTTTGAGATAACCCTTATATTTCATTATTAAACAGATATTAAAATATCTGAGTTTTTATCATTGAAATGTTTGTAGAATACTGTTAATTGAAACCGACGCTTCCTGAAAAAGCTGATCACAAAACCAAAACCCACACCATTGCCTAGTGCTATGCTTGATCCCATTGGCTCCAACTCTAACACCCCACACCTCAACATTAGGGACCTGGCCTCACCCAATGTCACTCCGCCCCCAAAACCAAGGCCGACGAAAATACCCCGGGCATTGTCAAGATTGCTCCCCTCTAATCAGCCTGGCCGAAAGGAACTAATTTCTCCTCAAAGGCTGATACACTTGCACAATGGGAGAGGGGGGGGAGGGGAGATGTAGAATACTGTTAATTGTTATTCTGTGTTACTTTCACCCTTAGCCAGGATTGAACCTGCAGTCTGGAAATGACTGTTACAGATTGTTAACTATTGGACAGTGGAACAGTCAAACACCTCCTCAGCTTAATGGACTCTTCCTGGCAGTGGTGGCAGTAATTATTTAAGCTGTTATGGTGGGTTCATTAGAGAACTAGTAACTGTATGGTTAGACTTGGCCAGTCACATTGCTCAAACCAATTGTTGACTGTCTAACTGACTTACTTCAATAATGTTTAGTCTTCCAACTTTACATTATTGTTTAAATTTACCCTCTTGTTTTAAATCGTAAAAATTCATTGTGTTTAATCTTCATCTGAACATATATTGTTGGAGGCACATGTTGTGTAATGGTTACCATCATAGGAAATGGACTCAACAAGACGAGTTCAAATCCTGGATGAGGCTGTTTGCATTTCACATAGTGTTAATACACTTGGGAAAGGTATAAATCCAACTATTCTTCCTCCAGCTATGGGTAAATAGTATGGCAGACTGAGTTCTTTAGTCTTGGTATAGTAACCAGTCTAGGAGAAGGAAAAGAATTTAAACCAAAAGGGCTCTTTTCTCATTACTCTGAGAGCTCCTCTGAATAGAGACATTGTGTATATTTTTCTATTTCATTTTATTTTTTTGTTTGTTTTATTCAGGCCCCACTCGCCGTTTTAAAAGAATCTGCGAATATATTCAAGCCCTGATGTTGACGCCTCGTGGAGAGAGGGAGATTACCCGTCGGATAAGTACAGACAGCTCATCTTCATACTCATCAGAAATGTCACCTACACACAATGCAACTCCGAGAGACAACACTGAAGATGAGGTAACGGTTGGTTGAGGAAATTTTTTATATTATTTCTTTTTTGATTAGAATAAAAACTGATATTTATGCCAACACTTCAATGCATTATTATCTTGAAAAATCAAACTAATTGTACAAAAAACCCACTCTGATGAAGGTATATTGATATATATATATATATATATATATATATATAAAAAATCTCAAATAAGATATCATGGTACTAATTTTCCGTTACTAAAGTTTCATGCATATTAAGCAATCCTCAGACAGTTAAAGGTTAAATCGAACTTAACGGACCTAAATTCCACCATCGTATGTCACCCCACCGAAAGAAAAAAAAATACCAAAAATCAGGGAATTAAACCGAATTTAATGAAATTTTCAGTGTTGATATATTAATGAATAAAAGATATAATACACAGGTAATTTTATTTTAAAACTTTTACATTTTTTCAGGTCAGTTAACTTTGAACCATGTATCTTTGAGGCGTAACACAGATTCTCAAAGGTACATGATTCAAAGTTAACTGACCTGGAAAAATGTAAATGTTTTTAAATAAAATAACTGGTACATTATATCTTTCATTCATGAATATATCAACACTGAAATTTTCATTAAATTTGGTTAATTCCCTGATTTTTTGGTATTTTTTTTTCTTCTTTCGGTGGGGTAACATATGATGGTGGAATTGAGGTCTGTTAAGTTTGTTTTAATCTAGTTAAATATCAAAAAGACAGTTTTCAATATTCAACCATCTGAGGATTGCCTAATACGCATGTAACCTTAGTAACAGCAAATTAGTCCCATGATATTTTATTTGAGATTTTCAATCTGCTCTTCTAATTTAGCATTGAACACTTTTGTATGCAAACACTTTTCATATTTGCTATTCTTTGTTATATCATTTATATATATATATATATATATATATATATATATATATATATGTGTGTGTGTGTGTGTATATGTTTATGGGAGTTTAAGTATGTTTATGTTATGTTTTATAACATACCTAAGTATGTTATGTTTTTAAATACAAGTCTTGCATAATATTTTATCACGTAAACACATCATGTTATACAAACGCTGGACAAGCTACTTTTTGATATTCAACCATCTGACGATTGCCTAATACGCATGTAACCTTAGTAACAGTAAATTAGTCCCATGATATTTTATTTGAGATTTTCAATCTGCTCTACTAATTTAGCATTGAACACTTTTGTATGCAAACACTTTTCATATTTGCTATTCTTTGTTATATCATTCATATATATATACATATATATATATATATATATATATATATATGAGATTTATCCAAAACTTGGTAGTAAGGGATGATTCTATATGTGATTTCTAAGATCCACTATACTAATATTGTATGATCCAGTATGTATAAATACAGCGAATCTTTAAATCACTGAAGAGAGCTCAATGTATAATAACCTTTTAGATTATATACAGAGCAATATTTATCAATAAAGGAAGGAAGAACTCAATACAGTAATCCCATTATAAATTTATTTCGACGAAAATTGGCGCCCATATAAATCTAAGTTGATTTAAACCGGCTCCCCAAATTTTCGATATATATATATATATATATATATATATATATATATATATATTGTAAACACGGTTTGTTTAGAATGGCTTTTTGCCGATAATTTTTGGGAGAATAAGTGCTTAATTGGAGTCGTACCTAATTTTGAAAATTAATTAATTAATAATGAATTAGGCGGGAATACCTATTAAATGTATGGCTAAACAAATCGAGAAAAATCAATCTCTGTATGTACATTTCGGCCTATTAGGCCTCATCAGCAGAGCTATAGATCGGAAGACCGCCCTGTGCGTGATTTGAAACCGGACTGCCAAGCTGACAGGCCGATCCCATAACCCCTACACCAAACGAACTTCTTAGATTTTACGATTTGTTTAGAGTAGGTTAATATTCCTCTTCTAGTGACTTTTATTACACGACGATATGATAAGTTGTAAACACGGTTTGTTTAGAATGGCTTTTTGCCGATAATTTTTGGGAGAATAAGTGCTTAATTGGAGTCGTACCTAATTTTGAAAATTAATTAATTAATAATGAATTAGGCGGGAATACCTATTAAATGTATGGCTAAACAAATCGAGAAAAATCAATCTCTGTATGTACATTTCGGCCTATTAGGCCTCATCAGCAGAGCTATAGATCGGAAGACCGCCCTGTGCGTGATCCGCCTAATTCATTATTAATTAATTAATTTTCAAAATTAGGTACGACTCCAATTAAGCATATATATATATATATATATATGTATGTATGTATATGGGAGTTATATGATGAAATAAATCTGACAGTATGTAGAAGAATAGAAAAACACAAAGTGTTCGAAAAGATGAATTATTTATTCTTGATGGTAACG
Source organism: Doryteuthis pealeii (assembly GCA_023376005.1). Taxonomy (NCBI): domain Eukaryota; kingdom Metazoa; phylum Mollusca; class Cephalopoda; order Myopsida; family Loliginidae; genus Doryteuthis; species Doryteuthis pealeii. The sequence continues at coordinate 67,421,437 of CM042168.1, forward strand.
TTGACACTATAATGTTTCAGTTTATGCAACCATGTGGTAAAATCTTGTGTGTAGATGGCATATACGACCAGCACTTCTCATATCCCACAAGTCTCCTACCATCTCCACACAGGATTTCACCATGTGTCCTGAAGAAGGTCGCATAAACCGAAACATTATAGCATCAACATTATCATCAAGAATAAATAATTCACCTTTTCGAACACTTCAAATTTTTTTTATTTTTCTGCATGTATGTATATATGTAAGTGAAGAAAACAGAAATGAATCTGACAGATATGTTGAAAAGATAAATGGAAAAATATACATATATTGGTATGGATGAAATTCATCAATATGCTGAGACGTATTTCGACAGGAATTTGTTTATACATACAATATTCTATTTAAAATTATTTTGAATATAAAATGAAAGTATAATAGAAAAACATATATAAACAGTTTTGTCTTCTTCAGAATAAAAGTGGTAGTACCTGTTAAGGTCCTATCTATAGGTTAAATAGATAAAAAAAATGAGTTTTAAAAAAAATGAGTTAAAAAAATAAATTTTGAATACCCAACAAGAATGAATGTAAAAAATGTCCTTGGCATAAAATAACCCATTAAGGGTTGGCATGCTGTAAAATCCAACCAACCAAACATATCATATGACTGATGTTTGTTGATTTTTTTTTTATACAGATTGTTGTGATTGTAATGTAAAAATCGATTTCTTGTTTTAACTAATAACAGATTTTATTTCAAATTATTGATTAGGCCATTATTTCCAGCTAATAATTTGCAATCATTATTTTTAAACAGATCCTGTCAAAAACAAAAATATTAATAATTGAAAACTGATAATCTTGTTTTTCAGGCAAGATATACAATGTACGGTAATTTTCACCTTTAGTTCTTAAAATTCCTAGCAAATAAAGCAATTAGAGTAACCTCCCTTGACTTTCACTTTGAACTAAGCTGGTAGCTATTTTGAAAGTCTCTGTGCAAAATAAACAAATCTTAGTAATTTTTCGAAAACAACACAAAAATATCATAAAATGTCTTCTTAATAACAATTAAGTTCATTTCGGATAATTTTATGCTAGGAATTTAGCCAACTGACTTTCACTTTGAAACAAGATGGTAGCCATTTTGATTGTGTCCATGCAAAATATACAAATCTTAGAATCGTTTCGAAAACAATACAACTGCATGCTTTTAACACAAAAATATCATAAAATGTGTTCTTAATAACAATTAAGTTCATTTCAGATAATAGGCACGCACAATTTTATACTAGGAATTTTGACAACTAAAGGTGAAAATTACCCAATGTACTTATCCTCGGCAGCTTTTTATTTCAGCTTAGAAACCTTTTCTTATGAAGAACTTCAACATTTTTTCTTACAGCCACTATTTTTTTTTTTTTTTAGTTTTTCATTGTCATAGGCCACACCTACATCAACCATCATCATTTACTAGGGAGAGGGGCACAGAAACCCTAATATGCACTACATGCCAAGAGAAATTTAAAGTGAAACATATACTGCTAGAGTGTGTAGACTTTGATCTAGTGCTAACAAAATACTACCAAGCAAGTAATTTGAAAAAACTTTTTACGAAAATAAGACCATCCAGTATTTTACATTTCCTAAAAGAAGTGGGATTGTACTCAAAAATAGGAGTAATTGAACAGACTTGGAACCTTGCGATTACCAGGTCAACCGTTATATACAGATAGGAATATTAGCCTGAAAGAATTTAGGAAAAAAATTTTTTTTATAGAAAATATTGTAATTTTCCTGAATATCATTTTAAGTGAATTTCCTAAAATTCTGGTCCATAACAAGATGCTTCCCTATTAATGTCATTTGCTTATATTAAAGTTTGAAAGATATTAAACAACATAAAAAAACACACACAAACATACATGGGAAAAATCAACGCACACACACACACACACACACACACACACAAAATCTGGACCCTACCATAACAACTATTCTGGCAGGCAATCCTGTAGCAAAAGTCCACCAAGCGGACAATAATATTCAGCACCCAAAGAGTGCACAATATTGCCTCATCATTGATGTTATTGGGATCATAACAAGTTTCAGGTCTTCCAACATCATACTCATTCTTCCAAGCGACCCTATTAAAACAACTATTAAGGCAAGCAATCCTGTAGCAAAAGTCCACCAAGCACACAAGATAAATGAAACTGTTACTACTACTACTACTAAGTAAGTAAAGTCGTCGGGGCGGCCTAAAGTCGGTATCAGCCAGTCGGCGAGGGAGTCTATCCCCTTTTCAATAGCGCTAGACCAAGGAGATTGTTTTTTGGCATCTGAGGTGGGGCGCTACACCTACGATCAGCTCCTTACTTTACTGCACAGATCCCTGTGCTACTCATAACGCTGAGTTGGCGGGGACCGGTATCGAACTAGGAACCTTGTGGTTTCTAGCCGAACGCTCTACCGACTGAGCTAACCCGAAGCTGAAAGCGACCAATGAGAAACGATGCAAGTCACTTCCCTCCCAGTCATGACACTGATATATACTTGAGGGTCTATTGTCAAAAATATGTCTATCCATGTTTGCATGTATCTGTGTAATTGTATGATTTGTTTATGACCACTGTGTTGTGTTATTTGGTGTACTTATTGTGTGTTATTTTGTGTACTGTGTATACTTGTGTACTTGTGTATATTGTGTACTTATTGTGTTATTTTGTTCACGTGAACTGTCTCTGTGGATATCGATTGCCAAACATATCTCACATAATCAATCAGTGCACTCTACATTTAACCATAAATTGTAATTTCTTAATTCCTGTTTTATGTTTCTTGTTTTAAGGCTAACGGTATATCAATCGCTAGGTTTTGTCTTTTTCATGCTTGATTTACCTTTTTTTTTAAATTAGACTCAGTCTACAGAAGCCTTTGGAAAAGGGTGGAGGCCACCCGAAATATTGGATAAAATAAAGAAGATCAAAAGCAATGCAACGTTCATCCTTTAGAATTTTGATTTTTGTTCCTCTTCTTATTTTTTTTCTTCTCCCCCCATGCTTCTAATATAATCAAAAATGTTTCCCAATATATATTCTCATATACTGATATACATGTATATTTAATGCAATCGTTTTTGTGATTAATATATGTCATTGTTGATATGTTTACTTATTTATTTTTTATGTTTGTTTTCATTGTCAATTTTTTTTTTGTAGATATTTATTTATTCAACAGTTTTAAAAAAGTTTTTCTTTCGAATGGAATTTTAAAAAAATATTTAATGAGAAGTGATTTTATGCAAACTTGGGGTATTATCACATGAATGCATCCTGGCCTCCTGCCCTAAAAAACGCTAAGTGGTGCCTGCTGAAAATCCAACCCACACTACTATTGAACTCCTTTTGTGACAGTTGTTTCGTTTAATAATGTATTGACTGTTTTTATTTTCGAAACTCAGTCGTATTTATTTAAAAATTCGTGACAGTGGTTTTGAATTAAAATAAAACGGAAATACTGAAAAAAAAAGAAGATATTTTAAAGGTGGGGTTTACATTTACTTGTCAATAAAAAAAACCCTGGGTGGTGGCTTACTTTTAATGCCTTCAAACCACTAAAAAAAAAATTATGTCAATAAAAACGCCTTCAAACTGCTAAAAAAATATTTGAAAGTTACTTGTCGAGAAAAGACTGGGGTGGGGGGTAAAATATCGCTTTCATATCGCATTAACTTTTCGGGAAAAACACCTTTAAACAGCTAGGGAGTTCAATAGTAGCGCGGGTTGTATTTTCAGCAGGCACCGCTTAGCATTTTTTAAGGCAGGAGGCCAGGACACATTTATGCAATATGCACCCAACCTATTTATTTTTTTATTCAGTTTCACATTTTTCTTTCAAATAAAATTTGTTTGAAATGTGATCTACTTTAATAGGACTTTTCTTTCAACTGAGTATTTATTTTAGAAAGATTTGTTTTTATTCTGATTGTAACAATTTCTAAAATGTTCATCTTAAGATATAACAATTTATCAAGGGAAGTAACTCTAGATATTTTGTTAGGACTGATCCTAACATCTTATGTCTTAGAAAGTAAAAAGCTGATTTATGTTTTTCATGTAAACCTATTAAATAGATAGATAAATATGAATACAATGCTTGAGAGAGAGAGAGAGAGAGAGAGAGAGAGAGAGAGAGAGAGAGAGAGATGAACAGACTACAATAGATAGATACTTTTTTTCAAATCTTCTTTTGATTCTGTAATGCCAGTTTAAAATGTTGTTTCTTTAACAAATTTCCCCCACGTCGTACCAAATTTTCTTGGTATTTTTTACCTGTATGATGGATATTTCAAATTTTCTTGGTATTTTACCTGTATGATGGATATTTCAAATTTCTTGGTATGTTTTACCTGTATGATGGGATATTTCAAATTTTCTTTATTTTTACCTGTATGATGGGATATTTCAAATTTTCTTGGTATTTTTTACCTGTATGATGGGATATTTCAAATTTTCTTGGTATTTTTTACCTGTATGATGGGATATTTCAAATTTCACTATCTATTCACCTCAGAACTTATTCTATTCAAATAACATCCTATTATTATTGTAATCTGAGTCCTTCTGCTTAATTATAATAAACTAAACATCAGTTTTTGTACTTTGCTTGTGCAATGGTGAGAGAGCCACTGTGAGCGGTTTAAAGTAGGCAAAGAGTTAAAGATATTTCTTAGTGAATTGTCACAGAATTATGTGAAGAATCTCTATAGAGTTACCATAATTTCTTCAATGAAACATTCATTGTTCATTATTCTATTCATCTTTTTATTCATTGCAATTCTGAGGTTGTTTTACATTGTACAAATATTAAATAATCAACATGGACTGAAAATGCAGAATAACCTTTCAACAAGTTCAAATCATCTTAGAAACTTCTATTGGAAATTTGCAATCGCAAATACCGCTAAGAAAGGAGGTATTTGCCTCATACCTCACTTGTATGGGCTGGGCACAAGGCCTCGTTTTAACGTGGGCCCACCCACAAGCCAAAGCTCATGGGTGGGAAAGAACAAAAATTACGTCGATCCCTTCGGCATCCCATCCAGAGAGCTCTACCTACTATGGGTGGGGAGAATATATATATATATATATATATATATAAGTGATTAGGGTGTTTGTGTGTTTAGAAATGTGGGTAAGATTTTTGATAGTTTGAGATGTGACCAGTCATTCAGACCATATCTCAAACTATCAAAAATCTCACCAACATTTCTAAATGTGCATATATATACACACACACACACATATATATATATATATATATATATATATACACACACACACACACACACATTATAGAATAACACTTTTTACCCTGAGGATTTATTAGCATAGTCTAACAAGAAACTTGTGTCAGTCTACGTTTCTACCATTTGTTTTTAATCTATTTAGCTGTTTTTATCAAGCATTTTTACACGTTTGTTGAGCTGTGAATCCTGGAGTATATATATTTGTTTTTAAATTTGGATATTTATAATCTTCTGGATATTAATCGTAGACTATGTTATATATATATGTGTGTGTATGTGTATATATATATATATATCAAGTCATGTTGACAGCATGGATTATCTTGACTCTCTTTATTCATCTGTCTCTATCAATCATTGGTCCTAGAAGGTCCTCAACTCGGCATCCAGTGTCTAAGTCAGACCTTGTTTGAAGATCACATAGGCGAGAAACTGTCAGTAACCATGCGACCCTAACTTAGATATAAATGCTCTATTCATGATATTGAGCACTGTTTACTTATAAATAGCACCCAGTAAAATCATCAAATTCATTAAAGGATTAGAAAATAAAACAATTTGAAATGTAAACTTTAAATATGTATTGAAATAAAACAAACTATATATAGATATATAATACCAGTCATGTATTTATTAAAACTTGTTTTAAAAAACAATGAGGACTGTCTAATGTTGCATGTTCAAATTCTGAGTGTATTTATTGAATAAATACACTCAAAATTTGAACATGCCAAAAATCGTAGAATAAATTTTATTCTATGATATGATGATTTTGGGTAATGTGATGTAAGCAGTGACGTAATTTTTGTTACAGACAAAAACTGGAAGCGAATCTCCATTATTAATTGATATAAATGTAAGATAATCCAAATGACTGATAAGAAAGGGATGATTCTATTCAGGATCATCAAAATCCTTTTGTACATCCATACCTGTATGCTCTTGTAGGTGCAAAAATATTGACTCATACAAGGATTTTTTATAAATCCCTAAGAGAGCTCAATGTATTATAACTAATAAATTAATTATATACTGAGAAATATCTAACTTTCAAAGAAAGAAAAACTTAATAAACCATCGTTTAACTATTATGTATGTGTGTATGTGTATATGTGTATTTATGTGTGTGTGTGTATGTGTGTTAGTTTAAGTATATATTTTTGTACATATGTCTATGTCTTTTTTTTTTTTGTATACTAAGTTTACTTTTTTTCTATATGTTTGTAACTATGTCCTTTCTTTATGTCTAATATGTCCCTCCTACCATTCTTGAGATATAAAACAAATTTGATGTGTCTTGCCAACTAACGATGATTGTTCTCATGAGATTATTGGAATCACTTTTATATTATTCTCTTTGGTTGAAAATCACCATAATTCAAAAGAAATAGATTTGGAATTCCTCTAAGATTAACCTAGAATCTTAGAGAAACATTTTACATCACACACATGAAATAATCCATTTGTTTTTTGGGTTTTTTTTTTTGGGGGGGTAATTTTTTTGGGGGGTGATGGAGGGTTGTTGTCCTACAGAGCAACATCAACATTTTGGGGAATTAACTCCTTACAACATCTGACACAAAATCTTTATATTAATACTTGTGTTCCTTAATTGTCCAACTGTTATCATCTTACAACACCCTCTGATTAAAAATGAGACTGTCCAAATGAGTGTTGTCACCCCTGTTAAATAAATTTAAAAAATCATTTAAAATCTATATATTAATACGCTTGTTCCTTAATCCTTCAACTGTTATCATCTTGCAACACCTTCTGTTAAAAAAAATCAGACTGTCCAAATCGTCCAAAATGAAATGCAAAAATGTAAATCCTGATTATCAGGTGTTGCTTATCCGCCGAATTCTTATTTCTTATGAGTGTCGTCACTTCAGCTAAATAATGGACCATTCTGTTCTTATTATAAAAAGAAAGGGAAGAAAAAGGACATGCTACACCGCAAAAAAATAAGAAGAAAGAAAGAAAGTAAAACCATAACAATCATCTATATATTAATACTGATGTCCTTAATTGCCTGACTGTTATCATCTTGCAACACCCTCTGGTTAAAAATGAGACCATCCAAATCATCCAAGATGAAATGCAAAAATGTAAATCCTGGGTATCTCATGTCGCTTATCCATTGAATTCTTATTTCTTATGAGTGTTGTCACCTCAGTTAAATAATAGACTATTCCGTTTTTATTAAAAAGAAAGAAAATGGTACAGGATATTTTTACACTAAATTATATGTTTATAATATATAATCCTGATTATCTGGTGTTGCTTATCTACCGAAATCTTATTTATTTTCTTTTACCTGTTATTTATAAATGTACTTTCTTCTGTCCTTATTCGCTGAAATTTTTTCTATGGACTTACGCATCAACCATTGATTACTACATGGGAAGGCATAATACGTTTCTGGCCTCAATACAGAGTGAGCACAAAAACACTCTTGCTGTGGGGTGAGATTTCACTGCCCTCTAGTGGTGGGAGGTGTGCAAAGAGATTTTGCTAGTGAGAAAATAAATATTTTGACTTAATCTTACTATATTTATAAACATACAAGCTGTGTCAAAAAAGTATCGAGATTTTCGGTACTTTTTGACACACCTTGTATTCTGAAAAAAATTAATGTTCCATTCATTCTTCATTTCTATCTTGGTAAATAGAGCTTTAAAATCTGTACTTTTTGACACCTTATATTCTGAAAAAAATTAACATTACATTTATTGCTCATTCCTATCTTGGTAAATACAGCTTCAATCTTGATACTTTTTTGACACACCTTGCATACTAGGTACCACCAAAATCAGTTTAGGCCATATTGAAGGAAGAAATGTAAATATTTAAAAAAAAAAAATTCTCTCAAAAAAGAAATAACGAACATAAAGAGTTGTTACAAAGAAAAACAGTTAATTCAAAGATCAATTTATCCGATTGTAGAAAAATTACTCTCCGTTATCTTGAAAAATAAGTAAAACAGTCCGTTTTTTACATCACGGTCAGTTTCTTTATTGATATTTTTTAGCAGAATTCTGTATTCATGGTTCTTTTGCTAAAAAGCTATCGCATTGGAACTTTTAAAAATCTTCTGATATAATTATTCAGACTCTTATCTTTATAGAACAAAGTAAAAATCATTTTTGTCGGTTCATTTTTCATATTTCATAAAATAAAATAGGGTAGACCTCATAAAAAAAAATATTCCTAGTATATATTTTATAAAATCTATGGTAAATAATTATGGAAATTTTTGTGAAAATTGGACCATTGATTTTTCATAGAATTTTTTAAAAAGCCTCTAGTCATAACTTTATTTTGGTTATGTTAAATTTCAATTGATTTAACGGTGCAAAAATGTAAACATTGTTTTTCGTTCATAATTTTCATTATTTCCATAAGCTGAACATTTTTTTTTTTAAATCATCAGGAATTTTTTTAATGTTTCTTCTTTCAAATGGACAAAAAATTTTCAAGATAATATTAACCTTTATGCAAGTTTTATTGTTGTGTTAAATATAAGGGAGAGGGGAGGGGTAAATTTCACAGGGAAAATTGGTGGTGCCTATTGTATACCAATACTAGCTTAAAAGCCATCTACTTCATTCATTGGGTACAGATTAAATTCTATTAAACTTGAACAATATTTTTCTTATTGCACTAAACAATTCATGTCAAAAAATCACTAAAAATAATCATGGTTCTTCTGTTAGGCACTAGATGGCATTACAAGCAGTCTTATAAAAATGGAAGGGCCAAATTCAAATACCCCTTTTTCACCCTCTATCCTCAAGAGAAGAACATGCACCAGTTGTATCTCTTGTTCACAGGACTGGGGGGGTGGGGGCTTTGAGCCCCCAACCTCGTGTTGCATAGCATAAACTATAAGTGGCTTAAAATAGGCAAAGAGTTAAAACTTGGAATCCAAAATTTCAGGATTGCGAGTCTGAATTTGGCTTGGAATGTTTTTTCTTTGTTCACAGAGTAGGCCTGATTCCAAAATGGTATGATATGTTGGGCTATGGCTTCTAGAAATACTTTGACACACTGACGTTTGCATTTATCATTAGAGAAATTCTAATGTTATGTCTACTTGAAACCAAAGTTCTTGGAATTGGAGGAATGTTTTTGTGCTCACTTTATTTTTAATTGGGCTATCGTCATAACATTTATAGTATTGATGAATGAATTCCAATGTTTATTATATATAAATGTTTCATTTCAAACTAATACTAACATTAATAATGATGATCTGATTGTTATAAATAATTATTTTTAAAATAATTATAATAATTTATAATTACTATGAGAGTGAGTCAAAAAGTAATGCCATTTGGTTTAGGACAGATCATACATCAAAATGAAGCTGGTCCTCTGTGGATCACAACCCTACTTCTCACTGGTTCTCTTAATGGCAATGTCCCACCTTCGAATGAGAATATGTATCCCTGCCCAGTAAAATTCTGTTGACTGTTCTTTGAGCCACTTCTTCACTACAGATTTCACTTCCTCGTCACTGGAATAATGTTTGCCTCTCAAACCCTCCTTCATGGGGCAGAAGAGATGATAGTCTGAAAGCGCTAAATCTGGTGAGTATGGAGGATGTGAAATCTGTAGTGAAAAAGTGGTTCAAAGAAGGATCAACAGAATTTGATGAGGTAGGGATACATGCTCTTATTTGAAGGTGGAACATTGCTATTGAGAGAAATGGTGACTATGTGGAGAGGTAGGTATGTGATCCACAGAGGACCAGCTTCATTTTGATGTATGATACATATTCCTGTGTTGGTAATTATACATGTCCTAAACAAAATGGCATTACTTTTTGACTCACCCTCGTTTAATAATAATTTTTTTATTGATAATTTGAGAGTATTTGTTTGCCATTGATTCTGTCTAGATTCCAGGATTTGATTTTTTTTTTCTTGATGAATTCACGGAAGTTTTGGGGTTCATGCCAGTTTCTTTAATACAGGAAACTTGAAATAGGAACAACCAGTAATCAGCTATTAATTGAATATTAAAAATCCATCTTTAAAAATTTAAGATTAATATAATCAAAATTGCTTCCTTGATTTTTTAATGAATATTAAAGAAATTTTAAAATCATCAATTAGAAAATCAATACTTGGCTGTTTGATATAATGTATGCTGTTGATCTATATCTATCTATCTATCTATCTATCTATCTATCTATGGAGGATATGTGCTTAATTGAAGTCATACCTAATTTTGAAAATTAATTAGTTAATAATTAATGAATTTAGGCGGGCATATATGTTCAAATGTAAGGCTAAACAAATCGAGAAAATGCCAATCTCTGTATGTACATTTCGACCTATTAGGTCTCATCAGCAAGGTTATAGACATGGGAGACTGCTCCGTATGTGACTTGAAACCTCGACTGCCAAGCTGACAGGCGCGGATTCTAACCATTACACTAGCTGGCCTTTCCAGATTTTTCGTTTGTTTTGAAGTTAGTTATATTCCACTTTTTTGGTGACTTGTCGCACGACAGTATGAAAGTAAGTAAACAAACAATGTGTTTATTTTTGATATGGCCTTTTAGCCGACAATTTTGATATGGCCTTTTAGCTGACGATATATATCTATATATATATATATATATATATATATCATCATCCACTGACACAGTGTTTTGACATATCATGTCTCCTCAGTGTGACTAGACTTAGCAGGCTACCTCCAGCCTCGATCGAAACCCGACCGATTTTTCATCAGTCACTGATTTTGAAAATTAATTAGTTAATAATTAATAAATTTAGGCGAGCATATATGTTCCACTGGGCCATCAGCCACCTATAAATAAGTAGGGAGAATTTAACTGATAAACATATACATAGGTATATATATCAAGGTCGCCAGAGAGCTCATATTCGTTTTATAGGAGAGCCTTGCAATTTAAGCATAAATCGGTGGCCATCAGTTAATTTCTTTCCAGAGAGAGCTCAACCAACTAGGTGTTGGGACCATATATATGTGTGTGTGTTTGTGTGAAATTACGGATATTGGATATTGGGAAAGTTTTTGGATTGTATTAGAAGCCTTCTACAAAACTCTTTGACAAAAGGCAGAGGCCTGCCTGAAATATCGGAATTTAAAATAAGATTAAAAGGATATTCATCACTTAGAATTTTGGTTATTATTCCTTATTTTTTACTTTTCCGTGCTTCTAATACAACCAAAAAAGTTTCTCAACATCCATCACATATATCTCCAAAGAAGCATATGTGGACTCTCGACCAACATCATAAATATATGTGTATATATATATATATATATATATATATATATGATTTACCAACCCCTCTGCACAAGCAGGATGCGACACAAGGTCAACTTCTAAAGTGGAATTTAACGGGTGGGAATTCAGAGTTTTCCTTCTCATAGACAGGTTGCCTAACCAAAGTTGAAGAGCCCAGTCTGCTCTACTATTTACCCATAACTAGAGGGAGAATAGTTGGATTCATACCTTTTTCAAGGGTATCATATATATGTGTGTGTGTGTGTGTGTGTGTGTGTAAACACAAAGTTTGATCAGTTTTTACTGTTAGATGGTCTCAGAAACATTAAAAAAAAACCTAATTCAAAAAGATGAATTAAAAAAAAATAATATAACAGTTGCCATATAAATATGCATTCATCTTTTTTAAAATATTTAGTCAAAATTGGCCCACAATGCCCGACATTCAGACCCGTTTTGGTTGATAGTAATTAAACCAAAACATTACCTGAGAATCATCATCATCATCATCATCATGTCGCGCCAGCAGTATAGATATCCATGACAATCTCTTGCAAACCGTACCTATCATTCATTGCCCCTGGTATCCACGCAGAGCTGGTCAATGTATGTCTTTGCTATACAACTCATGCTGGCATGCCCATGTGATAGCTTCCACAGAAGAACATCACTTATGAGTTCATCCTTGCTTCTCCAGCAGTGTCCGGCGTGTATTGTTCGCCTTATGCGGATGGTTTGTGTGATATGTGACAGGTGGCTGTATAGCTGTTTTCTCATGGGGTGTTGTTTCCAGATCTTGTTTAAGATTGCATGCAGCATTCTTGTGCAGCTACCATCTAGTTTATTCTCCAGTCGCTTCGTTAGGGTCCAGGTGGTGCAGCCGTACAGTAGCACTGATACAACTATGTCTTGGAAGAACTGTCACTTTAACAATACTCAAGATATCTAAATTAAATATTGAAAATCATTTATAACAGTTCCTTGGTTGTGTTAGTTGCTTTTATGTATGACTTCTACATAAGAATAAAAAAAAAATACTAAAATGGGTTTAAATATTCCATTTTTTGGACCATATGACCTTAAGGCACCCCTTTCACGATCTCGACTCGTGGGACACTTTTCTTATTTACACCATAAAAATCTGGTTGTTTGTTAGGGGTTAGGGGTTAGTTTTATAATTTAAAAAAAAAAACTCTAAAAATCGTCTGTAAACAATTAACCGGATTTTGATGGTGTAATTGGAAAAAATGTCCCCACGAATTGAAATCGCAAAAGGAGTGCCTAAAGGTCATATGGTCCCATTTTTTAAACAATTCATGACAGCAGAGATTTCTTCTAAGCCATAGCTGTGTCAGTGTTACTATATGGCAGTACCACATGGATCCTGGCAGAAGCGCTTGGAGAATAAGCTAAATGGGAGTTGCATAAAGATGTTGCATACTGCCTTAAAAATCCTGGAAGCAGCATTCCACAAGAAAACAACTGTACAGTCACATGACTTCTATTACACAAACCATCCGGATGTGGCAAACAAGACATGCTGGAGAAGCAAGAACAAACTTATAAGTGACGTTCTTCTATGGAAATCTACACATAAATCTATGAATGTAATTAGATGTTTTCTGAGTATGCATTGAAGCCAGGGCTGTGGAGTCTGAGTTGGAGTCAGAAGCAACTAAGGAGTCACTGGCGTCAGAGTCAGGGTCGGTAAAATTATACTGACTCTTGTTAAATTTACACTTTATATTGCCCTAGTTTAGTCTATAAAGTTATGAACTCTCCTTATAAATAGATATGAAAAATGATGGTTTTATATTTATTTCTAGGCAAAACTATATAGACTCATACTCCAGATGAATTTTTGTATTATATAAAAGCCACAATATCTTTATTATTTGATATAAACCAGTTATAATGTTATAGGCTTACTCAAATTAGGTTTTATGAGATTTGAGGCCATAATCACTTAATTACATAAAGAGGAGTTGGAGTTGGAGGTGCCAAAAATAGAGGAGTCAGAGTCAGTCAAAATTTTTGTGTTCCGATTCCACAGCCCTGATTGAAGCAAAAAAAAAAAAACTTGACTGATTCATTTAAAAAAAAAAAAAATAATAATCATCTCTTTCCTAAATTTTGATCTCAGTTTTTCAATACTGAGTTGATTTTTTTTTCATTTATTTTTAAGGTATTTTCAATTTCTCTTGATTTCACACATGTTGTGTATGTGTGTACCTCTTTTGTTTAGTCTCCTAAAGAAGAAGCGAGTTGTGGTTGTCTTTTGCGTATCAGTGCAGTAACTACTGCTCCTTATCTCCTGCTGATGATAATATTTATTTTTTTGATCCAGATAATGAAGGTAGCTCGCAGTACCATCATGACAACACCATCAACCCTACGACCAGGAGAGGTAAGGCAACTAAGTATTGACCTAGCACATATTTACATATGACTCTCAGAATAAATCAATCAGATTCCATTGTTAGTTTTGTGACAATGCCATTACAAGACTTGCAGGAATTCATTTTTTTTCTGTAGATTTAGGGGTCAGGGAGTGTCACTGATTTTTTAAAAAAATGCATGCAAACATCTGAGCATGAGATGATTTAATTTAATTATTCTTTTTTTATCTGATGGCTGTTTTGGAAATAGAGCTTTTTTTTTTTTTCTTTTAGCCATCTGAAATATTTCTTGATTTAGTTATAAAATGGCTAGTTGTTTCCATTCGCTTGGTTTCTGCAGACGTTCATAAAATTAATTTTGACATCCTGTCATGTTTCACTTGTTCCAATCATTTGATCTCATCTGAGAACAAGTGACAGATTCAATGAGCGAAGGAGACAGATGCAAAATGGCGTCTCTCCTGTGAGCTATTTCTCTCCACGCATGTTGGTTACCTTTTTGAACTTGGGGTTTGAAATAAAGAAAGAAATTGAAAGAAAACATATCAAGTCTTGTGATTCATTTGTAAGAACAAAAGAATGGACACAGAAACAAACAAACACCCAAGGAGTCCCAAGAAACACCCAAGACCAACCCCCAAAATATCCCTCCTGACCAGAAATGAGGAATCAGCTCAGATTGAAGCAAAGAAGAAATAGAAGATAAGTATAAGAATATGAAGATAAATAAGAAAGCAGTTATGCTTGCAACACCCTCTGGTTAAAAATGAGACTGCCCAAATCATCCCCAAGATGAAATGCAAAAATGTAAATCCTGATTATCTGGTGTTACTTATCTGTAGAATTCTTACTCCTGTTGTCACATCAGCTAAATAATGGACAATTCCGTTTTTATTATAAAGAAAGAAAGGGAAGAAAAGGACATGCTACACAGAAAAAAATATAAGAAAGAAAGTAGGATAAAGATCGAGGGTGATAGTGCTAATCTGTTTCAGTCAAACATAATGAAAAGGTGAAAAGAAAAAAAAGAATGAGAGAGAGTTAAATCAAGATTATTATACTTTTTTTTACATATTGAACTATTGAACAATAGCTCTTAAGTAAACATATCAAATGTTGTAATAATTAAATTATTATCATACTGTGGTATATCTACAGGCCCTTCTAGTTAACTCTTAACATCCTATACCACCTCATTCATTTTCCTAATCCGCCCCAAATGATAAACTTTGTTTAAATGTAATATTAAACATATTTAGAAGGCTTTGATTTAAGGGAAATAACAGGTAACCTTAAATGAAAAGGCCATTTTTAACCATTTTTTGATAAATCCTTATAGGAATGGGACTCTGGACTTAGAAAATTCTCAACAGGATGTTGATTAATTGATTGGCATCCTTCTGTCTATTAAAGACGATGGCGTAGTGTCCACTTTTTTTTTCTTTCTTTCTTTAATCTGCAGCTGTGTGAGTGACTGAACAGTCCACCTCTTGAATGGCAATCACTGCAAGCAAACAGTGATGTCTGCTGGAGTTGCTCTTTTTCACTCCTTTACGTTTCTTGTTTGACAAGGAGTCACCAGGTTGCACGGTCGTCTGCACAAGCCTCCCATGTGTTGGTGCCAATGTGGCATGTCTTTATTTTCCTTTGCTGGCATCTTTAAAGTGCAAGCGAGGTCTCCCTGTTGGTTGGGTGCTGTCTGCCAATTCGCCGTACAGTAGGTTTTCAGAGATGCAGCCTACGTCCGTCCTCCTGATGTGACCAAGCCAAAGTAGGCTTCTCTCTCTCAGAGATGATGGTGGCCATGCTGTTCCAGTTTGCTTGTTCCAGCATATCTGTGGTTGGCACTTTGTCCTGCCAACTTATGCGTAAGATGCAGTGTAGGCATCTGAGGTGGAAATTGTCCAGTTTTCCTCTTGCGGCATGGGTATCGTTTTTGCAGTGGGAAAACTATGTAGTCTGGGCAAGGTTTTTTTTTTTTTTTATAAAAACAACAGGATGTTTAAGAGTTAAAATAAACCCTGCAGAAACTTTTTTGGGGGGTGGGGGGTGTTGAACAACTTGCATGAAAAAAAATAATTTGTATTTCCACTCTGCTGCTTGTAAAAATGGCTCAAGTCACAAAACGTTTTTTTGTTTTTTTTGTTTTTTTTGCTTAAAAATCCCAGAAACTGAAACTCACTCTTTTCAACCAAATGAAATGGCATTTAAAAAATAAAAGAAAGAAATTTAAATGGAAATAAAAATGACTTGGATCACTTGTTTATTTTAATGTTTTATCCACCAACAGAAATGAAAATAAAAAAAAATGATCTATTCATTAACAGTAAGAAAGGTTTCTGATTCATTTATATTTTATCCTTTCTCTAAAATACACCACTGAAACAACCAAGTGTTCTAAGCCAGTTTATATTTTCATAATCATATATATATATATATATATATATATATATATATATATATATATGTATGAGAAGTAAACAAACAAACAATGTGTTTGATATGGCTTTTTTAGCCGACAATTTTTGGGAGAATATGTGCTTAATTGAAGTCATACCTAATTTTGAAAATTAATTAATTGATAATTAATGAATTAGGCGGGCATACCTATTCAAATGTAAGGCTAAACAAATCGAGAAAAATCAATCTCTGTATGTACATTTCAGCCTATTAGGCCTCATCAGCAGAGCTATAGACAGGAAGACTGCTTTGTGTGTGATTCAAACCCTGACTGTCAAGCTGACAGGCGGAGACTTTAACCATTACACCAACTGGTTCTTCCCAGATTTTTCGTTTTGTTTAGAAGTAGGTTATATTCCACTTATGGTGAATTTGCTACACGACAGTATGAGAAGTAAACAAACAAACAATGTGTTTGATATGGCTTTTTTAGCCGACAATTACTTTCAAAGAAAGAAAAACTTAACAAACCATCATTTGATTATTCAAATAGTCAAGTGACGGTTTCTTTCTCTGAAAGTTGAATATTGCTCTGTATATAATTAATTTATTAGTTATTATACATTGAGCTCCTTTAGGGATTTATAAACATCCTTGTATGAATCTATAAGTTTACTCCAACATGAGCATACTGTATGGATGTAGAATAGGATTTCGATGATCCCAAATAGAATCATCTCTTTCTTACCAGTCAATTGGATTATCTTACACTTTTACATATATATATATATATATAATCCAAAAGTCCAGAGAAGAAATCTTCCTTACGACACAAGAGTTTTATTTAAAAAACCTGTCGCAGTTTGAGAGCTCAATGTGTGCTCTTAATGTTAGAGTCACAGAGCAAATATATAAGTAAAGAAATAACAAAAGACTTAGAGATTTAGCATTATAGTCTATTTCAGGGAACTTAGACAAATAGTCTAAATCTCTCGACTCATCAGATGCGAATGATGAAATTTTTTATTACTTTAAAGGCATTTGAAAACAGATTTTTATTTATATATTTTTTTAATTTAAAAAATATGTATATATATATAAATAAAAATCTATTTTCAAATGCCTTTAAAGTAATAAAAAATTTCATCATTCGCATCTAATGAGTCGAGAGATTTAGACTATTTGTCTAAGTTCCCTGAAATAGACTATAATGCTAAATCTCTAAGTCTTTTGTTATTTCTTTACTTTTATATATATATAAGGTAAAAGTATCCAACTGACTGGTATGTAGAGGATAATTTTATTTGGGACCAATCAATATTTCCTGTACTTCCACAATGCATGCTCATGTTGATGCACATTTATAGACTTATACAAGAATTTTTACAAATCCCTGAGATTTCAAAGATTCTGGATTCGATACCGGTCTCCGCCAACTCAGCCTATGAGTAGCACAAATTGGGTAATCTGATCTGTGCAGTAAAGCAGAGAGCTGATGGTAGGTGTGGTGCTCCACCTCAGATACAAAAACAATCTTCCCGGTCAAGCGCTAGTGAAAAGGGGATACACTCCCTTGTTCATGTGGCATTGACAATAGGCCACAACCTTTTATATATATCTATATATATATATATATATATATATATATATATATGTGTGAAGAAAAGGAAGTGAATCCGACGGTATGTAGTATATTATATATATATATATATATTTATATATATATAATTCTATATATATATATTATATATATATATATATAATTCTATAAAAAATGAAAAAACACAAGTTTCATTGACGAGTAACGTTTAATAAGCCGACGCTGCAGTGTTTCAGTTTGTTTAACAAACCTTCCTCAGGGCCTTCGTTTGTTTAAAGAAAAATAAATTATTAGTGAAAACAAAAGTCTTCGAACCTCTGCTTTTAGTATGTGGCTGCTTTTGTTGATATTCAAATATGTGAAAAAAGACATAACTTTATATATATATATATATATATATATAATATATATATATATATATATTTGTGTATTTTTGGCAGCTAGTTATTATTT
Source organism: Doryteuthis pealeii (assembly GCA_023376005.1). Taxonomy (NCBI): domain Eukaryota; kingdom Metazoa; phylum Mollusca; class Cephalopoda; order Myopsida; family Loliginidae; genus Doryteuthis; species Doryteuthis pealeii. The sequence continues at coordinate 67,439,852 of CM042168.1, forward strand.
AGGCAGGTATTGTTTAAAGACCATGGAATATTTCTTGTTCATGATCTTCAGTTGTAGACGTTCAAGTCTTCTAGTAGTTTTTTGTAAATCAGGATCCAGATAGTGGTGGAAATTGTCCCGTATTTTTTACCTAAGCGCTTTCAACCATCTCACTGGTTGTCCTTAGAGAATAGTTGGTTGTAGTGTTTGTAGTGTTTGTTTGGTTTTTCATTCATTTGGATTTATTCATTTACTCAATCTCCTGAGGACAAACCAACAAAATCGTTGAAAGAACTCGGGTAAAAAATATGGGAAAATTTCTCCACTATCTGGCTCCCAATCTATAAAAAACTACTAGATGACTTGAAACTTGTGTTTTTTCATTTTTATAAAATTATATATAATTAATATCAATTAAAATAAGGAAATGAATCCGACTATATCAGAGTAAGAAATTTGAAAAACACACTGATGTGTTAAGTAATGTTGTTGTTATTAGCTTATATTGCAATATTTCAATCTGTTTTGGGTCATCATCAGAGCATATCTATTATAAAAAGAAGAAAATAGATTTTTTAAGAAAAGAGACATTTAGATTCGCACGTTTTTTAAGATTTAAAAAAAAAATCTAAATATCTTTTCTTAAAAGTCCATTATGAGTTATTTCCCTTACAACCAGTCATATTTTTAAAAAAAACTTTCTTTTTATAATAGACATGCTCTGATGATGATCCAAAACAGATTGAAATATTGCAATATAAGCTAATAACAACAACATTACTCAACAACATCTGTATGTTTTTCAAATTTCTCTGATATATATTAACTTAGGTGCTTGGGTAATGGTGATGATGCTTTGGCCCTGAAACCCTGCTGATACCAAAGTCATCATTTGATGAAGACTTTGTTGGTAGCACAGTTGTTGTTTTTGCGCAAGGGGGGGGGGGTACAGGAGCAGCAACAGCAGCATGTGCCTATAATATTACAGTATTATCAAATTTTTTTCTGATTAACAAGATAATGATGCCATAACAATGGAGATACATTCTTTCTGCCAAAAATTTTCTTGGCAAATAAAAATCACAAATGATTTGTTTTGTCCTTTGCAATTTCATTAATTCTTATTAATTATATATTTTTTTTCTCCCCATTGGCTTATAAAACTCCATACTTATTCGAACTGGTTAACTAAGCTTATGACTTTAAGAATATATATTCAGAGCTTTGCTCTAAACTTGTTTCAAAACTCTAAGCACGAGAAGAGAGACTTTTTTGCTGCATGCTCAAATTCTCAAAACAATGGATTTTGTATTAGATTTTTATCTCATTTCTTTCTCTCTCTCTCTCTCTCTCTCTTTTTATATCACTTTCTCTTTTTCTCTCTCTCTCTGATTTTATAAAATTCTTATTAGATCAAATTTCTTTATTTACTTCTTTATCCTTTCCTTTTTGCTCAAAGGAAAGAACTTGCTTGATGTTTTGTTTCTTTTTAAACTTTTGCCTTTTTAAAAAAAAAATCTTTTTTAGATTTTCCTTCAAATCTTAAAATTTGTGATTGATTTTAATTATCATGTAAACTTTATATTCATATAATTTTGATCCATGACCTTTCTTCATGAATTTTTGGTGCGACTTTTAATTTGTCTTGAACCTACTGTTATTGCATTCACCCAGGTCAGTTGAACCGCTCTACCCACAATTCCTCTGTGTTGAATTCAGGGAAGGAGTAACAATAAAATGAGTAATATGAAATTCAGTCGATTCCCTTGTTACTCCTTCCATGATGTAGTGGCAAACCATATCAACGCCATACAACTAATGTTTTCTTTATATATTAAAAAAATCTCTTTATCAATCTTCTAACGTCTTTCAGATCACGACATATTTTTAATACATTGATTGTTTTAAATTGCTAAAGTAAATTCACTAATTTGCTGTCGTTATCGAAAGAGACTCTTCTCACTTTTAATGGAGGATTATTATTGGTTTGGTTTAAAAGGAGAAGTAATCAAATACCAACAAAAAAGAGCAGTCTCTACTGTATATTTAAAATTAATAACCTTTGTTCTTCTTTAAAGGAGAAA
>CM042168.1:67442014-67589514 GCA_023376005.1 Doryteuthis pealeii
AGAGAGAGATGAGGCTCTCTTCTGGTTAGTCAAAACTACTTTGAGAGCTCTTCTCTTTCCCCCCCCCCTAAACATTCTGTTTCTATGACGGCATTCACCCTGGATCAGTTGAGCCAGCTCATCCAATGAATTCACTCTGTCTGAATTCATGGAAGAAATAAAACAACGGATAGGAAATTCATAAATGGTCCCCAAACTCCACGTGCATATCCGGTCAGGTGAAGGAGAATGCGCTTGTTTTCTGCGGTTATTCTGCGACGCAATGATAAGTACACCAAAAGCTGACATTATGGAGATGCCCTTTGGATTGTTTGCCCCTTTGGCCGAGTTGTGGCCTAAATACCACTGGATGCCAGACTGTCTGCCTTGGTTGACTCACCAGGAACTTAAATTTCCGACAGCGTGGCTGTGACACTACCAGTTTACACGGCCCGCTGCGCAAAACATCCGTTCCACTTTTAAAAATAAAAAAAAAGATCCTCTTTGTGGATTGCTTTTTCAAATGTTTCCTAACGTTGCACAAATGATTCTTAAGATATTCAAAATAACTGGATTATTTTTGGACAAACTTGAACTTGATACTTCCATTTATTTTAAGATGATAATAAAATGAAAAAGATAAAACTGAATTAACTGATACTTTTATGTGTGAAACCAGGGCGAAGGGGTCAAAGTTCAGGTATCAGACATGTATGCCGAAAAGGGGGTACCTTAAAGAAAAACTGTGATATTGTAAAAAGAACCTGGTACCTATTATTTAAGCAGAATATTTATTATCTAAATGTAGATATAATGAATATCTCTCTCTCTCTCTCTCTCTCTCTCTCTCTATATATATATATATATATATATATATATATATATATGAGGAGAGAGAGAGAGAGAACTACAATGGTTTAATTACAAAAATACTAATAGTACCAGGTACTTGCTTGGTTACCTCATTTTGGGTACCTGTTTCTTTTTACAATTTTACCCCCCACCCTTTCAGCGTATATGTCTGGTACCTAAACTTTGACGTCCCCTGGTGGAAAGTAAAATTACAAAATTAAACAAATACTATAATTAGTTCAGTCGGTAGAGTGTTCGGTTAGAAACCACAAGGTTCCTAGTCTGATACCGGCCCTCGCCAACTCAGCGTATGAGTAGCATAGGGATCTGTGCGGTAAAGTAAGGAGCTGATGGTAGGTGTGGCGCTCCACCTCAGACGCAAATAAAAACAATCTCTTTGGTCTAGCGCTAGTGAAAAGGAGATAGACTCCCTCACTGATTGGCTGATATCAACTTTAAGGACATACTGACGACTTATGTGTTAAAAAAATAAGTAATGATAACAACTTCTAGAAAAGTCATGTGAAAACTTTGAATTTAATTGCAAAAAATTCCTAGAATAATTTTTGTGCCTAATTCTTGTTTTGTATTGTGTTTTAATTTTTCAGTCCCACAAGTGATGATCTGGGCTGTACTCCTGAATCCTCCCTGAGTAAGTTGCTTACTCTTTATTTCGGTTATTTCCTATAAGTCCAACATAAACAAAGGGGAACCACTCTTGACTGATAAATTATTTATTTATTTTCCCCTTTAAACTAACCCTAAACTCTAACCTTAACACCATCTTCTTTTTTCCTAGTAGATCAATAAATAAATAGATAATTTATCAGTCAAGAGTAGTTCCCCTTTGTTTATGTTGGAATTATAGGAAATAACCCTTTATTCTTTACTGACCATTTGACCATTATCTTTATATTTGTTAAACCTATTTATATATCTACTTGTGTTTAAAAACTCATAAGAAAATATTTACTTCTCTCTCTCTCTCTCTCTCTCAAATGATGTATGAAAATTTTCAAATAATTATAAATTCTTCTTCTTTTTTTATATATATCTTTTCACATTGTTATTTTAATATTTACAAAGATTGCAAATATTTAAAAAAAACAATGTGAAAAATATTTTTTAAAAAAGTATAATTTATAATTATTTGAAAATTTGTATACATCATTGACAATAAACAATAAACGTTTCTCTGATTTCTAAATATTTTGGAGACCTTACCCTTGGGATTACCCTCATATTATACTTTTTATATACATGTAATGCAAAAAAATTAAATGTATCCTATCTGAAATAACAATGTACATTAACTTTCTTAATATTTTTTCTATGTAAGCTTTATATTGTATTTTAAGATTTATAAATATCAATCTGATACAACAAATATTATTTTATATGTATGATTAATATATAATATGCCATCTTTATATTCACTCCTTGCAGATTTTTTCATTATTTCTTCTAGAAAAAAAAAAAAAAAAAATTTCCGGGTGGTGTCAAATTAACTTTTGCCACATTCTTTTACGTTCATCGTGTTGAACATTGACAAATTCCAACCTTAATCAGTTTAAATCCCAATTTCTCGAGTATTACTAGCCGAAACCTAAAAATATTTATATGGTTGGAAATAAAATAAAATAATCTTTCTAAATATGTAATTTTTATGTGTTTTTATCGTAAAATCAAAGTGGCTAATCGCTATCAATATTTTTGAAATTTTACACTTAATTAGCACATGCCTTAAAATACAAGCAGGAACTTGTTTTTTTCTTTTCTGACCTTTGGAAGCGAAAATATGATAGACAAAAGTTGATGGAGATTTCTTCAAAAAGTATAAGATCAGAAAGAAAAAAGAGCACTATATAACTCCTAGAAGATAGTCTCAGAATTATTTTCATATATATCATGTGTCATTTAGATGATAGTTAACCATCAAGGTTTTTTCATCAAAGTTTCAATTTTGGAAAAAAACAAGTTAAAATTATGAGAAATGTAAACAAAACTCAGCACACGCTGGACCGGCTTTGTTTAAAAATATATGTAAATAGGTATTCTATTTCTTGTATGTAATTCAACATAGGAATTTAAAAATGTATTTTTAAGTTCAAAGTGATGTTATATATTTTAATTAATACTATATATCAGTATACAGGCAGTATTCAAATGAAAATGTTGAATCATCTTGTGGTAAACTTTAAAAAAACAAAAAAACTGCTATCTATACTTCTTATTCTCTAAATAATTGGTTACAGCATAGAGATACATACAATTTGAGTTCAGAATCAGAAAGAACATAGAATTTTACATAAGAATGCAAAGTTTTATCAAAATTGCTTCAAAAATAAAGAAATGGTGAAGAAATTACTGAATTTCTTGTTCTGAATTGGTCCATGATTTGACATAACATAAATTCTCATAACTTTTGAACCACTGAGGATATTTGCATAATTCAAACAGTTTTGAACTCTATTTACAAAGCTCTATTTAACTAATATGAATAAATAACAATAACCTCAAATAAAAAACAACAACTGGGAATGCTAATATAACACAGGTTTGTTATCTATTCTATGTATTAATTATTTTGACTATAAATAATACTCATTGATAAACTTATGCAATTCCTGAAGGTATTGTGATGTAAGCAGTGATGTAATTTCAGTTACAGACAGACAGATACTGAATCTGCATTATATATAGATTTGATTAATAGAAATAATGAAAAAATCTACAAGGAGTGAATATATATATGAAGACTTTGTTTGAATGAAACCAAAAATTATTTTAAAAAAATGTTTGAATTTAAAATTCAGAATGACAAAACGGTCATGGTTTGGAGCACTGATGGGAACAGAACGAGAAGAACACCATTTTGTCATCGTTCGAGATAAACCTTTGAGTCAAGTGAAGGCTGACCTGGTTCATGCCTTCTTATCTGTAAGTAAAACACATCATCAATGTGTCATCATCATTGTTGCTGATAATTTAACTGTTTCATGTCCTAGGCATTAATTTGCAATGTTAATTATTCATTCTGGATTAGAAATAAATAAATTAAAAATTTTAATATCTCATAATATCCATTAATCTTAATCCACTTAATCTGTTGGAATTTTATTTAGATTTAATTTGAAATGAATTTGACTTAAAATATATTCTCTATTAACAATATTCTATATTCAATATCATATATTTTATATTCAAATTCATATATTCTATATTCAATATTCATATATTCTATATTCAATATTCATATTTTTAATATTCTGTATTCATAGTCATATACTCTATATTCAAAGTTATATATTCTATATTTAATATTCAATGTTCATAGTCATGTATTCCAAATTCAATATTCAAAATTCATAGTCATATATTCTATAATCAATATTCATATATTCTATATTCTCTATTCATATTCTCTATTAACAAACTAAATATCAGTTGGAATTTTATTTATATTTGATTTGAAATGAATTTGACTTAAATTCTATTTGTGTATTTCATTCCTCACAAGGAATTGTTTTTCTTGATTTTTCTGTCACTTTTAATAAATTATAAATATTCCCAACTTGTTAACTGGGGGCAGTAGAATACATTGATTGCACCTCTGCAAAGGAGTAAAATCCTCCCTCCCCAATGGGGCCACTTGTTGGCCGTGGGTGGCAACCCATGATGCTTAAGGATGGAATCCTGGTGGATGACCAGTTCATGACATGTAAGCCTCCACTTTGGCCTTTACTTAGGCTAATTAAGCAGTCGGAGAGGCCCTCACCGATCAAGCAGCTGGTCACATCAAGCTCTAGCACCTATATGATTGTCCTGATCTTATTGCCGTTATGGCAAACCTCCAACCCTTTTTTATCATGTTTGTGCTAGAAGATGGTGGCCGAAGGTCTTAAATGTCCTGGGTATGATGCTAAACTGCATTTAATGGTGAAATTCTGATTCTGGAGCTTTGGGGAGTGTGGAGTACCCCTTCATTGCCATTACTCCAAGCTCCACTAACCCAGGGTGGTAGTACCTGTTAGGGTCCTATCTATGAGTTAAATAGAAAAACTGAGTTTAAAAATTTTAAATTTTCAATACCCATCAAAAATGAATAAAACAAAATGTCTTTGGCATAAAGTAACCCAACAAGGGTTGACATTCTTTTATTTACTCTCTCTCTCTTGCCCATTTTCTCTTTTAGACTCCGGATATGAGCCATAGTGTTGTGTCCACTACCACATTCAGAGCAGAATATAGGAGATCCAGTAGTGCTTCCATGTTTTCCAGAAATGTCCGCTTCCAGGTTGATATATCTCCATCACCTGGTTATGACACAAATGGCGAGTCCTACTGTCTGACTTTTACACTTATATCAGGTAAGATTCAATTTTCTCTTATCCTCATCTTTATTGTTGTATCTAAAATCACAATGTTTTAGCTGCTGTATCCTCTGGCCTTCATCAGGTGTTTCCTGTATATCTGAGCATAATGACCCAACCTGAGAAATCATTTTGAATAGTTTGACTGTTGATCAAACAAAGCGTCAAAGAACTTTTGAAAATCTTATTCAAATAATGACTTCATTAATTTTGCACGTCTATCATTCTGACATGTGCTACAAGAAGCATCACAATTATTGAAAAGAGTAAATCAAAACGTTTTTAAAAATAAAAATATCCAAAATAACTGACATTGTTGGGTTTTAATGCCTCGAGTTGTACAGGAAATACCAATAAACAATTTAAAAAAAATAATAATCGTGATTCCCCTGGTGACATATTGAAATGATTGGCGATAGTTATGCAAAAACAATGATGTCATTATTTAAATTAGATCTTCAAAAATGTAATTTGCATGTGTGGAGAGAAACTATTAAAAATGATTTCCCAGGTTGGGTCATTGCTATGCTCAGATACATTTAATGATGTAAACATCTTTTATAATAAATAATAAACATTTCTGTGATTTCTAAATATTTTGCAGTTCTTACCTTTCGGATAACCCTTATATTTCATTATTAAACAGATATTAAAATATCTGAGTTTTTATCATTGAAATGTTTGTAGAATACTGTTAATTGAAACCGACGCTTCCTGGAAAAGCTGATCACAAAACCAAAACCCACACCATTGCCTAGTGCTATGCTTGATCCCATTGGCTCCAACTCTAACAACATTAGGGACCTGGCCTCACCCAATGTCACTCCGCCCCCAAAACCAAGGCCGACGAAAATACCCCGGGCATTGTCAAGATTGCTCCCCTGTAATCAGCCTGGCCGAAAGGAACTAATTTCTCCTCAAAGGCCGATACGCTTGCGCAATGGGAGAGGGGGGGAGGAAGGGGAGATGTAGAATACTGATAATTGTTATTCTGTGTTACTTTCACCCTTAGCCAGGATTGAACCTGCAGTCTGGAAATGACTGTTACAGATTGTTAACTATTGGACAGTGGAACAGTCAAACACCTCCTCAGCTTAATGGACTCTTCCTGGCAGTAGTGGCAGTAATTATTTAAGCTGTTATGGTGGGTTCATGAGAACTAGTAACTTCATGGTTAGGCTTGGCCAGTCACATTGCTAAAACCAATGGTTGACTGTCTAACTGACTTACTTCAATAATGTTTAGTCTTCCAACTTTACATTATTGTTTAAATTTACCCTCTTGTTTTAAATCGTAAAAATTCATTGTGTTTAATCTTCATCTGAACATATATTGTTGGAGGCACATGTTGTGTAATGGTTACCATCATAGGAAATGGACACAACAAGACATGTTCAAATCCTGGATGAGGCTGTTTGCATTTCACATAGTGCTAATACACTTGGGAAAGGTATAAATCCAACTATTCTTCCTCCAGCTATGGGTAAATAGTATGGCAGACTGAGTTCTTTAGTCTTGGTATAGTAACCAGTCTAGGATAAGGAAAAGAATTTAAACAAAAGGGGCTCTTTTCTCGTTAGTCAAAACTACTCTGAGAGCTCCTCCTCCTCCTCCTCCCTTCCTCCAGCTATGGGTAAATAGTATGGCAGACTGAGTTCTTTAGTCTTGGTATAGTAACCAGTCTAGGAGAAGGAAAAGAATTTAAACCAAAAGGGCTCTTTTCTCATTACTCTGAGAGCTCCTCTGAATAGAGACATTGTGTATATTTTTCTATTTCATTTTATTTTTTTGTTTGTTTTATTCAGGCCCCACTCGCCGTTTTAAAAGAATCTGCGAATATATTCAAGCCCTGATGTTGACGCCTCGTGGAGAGAGGGAGATTACCCGTCGGATAAGTACAGACAGCTCATCTTCATACTCATCAGAAATGTCACCTACACACAATGCAACTCCGAGAGACAACACTGAAGATGAGGTAACGGTTGGTTGAGGAAATTTTTTATATTATTTCTTTTTTGATTAGAATAAAAACTGATATTTATGCCAACACTTCAATGCATTATTATCTTGAAAAATCAAACTAATTGTACAAAAAACCCACTCTGATGAAGGTATATATATATATATATATATATATATATATATATATATATATAAATCTCAAATAAGATATCATGGTACTAATTTTCCGTTACTAAAGTTTCATGCATATTAAGCAATCCTCAGACAGTTAAAGGTTAAATCGAACTTAACGGACCTAAATTCCACCATCGTATGTCACCCCACCGAAAGAAAAAAAAATACCAAAAATCAGGGAATTAAACCGAATTTAATGAAATTTTCAGTGTTAATATATTAATGAATAAAAGATATAATACACAGGTAATTTTATTTTAAAACTTTTACATTTTTTCAGGTCAGTTAACTTTAACCATGTATCTTTGAGGCATAACACAGATTCTCAAAGATACATGATTCAAAGTTAACTGACCTGGAAAAATGTAAATGTTTTTAAATAAAATAACTGGTACATTATATCTTTCATTCATGAATATATCAACACTGAAATTTTCATTAAATTCGGTTAATTCCCTGATTTTTGGAAATTTTTTTTCTTCTTTCGGCGGGGTAACATATGATGGTGGAATTGAGGTCTATTAAGTTTGTTTTAATCTAGTTAAATATTAAAAAGACAGTTTTCAATATTCAACCATCTGAGGATTGCCTAATACGCATGTAACCTTAGTAACAGCAAATTAGTCCCATGATATTTTATTTGAGATTTTCAATCTGCTCTTCTAATTTAGCATTGAACACTTTTGTATGCAAACACTTTTCATATTTGCTATTCTTTGTTATATCATTCATATATATATATATATATATATATATATATATATGTGTGTGTGTGTGTGTATGTTTATAGGAGTTAAATGGCAAATTAAGTATGTTATGTTTTTATAACATACCTAAGTATGTTATGTTTTTAAATACAAGTCTTGCATAATAATATTTTATCACGTGTAAACACACATCATGTTATACAAACGCTGGACAAGCTACTTTTTGATATTCAACCATCTGAGGATTGCCTAATACGCATGTAACCTTAGTAACAGTAAATTAGTCCCATGATATTTTATTTGAGATTTTCAATCTGCTCTACTAATTTAGCATTGAACACTTTTGTATGCAAACACTTTTCATATTTGCTATTCTTTGTTATATCATTCATATATATATATATATATATATATATATATATATATATATATGAGATTTATCCAAAACTTGGTAGTAAGGGATGATTCTATATGTGATTTCTAAGATCCACTGTACTAATATTGATAATCCAGTATGTATAAATACAGCGAATCTTTAAATCACTGAAGAGAGCTCAATGTATAATAACCTTTTAGATTATATACAGAGCAATATTTATCAATAAAGGAAGGAAGAACTCAATACAGTAATCCCATAATAAATTTATTTCGACGAAAATTGGGGCCCATATAAATCTAAGTTGATTTAAACCGGCTCCCCAAATTTTCGATATATATATATATATATATATGTGTGTGTATGTATATGGGAGTTAAATGGTGAAATAAATCTGACAATATGTAGAAGAATAGAAAAACACAAAGTGTTCCAAAAGGTGAATTATTTATTCTTGATGGTAATGTTGCCACTATAATGTTTCAGTTTATGCAACCATGTGGTAAAATCTTGTGTGTAGATGGCATATATGACCAGCACTTCTCATATCCCACAAGTCTCCTACCATCTCCACACAGGATTTCACCATGTGTCCTGAAGAAGGTTGCATAAACCGAAACATTATAGCATCAACATTATCATCAAGAATAAATAATTCACCTTTTCGAACACTTCAAATTTTTTTTATTTTTCTGCATGTATGTATATATGTAAGTGAAGAAAACAGAAATGAATCTGACAGATATGTTGAAAAGATAAATGGAAAAATATACATATATTGGTATGGATGAAATTCATCAATATGCTGAGACGTATTTCGACAGGAATTTGTTTATACATACAATATTCTATTTAAAATTATTTTGAATATAAAATGAAAGTATAATAGAAAAACATATATAAACAGTTTTGTCTTCTTCAGAATAAAAGTGGTAGTACCTGTTAAGGTCCTAGTGCATATTAAATAGATAAAAAAAATGAGTTTTAAAAAAAATGAGTTAAAAAAATAAATTTTGAATACCCAACAAGAATGAATGTAAAAAATGTCCTTGGCATAAAATAACCCATTAAGGGTTGGCATGCTGTAAAATCCAACCAACCAACCAAACATATCATATGACTGATGTTTGTTAATTTTTTTTTATACAGATTGTTGTGATTGTAATGTAAAAATCGATTTCTTGTTTTAACTAATAACAGATTTTATTTCAAATTATTGATTAGGCCATTATTTCCAGCTAATAATTTGCAATCATTATTTTTAAACAGATCCTGTCAAAAACAAAAATATTAATAATTGAAAAGTGATAATCTTGTTTTTCAGGCAAGATATACAATGTACGGTAATTTTCACCTTTAGTTGTTAAAATTCCTAGCAAATAAGGCAATTAGAGTAACCTCCCTTGACTTTCACTTTGAACTAAGCTGGTAGCTATTTTGAAAGTCTCTGTACGAAATAAACAAATCTTAGAAACTTTTTCGAAAACAACACAAAAATATCATAAAATGTCTTCTTAATAACAATTAAGTTCATTTCGGATAATTTTATGCTAAGAATTTAGCCAACTGACTTTCACTTTGAAACAAGATGGTAGCCATTTTGATTGTGTCCATGCAAAATATACAAATCTTAGAATCGTTTCGAAAACAATACAACTGCATGCTTTAACACAAAAATATCATAAAATGTGTTCTTAATAACAATTAAGTTCATTTCAGATAATGGGCACACACAATTTTATACTAGGAATTTTAACAACTAAAGGTGACAATTACCCAATGTACTTATCCTCGGCAGCTTTTTTTTTCAGCTTAGAAACCTTTTCTTATGAAGAACTTCAACATTTTTTCTTACAGCCACTATTTTTTTTTTTTTTTTTTTCATTGCCATAGGCCACACCTACATCAACCATCATCATTTACTAGGGAGAGGGGCACAGAAACCCTAATATGCACTACATGCCAAGAGAAATTTAAAGTGAAACATATACTGCTAGAGTGTGTAGACTTTGATCTAGTGCAAACAAAATACTACCAAGCAAGTAATTTGAAAAACTTTTTACGAAAATAAGACCATTCTGGATTTTACATTTCCTAAAAGAAGTAGGATTGGACTCAAAAATAGGAGTAATTGAACAAACTTGGAACCTTGCGATTACCAGGCGAATATTCTACCAACTGAGCTAAATCAACCGTTATATACAGATAGGAATATTAGCCTGAAAGAATTTAGGAAAAAAATTTTTTTTATAGAAAATATTGTAATTTTCCTGAATATCATTTTAAGTGAATTTCCTAAAATTCTGGTCCATAACAAGATGTTTTATTTGCTTCCCTATTAATGTCATTTGCTTATATTAAAGTTTGAAAGATATTAAACAACATAAAAAAACACACACAAACATACATGGGAAAAATCAACGCGCACACACACACACACACACAAAATCTTGACCCTACCATAACAACTATTCTGGCAGGCAATCCTGTAGCAAAAGTCCACCAAGTGGACAATAATATTCAGCACCCAAAGAGTGCACAATATTGCCTCATCATTGATGTTATTGGGATCATAACAAGTTTCAGGTCTTCCAACATCATACTCATTCTTCCAAGCGACCCTATTAAAACAACTATTAAGGCAAGCAATCCTGTAGCAAAAGTCCACCAAGCACACAAGATAAATGAAACTGTTACTACTACTACTAAGTAAGTAAAGTCGACCGGGCGGCCTAAAGTCGGTATCAGCCAGTCAGCGAGGGAGTCTATCCCCTTTTCAATAGCGCTAAACCAAGGAGATTGTTTTTAGCGTCTGAGGTGGAGCGCCACACCTACCATCAGCTCCTTACTTTACCGCACAGATCCCTGTGCTACTCATACGCTGAGTTGGTGGGGACCGGTATCGAACTAGGAACCTTGTGGTTTCCAGCCGAACGCTCTACCGACTGAGCTAACCCGAAGCTGAAAGCGACCAATGAGAAACGATGCAAGTCACTTCCCTCCCCGTCATGGTACTGATATATACTTGAGGGTCTATTGTCAAAAATATGTCTATCCATGTTTGCATGTATTTGTGTATGTGTATGATTTGTTTATGACCACTGTGTTGTGTTATTGTGTGTACTTTTGTGTACTGTGTATACTTGTGTACTATGTGTATATTGTGTACTTATTGTGTTATTTTGTTCAAGTGAACTGTCTCTCTGGATATCGATTGCCAAACATATCTCACATAATCAATCAGTGCACTCTACATTTAACCATAAATTGTAATTTCTTAATTCCTGTTTTATGTTTCTTGTTTTAAGGCTAAGGGTATATCAATTTACCTTTTTTTTTTAATTAGACTCAGTCTACAGAAGCCTTTGGAAAAGGGTGGAGGCCACCCGAAATATTGGATAAAATAATGAAGATCAAAAGCAATACAATGTTCATCCTTTAGAATTTTGATTTTTGTTCCTCTTATTTTTTTTCTTCTCCCCCCATGCTTCTAATATAATCAAAAATGTTTCCCAATATATATTCTCATATACTGATATACATGTATATTTAATGCAATCGTTTTTGTGATTAATATATGTCATTGTTGATATGTTTACTTATTTATTTTTTATGTTTGTTTTCATTGTCAATTTTTTTTTTGTAGATATTTATTTATTCAACAATTTTAAAAAAGTCTTTCTTTTGAATGGAATTTTTTAAAATATTTAATGAGAAGTGATTTTATGCAAACTTGGGTATTATCACATGAATGCATCCTGGCCTCCTGCCCTAAAAAACGCTAAGTGGTGCCTGCTGAAAATCCAACCCACACTACTATTGAACTCCTTTTGTGACAGTTGTTTCGTTTAATAATGTATTGACTGTTTTTATTTTCGAAACTCAGTCGTATTTATTTTAAAATTCGTGACAGTGGTTTTGAATTAAAATAAAACGGAAATACTGAAAAAAAAAGAAGATATTTTAAAGGTGGGGTTTACATTTACTTGTCAATAAAAAAAAACCCTGGGTGGTGGCTTACTTTTAATGCCTTCAAACCACTAAAAAAAATTATTTGTCAATAAAAACGCCTTCAAACTGCTAAAAAAATATTTGAAAGTTACTTGTTGAGAAAAGACTGGGGTGGGGGGTAAAATATCGCTTTCATATCGCATTAACTTTTGGGGAAAAACACCTTTAAACAGCTAGGGAGTTCAATAGTAGCGCGGGTTGTATTTTCAGCAGACACCGCTTAGCATTTTTTAAGGCAGGAGGCCAGGACACATTTATGCAATATGCACCCAACCTATTTATTTTTTTATTCAGTTTCACATTTTTCTTTCAAATAAAATTTGTTTGAAATGTGATCTACTTTAATAGGACTTTTCTTTCAACTGAGTATTTATTTTAGAAAGATTTGTTTTTATTCTGATTGTAACAATTTTGAAAATGTTCATCTTAAGATATAAAAAATTATCAAGGGAAGTAACTCTAGATATTTTGTTAGGACTGATCCTAACATGAAAAACATAAATCAGCTTTTTACTTTCTATTAAATAGATAGATAAATATGAATACAATGCTTGAGAGACAGAGAGAGAGAGAGATGGACACAATGGTTGAGAGAGAGAGAGAGATACAGTGAGTGAGTGAGTGAGAGATGAACAGACTACAATAGATAGATACTTTTTTTCAAATCTTCTTTTGATTCTGTAATGCCAGTTTAAAATTTTGTTTCTTTAACAAATTTCCCCCACGGTCATACCAAATTTTCTTGGTATTTTTTACCTGTATGATGGGATATTTCAAATTTCACTATCTATTCACCTCAGAATTCATTCTATTCAAATAAAGTCCTATTAGTATTGTAATCTGAGTCCTTCTGCTTAATTATAATAAACTAAACATCAGTTTTTGTACTTTGCTTGTGCAATGGTGAGAGAGCCACTGTGAGCGGTTTAAAGTAGGCAAAGAGATTAAAGATATTTCTTAGTGAATCGTCACAGAGTTATGTGAAGAATCTCTATAGAGTTACCATAATTTCTTCAATGAAACATTATCGTTCATTATTCTATTCATCTTTTTATTCATTGCAATTCTGAGGTTGTTTTACATTGTACAAATATTAAATAATCAACATGGACTGAAAATGCAGAATAACCTTTCAACAAGTTCAAATCATCTTAGAAACTTCTATTGAAAATTTGCAATCCCAAATACCACTAAGAAAGGAATAAAAGACAAGACAAGGGTTGTATATTTTAAAAAGGGTTTAATGGTGCAAAAGGTTGCTAAAACTTATTGCTTTAGCAGTCTCAAGTCTCATATATATATATATATATATATATATATATATATGAGCGCACATACACTATAAAAAAAAACACTTATTTCACCACGCCTGAGTGAGGCTTAATTTATAGTTTAAAAAAACCCCCAAAAAACTAAAAGAATTTCAAAGAATCCGCATGAGCGCATGTATAACATGCCATCACGCCATCATCATTTAACACCTATTACATTGCATTGTAAATTGCCTTCAAATTTATATTTTATAAATATATATATATATATAAGTAACAATTTTGTAACACTTATCTTTGTGTAGGAGTTCTTGTTGGGGTAGAGTTTTGGTTTTGTTAGTTGAAGGCTCATTTGTAGCTGCTATGCCGTTGTATCAACCGTCTTTGTGGCTTAGGATTTCAGATGTGTAGTTTCTTAGACTATTTTTACTGTTCTAAGGATTTCCTACTTCCGTGTTCTGTCAGGGGAGGTTAACCCATATTTTTCATATTTCGTTTTTATTTTTCAATCAATGCTGATAGGTACGTGCCCTGTGTCCCTAATGCACAAATATCTAAAAGGAAGCAGTAAAATCATATCCATGCATCCCAGTGTTTTACTTTTTTTTTCCATTACCATTTCAAGCTAACTGTAAATACATTTCAATAGTTTCTTAGAAATGAATTACACAGGATAGGTTACAAGGTAGGAGTTAGACGGTATTATTTGTATTATTTGGACTATTGTCCTCATCTTTATTGTTATCTGTACAACGTTTTGGCTGATGTGCCCTCTGGTCTTCTTCAGATATTTCTTGTTGAACCATCTCTGTAAAGGCTGTCGGAGAGAGCTCAATCTGTTTTTAAGTAGAGCCTTGCAATTTAAGTGTAATCGGCAGCTGTCAACGAATTTCCCATCCAGCGAGCTCTACCTACTATGGGTGGGGAGAATATATATATATATATATATATATATAATATATATATATATGTGTGTGTGTGTGTGTGTGTGTGTGTGTGTGTGTGAAAGTGATTAGGGTGTTTGTGTGTTTAGAAATGTGGGTGAGATTTTTGATAGTTTGAGATGTGACCAGTCATTCAGACCATATCTCAAACTATCAAAAATCTCACTAAAATTTCTAAACACGCATATATATATATATATATATATATATATATATTATATATATATACACACACACACACACACACACATTATAGAATAACACTTTTTACCCTGAGGATTTGTTAGCATAGTCTAACAAGAAACTTGTGTCAGTCTACGTTTCTACCATTCGTTTTTAATCTATTTAGCTCTTTTTATCAAGCACTTTTACACGTTTGTTGAGCTGTGAATCCTGGAGTATATATATTTGTTTTTGAATCCTGGAGTATATATATTTGTTTTTAAATTTGGATATTTATAATCTTCTAGATATTAATCGCAGATTATGTTATGTGTATATATATATATATATATATATATATATATATATATATATATATATATCATCATGTCATGTTGACAGCATGGATTATCTTGACTCTCTTTATTCATCTGTCTCTATCAATCATTGGTCCTAGAAGGTCCTCAACTCGGCATCCAGTGTCTGAGTCAGACCTTGTTTGAAGATCAGAAACTGTCAGTAACCAGGTGCTGTTGACACCAAGTCCATGCGACCCTTAGATATAAATGCTCTATTCATGATATTGAGCACTGGTTACTTATAAATAGCACCCATATTATCTCTATAATATTATATATAAATGTAAGATAATCCAAATGACTGATAAGAAAGGGATGATTCTCTTCAGGATCATCGAAATGCTATTGTACATCCATACTGTATGCTCTTGTAGGTGCAAACATATAGACTCATACAAGGATTTTCTATAAATCCCTAAGAGAGCTCAATGTATTATAACTAATAAATTAATTATATACTGAGCAATATCTAACTTTCAAAGAAAGAAAAACTTAACAAACCATCATTTAACTATTATATATGTGTGTATGTGTATATGTGTATTTGTGTGTATGTGTGTGTGTTAGTTCAAGTATATATTTTTGTACATATGTCTGTCTATGTCTTTTTTTTTTTTGTATACTAAGTTTACTTTTTTTCTATGTTTGTAACTATGTCCTTTCTTTATGTCTAATATGTCCCTCCTACCATTCTTGAGATATAAAACAAATTTGATGTGTCTTGCCAACTAACGATGATTGTTCTCATGAGATTATTGGAATCACTTTTATATTATTCTCTTTGGTTGAAAATCACCATAATTCAAAAGAAATTTTTCTAAGATTAACCTAGAATCTTAGAGAAACATTTTACATCACACACATAAAATAATCCATTTGTTTTGTTTTTTTTTTTGGGGGGGGGGTAATTTTTTTGGGGGTGATGGAGGGTTGTTGTCCTACAGAGCAACATCAACATTTTTGGGAATTAACTCCTTACAACATATGACACAAAATCTATATATTAATACTCGTGTTCCTTAATTGTCCAACTGTTATCATCTTGCAACACCCTCTGATTAAAAATGAGACTGTCCAAATGAGTGTTGTCACCCCTGTTAAATAAATCAAAAAATCATTTAAAATCTATATATTAATACGCTTGTTCCTTAATCCTTCAACTGTTATCATCTTGCAACACCTTCTGTTAAAAAAATCAGACTGTCCAAATCGTCCAAAATGAAATGCATAAATGTAAATCCTGATTATCAGGTGTTGCTTATCCGCCGAATTCTTATAAGTGTCGTTACTTCAGCTAAATAATGGACCATTCTGTTCTTCTTATAAAAAGAAAGGGAAGAAAAAGTACATGCTACACAGCAAAAATATAATAAGAAAGAAAGAAAGAAAGAAAGAGAGTAAAACGATAACAATCATCTATATATTAATACTGATGTCCTTAATTGTCTGACTGTTATCATCTTGCAACACCCTCTGGTTAAAAATGAGACCATCCAAATCATCCAAGATGAAATGCAAAAATGTAAATCCTGGGTATCTCATGTCACTTATCCATTGAATTCTTATTTCTTATGAGTGTTGTCACCTCAGTTAAATAATAGACTATTCCATTTTTATTAAAAGAAAGAAAATGGTGCAGGATATTTTTACACTAAATTATATGTTTATAATATATAATCCTGATTATCTGGTGTTGCTTATCTACCAAAATCTTATTTATTTTCTTTTACCTGTTATTTATAAATGTACTTTCTTCTGTCCTTATTCGCTGAAACTTTTTCTATGGAATTACGCATCAACCAGTGATTACTACATGGGAAGGCATAATACGTTTCTGGCCTCAATACAGAGTGAGCACAAAAACACTCTTGCTGTGGGGTGAGCAGTCCTCTAGTGGTGGGAGGTGTGCAAAGAGATTTTGCTAGTGAGAAAATAAATATTTTGACTTAATCTTACTATATTTATAAACATACAAGCTGTGGCAAAAATGTATCGAGATTTTCGGTACTTTTTGACACACCTTGTATTCTGAAAAAATTAATGTTCCATTCATTTTTCATTTCTATCTTGGTAAATAGAGCTTTAAAATCTGTACTTTTTGACACCTTATATTCTGAAAAAAAATTAACATTACATTTATTGCTCATTCCTATCTTGGTAAATACAGCTTCAATTTTGATACTTTTTTGACACACCTTGCATACTAGGTACCACCAAAATCAGTTTAGGCCATATTGAAGGAAGAAATGTAAATATTTAAAAAAAAAAAATTCTCTCAAAAAAGAAATAACGAACATAAAGAGTTGTTACAAAGAAAAACAGTTACTTCAAAGATTAATTTATCCGATTGTAGAAAAATTACTCTCCGTTATCTTCAAAAATAAGTAAAACAGTCCGTTTTTTTTACATCACGGTCAGTTTCTTTATTGATATTTTTTTAGCAGAATTCTGTATTCATGGTTCTTTTGCTAAAAAGCTATCGCATTGGAACTTTTAAAAATCTTCTGATATAATTATTCAGACTCTTATCTTTATAGAACAAAGTAAAAATCATTTTTTGTCGGTTCATTTTTTCATATTTCATAAAATAAAATAGGGGGTAGACCTCATAAAAAAAATATTTCCTAGTATATATTTTATAAAATCTATGGTAAATAATTATGGAAATTTTTGTGAAAATTGGACCATTAATTGATTTTTCATAGAATTTTTTAAAAAGCCTCTAGTCATAACTTTATTTTGGTTATGTTAAATTTCAATTGATTTAACGGTGCAAAAATGTAAACATTGTTTTTCGTTCATAATTTTCATTATTTCCGTAAGCTGAACATTTTTTTTTTTTAAATCATCAGGAATTTTTTTAATGTTTCTTCTTTCAAATGGACAAAAAATTTTCAAGATAATATTAACCTTTATGCAAGTTTTATTGTTGTGTTAAATATAAGGGAGAGGGGGGGGTAAATTTCACAGGGAAAATTGGTGGTACCTATTGTATACCAATACTAGCTTAAAAGCCATCTACTTCATTCATTGGGTACAGATTAAATTCTATTAAACTTGAACAATATTTTTCTTATTGTACTAAACAATTCATGTCAAAAAATCACTGAAAATAATCATAGCAATTAACTCTTTGCCTACCAAATTTCTCCTGATGGCCGTACCAAATTTTCTTAGTATATTTTACCTGTACGATGGGAAATTTCAATGTTCACTGTCTATTCACCTCACAACTCATTCTATTTAGATAAAGTTCTATCATTATTGTAATCTAAGTTCTTCTGCTCAATTATAATGAACTAACCATCAGTTTTTGTGCTTTGTTTGGGCAGTGGTGGAAAAGCCACTGTGAGTGGCTTAAAGCAGGTAAAGAGTTAAATAGGATGTCACTAGCTAACCTATCAGACAATTTAAATCCTTTATATTAAAAATACTTTTAAAAGACTGCAGGGATTACATTCCTTACTTACCATGGTTCTTCTGTTAGGCACTAGATGGCATTACAAGCAGCCTTATAAAAATGGAAGGACCAAAGTCAAATACCCCCTTTTTCACCCTCTATCCTCAAGAGAAGAACATGCACCAGTTGTATCTCTTGTTCACAGGACTTGGGGGGGGGGGGTTGAGCCCCCAACCTTGTGTTGCATAGCATAAACTATAAGCGGCTTAAAATAGGCAAAGAGTTAAAACTTGGAATCCAAAAATTCAGGATTGCGCGTCTGAATTTTGCTTGGAATGTTTTTTCTTTGTTCATAGAGTAGGCCTGATTCCAAAATGGTATAATATGTGGGGCTATGGCTTCTAGAAATACTCTGACACACTGACGTTTGCATTTATCATTAGAGAAATTCTAATGTTATGTCTACTTGAAACCAAAGTTCTTGGAATTGGAGGAATGTTTTTGTGCTCACTTTATTTTTCATTGGGCTATCATCATAACATTTATAGTATTGATGAATGAATTCCAATGTTTATTATATATAAATGTTTCATTTTAAACTAATACAAACATTAATAATGATGATCTGATTGTTATAAATAATTATTTTTAAAATAATTATCATAATAATTTATAATTACTATGAGAGTGCGTCAAAAAGTAATGTCATTTTGTTTAGGACAGGTATAATTACCAATACAGGAACATGTATCATACATCAAAATGAAACTGGTCCTCTGTGGATCACAACCCTACTTCTCCACATAGTCACCGTTTCTCTCAATGGCAATGTTCCACCTTCAAATGAGAACATGTATTCCTGCCCAGTAAAATTCTGTTGACTGTTCTTTGAGCCACTTCTTCACTACAGATTTCACTTCCTCGTTACTGGAATAATGTTTGCCTCTCAAACCCTCTTTCATGCGGCCAAAGAGATGATAGTCTGAAAGCGCTAAATCTGGTGAGTATGGAGGATGTGAAATCTGTAGTGAAAAAGTGGTTCAAAGAACGATCAACAGAATTTGATGAGGTAGGGATACATGCTCTTATTTGAAGGTGGAACATTGCTATTGAGAGAAATGGTGACTATGTGGAGAGGTAGGTATGTGATCCACAGAGGACCAGCTTCATTTTGATGTATGATACATATTCCTGTGTTGGTAATTATACCTGTCCTG
The DNA here is from genome assembly GCA_023376005.1 of Doryteuthis pealeii. NCBI lineage: Eukaryota > Metazoa > Mollusca > Cephalopoda > Myopsida > Loliginidae > Doryteuthis > Doryteuthis pealeii. The sequence continues at coordinate 67,461,802 of CM042168.1, forward strand.
AACAAAATGGCATTACTTTTTGACTCACCCTCGTATAATAATAATTTTTTTATTGATAATTTGAGAGTATTTGTTTGCCATTGATTCTGTCTAGATTCCAGGATTTGATTTTTTTTTTCTTGATGAATTCACGGAAGTTTTGGGGTTCATGCCAGTTTCTTTAATACAGGAAACTTGAAATAGGAACAACCAGTAATCAGCTATTAATTGAATATTAAAAATCCATCTTTAAAAATTTTAGATTAATATAATCAAAATTGCTTCCTTGATTTTTTAATGAATATTAAAGAAATTTTAAAATCATCAATTAGAAAATCAATACTTGGCTGTTTGATATAATGTATGCTGTTGATCTATATCTATCTATCTATCTATCTATCTATCTATATATGGAGGATATGTGCTTAATTGAAGTCATACCTAATTTTGAAAATTAATTAGTTAATAATTAATGAATTTAGGCGGGCATATATGTTCAAAAGTAAGGCTAAACAAATCGAGAAAATGTCAATCCCTGAATGTACATTTCGACCTATTAGGTCTCATCAGCAAGGTTATAGACATGGGAGACTGCTCTGTGTGTGACTCGAAACCTCGACTGCCAAGCTGACAGGTGGGGATTCTAACCATTACACTAGCTGGCCTTTCCAGATTTTTTGTTTGTTTTGAAGTTAGTTATATTCCACTTTTTTGGTGACTTGTCGCACGACAGTATGAAAGTAAGTAAACAAACAATGTGTTTATTTTTGATATGGCCTTTTAGCCGACAATTTTGATATGGCCTTTTAGCCGATGATATATATCTATCTATATATATATATATCAACATCCACTGACACAGTGTTTTGACATATCACGTCTCCTCAGTGTGACTAGACTCAGCAGGCTACCTCCAGCCTGGATCGAAACCCGACTGATTTTTCACCAGTCAGAGTTCCTAACCACTGGGCCATCAGCCACCTATAAACAAGTAGGGAGAATTTAACTGATAAATACATACATAGGTATAGATATCAAGGTCGCCAGAGAGCTCATATCCGTTTTATAGGAGAGCCTTGCAATTTAAGCATAAATCGGTGGCCATCAGCTAATTTCTTTCCAGAGAGAGCCCAACCAACTAGGTGTTGGGACCATATATATGTGTGTTTGTGTGAAATTACGGATATTGGATATTGGGAAAGTTTTTGGATTGTATTAGAAGCCTTCTACAAAACTCTTTGACAAAAGGCAGAGGCCTGCCTGAAATATCGGAATTTAAAATAAGATTAAAAGGATATTCATCACTTAGAATTTTGGTTATCATTCCTTATTTTTTTACTTTTCCGTGCTTCTAATACAACCAAAAAAGTTTCTCAACATCCATCACATATATCTCCAAAGAAGCATATGTGGACTCTTGACCAACATCATATATATATGTATATATATATATGATTTACCAACCCCTCTGCACGAGCAGGATACGACACAAGATCAACTTCTAAAGTGAAGTTTAACGGATGTGAGTTTCCCTTCTCATAGACAGGTTGCCTAACCAAGGTTGAAGAGCCCAGTCTGCTCTACTATTTACCCATAGCTGAAGAGAGAGTAGTTGGATTCATACCTTTCTCAAGGGTATCGTATATATATATATATGTGTGTGTGTGTGTGTGTGTGTAAACACAAAGTTTAATCAGTTTTTACTGTTGGATGGTATCAGAAACTTAAAAAAAAAAAAACCTAATTCAAAAAGATGAATTTTAAAAAAAAATATAACAGTTGCCATATAAATATGCATTCATCTTTTTTAAAACATTTAGTCAAAATTGGCCCACAATGCCCGACATTCAGACCCGTTTTGGTTGATAGTAATTAAACCAAAACATTACCTGAGAATCATCATCATCACCATGTCGCGCCAGCAGCACGGATATCCACGCGGAGCTGGTCAATGTATGTCTTTGCTATACGGCTCATGCTGGCATGCCCATATGATGGCTTCCACAGAAGAACATCACTTATGAGTTCATCCTTGCTTCTCCAGCAGTGTCCGGCATGTATTGTTCGCCTTATGCGGATGGTTTGTGTGATATGTGACAGGTGGCCGTACAGCTGTTTTCTCGTGGGGTGTTGTTTCCAGAACTTGTTTAAGATTGCATGCAGCATTCTTGTGCAGCTACCATCTAGTTTATTCTCCAGTCGCTTCGTTAGGGTCCAGGTGGTGCAGCTGTACAGTAGCACTGATACAACTATGTCTTGGAAGAACTGTCACTTTAACAATACTCAAGATATCTAAATTAAATATTGAAAATCATTTATAACAGTTCCTTGGTTGTGTTAGTTGCTTTTATGTATGACTTCTACATAAGAATAAAAAAAAAATACTAAAATGGGTTTAAATATTCCATTTTTTGGACCATATGACCTTAAGGCACCCCTTCCGCGATCTCGACTCGTGGGGACACTTTTCTCATGTACACCATAAAAATCTGGTTGTTTGTTAGGGGTTAGGGGATAGTTTTATATTTAAAAAAAAACTCTAAAAATTGTCTGTAAACAATTAACCGGATATTGATGGTGTAAATGGAAAAAATGTCCCCACGAATTGAAATCGCAAAAGGAGTGCCTAAAGGTCATATGGTCCCATTTTTTAAACAATTCATGACAGCAGAGATTTCTTCTAAGCCATAGCTGTGTCAGTGTTACTATATGGCAGTACCACATGGATCCTAGCAGAAGCGCTTGGAGAATAAGCTAAATGGGAGTTGCATAAAGATGTTGCATACTGCCTTAAAAATCCTGGAAGCAGCATTCCACAAGAAAACAACTGTACGGTCACATGACTTCTATTACACAAACCATCCGGATGTGGCAAACAAGACATGCTGGAGAAGCAAGAACAAACTTATAAGTGACGTTCTTCTATGGAAATCTACACATAAATCTATGAATGTAATTAGATGTTTTCTGAGTATGCATTGAAGCCAGGGCTGTGGAGTCTGAGTTGGAGTCAGGAGTCACTGGAGTCAGAGTCAGGGTCGGTAAAATTATACTGACTCCTGTTGAATTTACACTTTATATTGCCCTATGAGTTATGAACTCTCCTTATGAATAGATATGAAAAATGATGGTTTTATATTTATTTCTAGGCAAAACTATATAGACTCATACTCCAGATGAATTTTTGTATTATATAAAAGCCACAATATCTTTATTATTTGATATAAACCAGTTATAATGTTATAGGCTTACTCAAATTAGGTTTTATGAGATTTGAGGCCATAATCACTTAATTACATAAAGAGGAGTTGGAGTCGGAGGTGCCAAAAATAGAGGAGTCGGAGTTGGAGTCAGTCAACATTTTTGTGTTCCATTCCACAGCCTTGATTGAAGCAAAAAAAAACTTGACTGATTCATTTAAAAAAAAAAAAATAATAATCATCTCTTTCCTAAATTTTGATCTCAGTTTTTCAATACTGAGTTGATTTTTTTTTTCATTTATTTTTAAGGTATTTTCAATTTCTCTTGATTTCACACATGTTGTGTATGTGTGTACCTCTTTTGTTTAGTCTCCTAAAGAAGAAGCGAGTTGTGGTTGTCTTTTGCGTATCAGTGCAGTAACTACTGCTCCTTATCTCCTGCTGATGATAATATTTATTTTTTTGATCCAGATAATGAAGGTAGCTCGCAGTACCATCATGACAACACCATCAACCCTACGACCAGGAGAGGTAAGGCAACTAAGTATTGACCCTAGCACATATTTACATATGACTCTCAGAATAAATCAATCAGATTCCATTGTTAGTTTTGTGACAATGCCATTACAAGACTTGCAGGAATTCATTTTTTTTTTCTGTAGATTTAGGGGTCAGGGAGTGTCACTGATTTTTTAAAAAAATGCATGCAAACATCTGAGCATGAGATGATTTAATTTAATTATTCTTTTTTTTATATGATGGCTGTTTTGGAAAAGAGCTTTTTTTTTTTTTCTTTTAGCCATCTGAAATATTTCTTGATTTAGTTATAAAATGGCTAGTTGTTTCCATTCGCTTGGTTTCTGCAGACGTTCATAAAATTAATTTTGACATCCTGTCATGTTTCACTTGTTCCAATCATTTGATCTCATCTGAGAACAAGTGACAGATTCAATGAGCGAAGGAGACAGATGCAAAATGGCGTCTCTCCTGTGAGCTATTTCTCTCCACACATGTTGGTTACCTTTTTGAACTTGGGTTTTGAAATAAAGATGTCTAAAAACATATCAAGTCTTGTGATTCATTTGTAAAAACAAAAGAATGGACACAGAGACAAACAAACACCCAAGGAGTCCCAAGAAACCCCCAAGACCAACCCCCAAAATATCCCTCCTGATCAGAAATGAGGAATCAGCTCAGATTGAAGCATAGAAGAAATAGAAGATAAGTATAAGAATATGAAGATAAATAAGAAAGCAGTTATGCTTGCAACACCCTCTGGTTAAAAATGAGACTGCCCAAATCATCCCCAAGATGAAATACAAAAATGTAAATCCTATTTATCTGGTGTTACTAATCTGCAGAATTCTTACTTCTCATGAGTGTCATCACCTCGGCTAAATAATGGACAATTCCGTTTTTATTATAAACAAAGAAAGGGAAGAAAAGGACATGCTACACAGAAAAAAATATAATAAAGAAAGTAGGAGAAAGATCGAGGGTGATAGTGCTAATCTGTTTCAGTCAAACATAATGAAAAGGTGAAAAGAAAAAAAACGAGAGAGAGTTAAATCAAGATTATTATACTTTTTTTTACATATTGAACTATTGAACAATAGCTCTTAAGTAAACATATCAAATGTTGTAATAATTAAATTATCATCATACTAACTCTTAACATCCTATACCACCTCATTCCACCTGGCTGGAAGTGACATTCATTTTCCTAATCTACCCCAAATGATAACCTTTGTTTAAATGTAATATTAAACATATTTAGAAGTCTTTGATTTAAGGGAAATAACAGGTAATTTTAGATGCAAAGGTTATTTTTAGCCATTTTTTGATAAATCCTTATAGGAATGGGGATCTGGACTTAGAAAATTCTCAACAGGATGTTGATTGATTGATTGGCATCCTTCCGTCTACTAAAGACGATGGCGTAGTTTCCACTTTTTTTTTTCCTTTAATCTGCAGCTGTGTGAGTAACTGAACAGTCCACCTCTTGAATGGCAATCACTGCAAGCAAACAGTGATGCCTGCTGGAGTTGCTCTTTTTCACTCCTTTACGTTCATTGTTTGACAAGGAGTCACCAGGTCGTCTGCACAAGCCTCCCATGTGTTGGTGCCAATGTGGCATGTCTTTATTTTCCTTTGCTGGCGTCTTTAAAGTGCAAGCAAGGTCTCCCTGTTGGTCGGGTGCCGTCTGCCAATTCGCCGTACAGTAGGTTTTCGGAGATGCAGCCTAAGTCCGTCCTCCTGATGTGACCAAGCCAAAGTAGGCTTCTCTCTCTCAGAGATGATGGGGGGGGGGCATGCTGTTCCTGTTTGCTTGTTCCAGCATATCTGTGGTTGGCACTTTGTCCTGCCAACTTATGCGTAAGATGCAGTGTAGGCATCTGAGGTGGAAATTGTCCAGTTTCCTCTTGCGGCATGGGTATCGTTTTTGTAGTGGGAAAAACTATATAGCCTGGGCATTCTTTTTTTTTTTTTTTTTCTGAAAAAACAAAAAACAACAGGATGTTAAGAGTTAAAATAAACCCTGCAGAAACTTTTTTTTGGGTGGGTGGGGGGAAATAACTTGCATGAAAAAAATACATTTGTATTTCCACTCTGCTGCTTGTAAAAATGGCTCAAGTCACAAAACGTTTTTTTGTTTTTTTGCTTAAAAATCCCAGAAACTGAAACTCGCTCTTTTCAACAAAATGAAATGGCATTTAAAAAAATAAAAGAAAGAAAGAAATTTAAATGGAAATAAAATGACTTGGATCACTTGTTTATTTTAATGTTTTATCCACCAACAGAAATGAAAAAAAAAAAAGAAGATCTATTCATTAACAGTAAGAAAGGTTTCTGATTCATTTACATTTTATCCTTTCTCTAAAATACACCATTGAAACAACCAAGTGTTCTAAGCCAGTTTATATTTCATAATCATATATATATATATATATATATATATGTATGAGAAGTAAACAAACAAACAATGTGTTTGATATGGCTTTTTTAGCCGACAATTTTTTGGAGAATATGTGCTTAATTGAAGTCGTACCTAATTTTGAAAATTAATTGATAATTAATGAATTAGGTGGGCATATCTATTCAAATGTAAGGCTAAACAAATAGAGAAAAATCAATCTCTGTATGTACATTTTGGCCTATTAGGCCTCATCAGCAGAGCTATAGACAGGAAGACTGCTTTGTGTGTGATTCAAACCCTGACTGTCAAGCTGACAGGCGGAGACTCTAACCATTACACCAGCTGGTTCTTCCCAGATTTTTCGTTTGTTTTGAAGTAGGATATATTCCACTTATGGTGACTTTGCTACATGACAGTATGAGAAATAAACAAACAAACAATGTGTTTGATATGGCTTTTTTAGCCGACAATTACTTTCAAAGAAAGAAAAACTTAACAAACCATCATTTGACTATTCAAATAGTTAAGTGATGGTTTCTTTCTTTGAAAATTAAATATTGCTCTGTATATAATTAATTTATTAGTTATTATACATTGAGCTCCTTTAGGGATTTATAAAAATCCTTGTATGAATCTATTTACTCTAAGTTTACTCCAACATGAGCATACTGTATGGATGTACAATAGGATTTTGATGATCCCAAATAGAATCATCACTTTCTTACCAGTCAATTGGATTATCTTACACTTTTACATATATATATATATATATATGTAGAAAGTTTTGTAGAAAAAAATAACAAGATGTTAAAAGTGTTGCTGACAGAAATCTGTTTCGACATTATAAAGATGTCTTTAAACATTGTAAATGGAAAGACAAAATAAATATATCATTAATCACGAGGCACAGAACGCTCTCGATCAGTAGTGGAATTTTCAAAAAATTTTTTTTTTTAATGCGTATTTATTGATAAAAATAAAATAAATTTTATTTTTTAAAATTATAAGCATTTTTATCATTAAAAAAGAGTTTGCAGTAAAAGTGTATATGAATATCAAAAAGTTCAGGAAAATGTTCCGGTTACAAATGAAAGTTTAAAAAATATAACAAGTCCAACAACAGGAATCTGTGAATTTATCATCATTGCAGATTCCTGTTGTTGGACTTGTTATATTTTTTAAACATCCAACTTTTTGATATTCATATACACTTTTACTGCAAACTCTTTTGAGCTTTTTTAATGATAAAAATGCTTATAATTTTTTAAAATAAAATTTATTTTATTTTTATCAATAAATACGCATTTTTGTAAAAAAATTTTTTGAAAATTCCGGTACTGATCGAGAGCGTTCTGTGCCTCATGATTAATGATATATTTATTTCGTCTTTCCGTTTACAATGTTGCTTTGATAAAGACATCTTCATATGATCGAAACAGATTTCTGTCAGCAAAACTTTTAACGTCTTGTTGTTTTTTCTACAAAACTTTCTACACATATTGTCGGATTCAATATCCATTTTACCTTTCATATATATATATATATATAAAAGCATCCAACTGACTGGTATGTAGAAGATAATTTTATTTAGTACCAATCAATATTTCCTGTACATCCACAATGCATGCTCATGTTGATGCACATTTATAGACTTATACTAGGATTTTTATAAATCCCTGAGATTGCAAAAATGCTGGATTCGATACCGGTCCCCGCCAACTCAGCCTATGAGTAGCACAAATTGGGTAATCTGATCTGTGCAGTAAAGCAGAGAGCTGATGGTAGGTGTGGTGCTCCACCTCAGATACAAAAACAATCTTCCTGGTCTAGCGCTAGTGAAAAGGGGATAGACTCCCTCGTTCATGTGGTATTGACAATAGGCCACAACCTTTTATATGTATATATATATATATATAATTCTATGAAAAATGAAAAAACACAAGTTTCATTGACGAGTGACGTTTAATAAATTGACACTGCAGTGTTTCAGTTTGTTTAACAAACTTCCTCAGCGCCTTCATTTATTTAAAGAAAAAGAAATTATTAGTGAAAACAAAAGTCTTCGAACCTCTTCTTTTAGTATGTAGCTACTTTTGTTGATATTCAAATATGTGAAAATGACATAACACACACACATATATATATATATATTGTGTATTTTGGCAGCTAGTTATTATTTAGGCAGGTATTGTTAAAGACCATGGAATATTTCTTGTTCATGATCTTCAGTTGTAGACGTTCAAGTCTTCTAGTAGTTTTTTGTAAATCAGGATCCAGATGGTGGTGGAAATTGTCCCGTATTTTTTACCCAAGCGCTTTCAACCATCTCACTGGTTGTCCTTAGAGAATAGTTGGTTGTAGTGTTTGTAGTGTTTGTTTGGTTTTTCATTCATTTGGATTTATTCATTTACTCAATCTCCTGAGGACAAACCAACGAAATCGTTGAAAGAACTCGGGTAAAAAATATGGGAAAATTTCTCCACTATCAGGCTCCCAATCTATGAAAAACTACTAGATGACTTGAAACTTGTGTTTTTTCATTTTTTATAAAATTATATATATATATATATATAATTAATATCAATTAAAATAAGGAAATGAATCCAACTATATCAGAGTCAGAAATTTGAAAAACAGACAGATGTTGTTAAGTATATTAGCTTATATTACAATATTTCAATCTGTTTTGGATCATCACCAGAGCATATCTATTATAAAAAGAAGAAAATAGATTTTTTAAGAAAAGAGACATTTAGATTCGCACGTTTTTTAAGATTTAAAAAAAAAATCTAAATATTTCTTTTCTTAAAAGTCCATTATGAGTTATTTCCCTTACAACCAGTCATATTTTTAAAAAATACTTTCTTATTATAAATTATGCTCTGATGATTATCCAATCTTTTTATAATAGACATGCTCTGATGATGATCCAAAACAGATTGAAATATTGCAATATAAGCGAATAAAACAACATTACTAAACAAACATCTGTATGTTTTTCAAATTTCTCTGATATATATTAACTTAGGTGCTCTGGGTTAATGGTGATGATGCTTTGGCCCTGAAACCCTGCCTGATACCAAAGTCATCATTTGATGAAGACTTTGTTGGTAGCACAGTTGTTGTTTTTGCGCAAGAGGGGGGGTACAGGAGCAGCAACAGCAGCATGTGCCTATAATATTACAGTATTATCAATTTCTTTTTCTGATTAACAAGATAATGATGCCATAACAATGGAGATACATTCTTTCTGCCAAAAATTTTCTTGGCAAATAAAAAAATCACAAATTGATTTGTTTTGTCCTTTGCAATTTCATTAATTCTTATTAATTATATATTTTTTTTCTCCCCCCATTGGCTTATAAAACTCCATACTTATTCGAACTGGTTAACTAAGCTTATGACTTTAAGAATATAATATTCAGAGCTTTGCTCTAAACTTGTTTCAAAACTCTAAGCACCGAGAAGAGAGACTTTTGCTGCATGCTCAAATTCTCAAAACAATGGATTTTGTATTAGATTTTTATCTCATTTCTCTTTCTCTCTCTCTCTCTCTCTCTTTTATATCACTTTCTCTTCTTTCTCTCTCTCTCTGATTTTATAAAATTCTTATTAGATCAAATTTCTTTATTTTTACCTTCTTTATCCTTTCCTTTTTGCTCAAAGGAAAGAACTTGCTTGATGTTTTGTTTCTTTTTAAACTTTTTGCCCTTTTTTAAAAAAAAAATCTTTTTAGATTTTCCTTCAAATCTTAAAATTTGTGATTGATTTTAATTATCATGTAAACTTTATATTCAATATAATTTTGATCCCATGACCTTTCTTTCATGAATTTTTGTGCGACTTTTAATTTGTCTTGAACCTACTGTTATTGCATTCACCCCAGGTCAGTTGAACCGGCTCTAACCCACAAATTCCTCTGTGTTGAATTCATGGAAGGAGTAACAATAACAATGAGTAATATGAAATTCAGTCGTATTCCCTTGTTACTCCTTCCATGAATGTAGTGGCAAACCATATCAACGCCATACAACTAAATGTTTTCTTTATATATATAAAAAAAAATCTCTTTATCAATCTTCTAACGTCTTTCAGATACAAGACATATTTTTAATACATTGATTGTTTAAAATTGCTAAAGTAAAATTCACTAAATTTGCTGTCGTTATTCGAAAGAGACTCTTCTCACTTTAATGGAGGAATTATTATTGGTTGGTTTAAAAGAGAGAAGTAATCAAATACCAACAAAAAAGAGACCCAGTCTCTACTGTATATTTAAAATTAATAACCTTTGTTCTTCTTTAAAGAATTACTTATATCTGTTAAAATATTTTAAACCTGAAAACCTATGAAATAGCAGAGGTGGTCACTACTAGAATAGGCTCAGTCCTAATTAGTGATCATCTTCCACACATTAATCATTTGTTTTTTTTTTTGTCAAAAATGTGTGAAAATAGGCAGATTTCTTCTTGAGTCCATTATATACTAATATAATTGATTAATCTTTTAATTAATTTAATCCATGTTCAAATTTTAATAAAGTTACAATTAAGCAAGGATGAATAGCTACTACAATATTTGTAATTCTAAAATTAGAGTTTTCTTTCATCAGAAATTATCTTAAATATTTCATGTTTTTCAAAAATCCTCACGTTAAAAAGACCTTGGCCTGGTGGGAGGTCAGGAAAAAATTTTTTTCTTTTGAATATTGAATTATAAATAACTTTCAATAAACAGGGTTTGAGATTATAAACCTTGTTTCTGCCAGGTTTTTTTTGTTAAAAAGACCTTGTGTTAATCCGGCCTGGTGGGAGGTCAGGAATTTTTTTTTCCTTTTAATATTGAATTTGTAAATAACTTTTAATAGACAGGGTTTGAGATTATAAACCTTGTTTCTGCCAGGTTTTTTTTAAGTCTTTTTTTTTTTATATTAACTTATAAATAAGTTTTAATAAACAGGGTTTGAAATTATGAGCTCTGTTTCTGTTTCTGTTTTTTTATAGTTTAAAAAAAATCATTGCTGTAATTGGACAGAAGAATCCATTTCTTTTAAAATTATGATTAATCATGTACTTACCAAAATCATTTTTGTTCTCTCTAAAAACCAAATAAATTAACTTTCATATACAAGAAGTTTCCCAACTTGTTGCTGTGGCTTACAATATGCTGACTGTATCTCTCACAGTGGTAAAACCATCCAAGAAATGGGTGTCTTGTGTATGATACTAAATACATTTGGTGGTGAGGCTTCACTTCCTGGGATCTGAGGAGTGTGGAGTACTCTTTCACTATCATTACTCTCAAACACTATATAAAAGCTATCTAATTTCTTTAATTTTATTTAATAGAAAGCCAATTCAGATACAATTGGTTTATCTGATGACTCTAACAGAACAACTATCTGTTAAATTTGATTCATTTCTTGCTATAAATCTCTTCATAGATAATTTGTACAAACAGTTTTGTGTCATGAGTAAGGTGGCCAATTACTCACACACAAAGAGAAATGTAAAGTGAATGAGAGGCAAGTCAAATACTTAGTAATAGTATATTTATTCGATCAAGAATTCATATACATACTAAATTGGCACTCCTTGTCTCATCTAACAGCTAATAAGACAGATGCAACCATTATTTTATGGTCTATAGGGGGGTAGCTAATCATATACAACACATTTTTCCATTTTAAAACAATGACATTTTTTAAAAAAGTAATGAAACATTAAAAATATCAGTTGAACTGATGGAAAATTCCACAATTTCCTAAGAAATATTTCTGCTTTATCTTTTGAAATCCATACAATATAGAGATTAGCTTAAATTTTGCATTTTTTGGACTGTTGTCCTCATCTTTATTGTTTTGCTTTCTTTGAGTATTTCTCATCAAACTTGGGACCCTTCTTGTTTTGGTTAACAAAATGAGAACAATCTACTCCAATGGCTTAAATAAAGGGTTTGCTTCAAAGTTCTGTGAAGGTTTCTGATTACAACATTGAAGACTCCCAAGTTTGATGAGAAGGTTCTCAAGTTCAACAAGAGACACCTAAAAAAAGGCCAGAGGACACATCAGACCAAAAAATCTAAATAATACAAATTATCAAGCCTCATCTAAAAAAAATTCAGATAAATAATTAAATTTAGCACTCTTTAAAATTTAATTTATAGGAATTTTAAAGGAAACATTTTGTACAAAAATAAAAATTTATTCTAGAAAATAATCCTTTTATTATAGATTGAAAAATTACCATTTTAACTGTATATTCCTATTATCATCCCCCCACCCCAACAATTTCCCATATTGTCTTCATTGTTTATTAAAATTGATATTATTTAATTGCATATTCCTTAAGAATTTTAAAATAATTTTTCTTTTCTTGTGTTTTTGTCTTTTCTCATTGACTGCTTGAAAGAATCTATTTTTAAACTAAATTCAAATTTACCAAACTCCAAATTTACCAAAAATTCAAATTTAAAATTTAATTTAAAATTTTTTAATTTTGGTACTTAAAATTAATTAAAAAATCAAATTTAATTTAAACATTTAATCTAATCAAATTTAATTCAAATTTAATTTAATAAAAATTCAAATTCACCCAAAATTTAATATTTGATTTAAAAAATAAAACATTTTTGGTACTTAATAAAAAATTAAAAAATAAATTCAAATTTACCAAAAAAACTTTTCCTAATGAATATATGTTTCTTTCACAAGTTCATTATCTTTTAAGCTCTTTTTCAAGATTCCAACTTTTGTTAACTATTAATATTAACATGTTCTTTACTAGATCCTTTCAATGGATCTTACTTCTTTTTTGGTGTATATGGATATTACCACTTAATGGATCCTACCTTGTTTTGTGGATATTACCACTTAAGTGAATCTAAAACCTTCCAGTTATGCAGTCTCTTTTCCTTTATATTTGTGTATTTCTTAACTCTTGTATTTCTATATGCATTTTTTTGACTTTTGATTCTTTTTTACCTGTTTGTCATCTCCCCCGCCCCCACCATTTGTATACTATGAAATATACAGACAAAATAATGATCTAATAATATAAACTAACAAAAGAAAATAATTTTTAGTAATATTGCTTTAATCTTTCTTTTATTATTAACCATTGTATATAAAAAAAAGGAACATTATATCATTTGTGTGTTCCATAGTTCTGTCTGTCAGTCTGAAGAATTGTTAAACTCTATGTAAAATCTCCTGTCGTTTATCAAAATGTTTTCAAGAGCTGTTTATTATTAATATTTAATATTTATGTATTTTATAGAAGTTAATGAAATTTAGTATCTAACCAGTATCCTCATATTTATTTCCTTTGTGTATTTTCTAAAATCTGTAAGTACAATGTACATGTATGTACACGTACACTGTTATCTCAAATGTATGCATTAGTGTGTATAAAAATGGTTGAAAGTGATATCCTCTTTTATTTTGATATTGCCACCAAAAAAAAAAAACTAAAAAAAAACTATTTGAACTAAACATTTCAAGTGCAAAAATAAACACATTCTTTTTTTTTATATTTGAATCTTTATTAAAAATAACTTTAAGATTTTTAACTCTTTGCCTACTTTAAAATACTCACAGAGGCTCTCTCCCAAGCAAAGTACAAAAATCTGATGGTTAGTTCATTATAATTAAGCAGAAGGACTCTTTGAATAAAAATGAGTTCTGAGGTGAATAGGGACTGAACTTTGAAGTATCCAATCATACAAGTAAAAAATACCCAGAAAATTCGGTATAGCCATGGGGTAAATTTGATAGGCAAAGAGTTAAGCTGCTCACAGTGGCTCTCCTAGCACTGTAATCCTACCATAAACAAAGGACAAAAACTGATGGTTAGTTCATTATAAGAAGGACTCAGATCTATGGGTTAAATTGATTAAAATGTATTATTAAAAAATGTGTTTAAAAAAGAAAAGTTTGAAAACAAAATTGAATACCGAACAAAAATGTATAAAATAAAATGTATTCGTTATTTAATAACCCCAATGAGTTGACATGCCATAAAATCCAACCAACCAACTTATTGCATTGAATAAGTGATATCTGAGTTAATCACTGACTTCATGTAAGGATATGGCTGTCTCTTATTATTCACACACACACACACACACACACAGAATCTGGTGTAATTTGTTAAAGAAACTAGCAAGGTATCTTTCACTTAATTAAAGATTTCTATATACTGAATTATTACAGGAAAACAAATTTATATAAACAATAAAGATGAGGATGCTAGTTATATTAAATGCTTAGTGATGCTTTTAATCATTGCATGGCTTAATTACTTAGTTGTGTTTTTTCTTTTTTTTAAATCTAAATTTTACACCTAAGCAAAAATTTATTCATATTGTATATCTTTTTAATTTCTTCTTCTTCAGGTAAGCAGGATTTTGTATGTGTGTATGTGTATGTATGTGTGTGTTGTTTCTGACCAGAAGACAGCAATATAAATATTTTCACCTGTATTCTTCATAAACATTTGTTTCTTTAATATGTTGTTTTTTTTTTTTTTACTTTTATCTTTATTTAGCATTTCAATATTTTTAGATGACCCGATCTCTTTCTCTCTACTCGTTCAATTTGAATGTTTGATAAAGCTTTGGATTTTTTTATCATTTTGTTGTTGTTCATTGTTCACAAGATGCTTAATATGTTCCTTTTTATTTTATTTTTCTCACTCTTTTATTTCACAGAGCTACAAAATATTTATTTTTGATAATTCATTTAAATATTTTCAATATATCATATCTACCTGCTCAACTTCTTCCTCATCATTTTTGTCATCATCATCATCATCATCCTCATGATAGTCACCAATGATTGTATTCTATTCATAACCAAAAGAGTTATCTCCCTTTCAAGATTTACACTTTTTTGCTTTTACTTATTCTAAGAGAGTTGTGTATGTGAAGATGATTATAAATATATATATCTCTCTTTTTTTCTTTTAACCCTTTTTTTTCTCCTTTCTACTCCTCCTCCTCCTCCTCCTCTTTTGAGTATTCAATTCAATCACCTAACCTCTCCTGGTCCTAGACGCAAAGGATGTCATCATAGGATCTTCCCATACTTAATTCTGTATTTAACCATGTTCATAGTTCATATTTGTTTTTTTAATCCAGATGATGAAGGAAGCTAGAAGTTCAATCATGAGTGGCTCTTCAACTCTAAAACCTGGAGAGGTAAGATCAGAAGGTGACAACCGTGATGCCTAGGTGATCTGCATACCTCTGCATTACATACTTGCTATAGTCACCTCTGCTCCCGACATCTTGGGGACAAGGCAAGAGGACTTGTTTATGATAGACTCTATTCTCCTTATCCCTTTCTGTATGGGTCCCCTTTTTTTGAAACCACTACAATCTTGGGTGAAGGAGATAAGGAGTCTGCTTATAAGCAAGGGGCCTTGACCCTAGGGAAATGGGAGATACCTTGCCGCATTGTAGTGTAGTTATTCTTGAAAGGCAAATTTGCCCCTCAAGTAAAAAGCAGTCTAAAATTCTTTGTCAAGCACCTTGCAAAAGAAGATAAAGAAAAAAAGAAAAAGAAAGAAAGTCGGAAGTCATGTTAGAAAAATAAGATGATCAACATTTCTCCATTAATAAAATTGGAGAAAAGAACTGGGGGGGGAAAAAAAAGAAGAAAAAAAAGAAACGTTTAAAGACTATAGTTATCTGGCACTTCCAAGATATTTAAAAAAAAAATTTCTTTTTGGGGAGAAGTGTCATTTCTTTTCTTTAAAGAAGATAAAGAAGAACCTATTTTTGGCTTTCCTAGTTACTGCTAGATAGTGAGAAATGAAGACAAGTACAGAGCACTACTATTTTATGAGGGACACTTCCACACTTAAAATTGGCATTTTTTCACGCAAGATGAAAAAAAAAATACTTTACCGATCTGTAGTCTACATATTCTTTATTTTATTTTATTTTTTTTTAGATGTCCAAGGATAAAATTTATAACTTATTCTTTTTTTATTTTTCTATATTAGATTTTTTATTGGTAACTTCCAATTTTCTAGTCTCAGTAATTGTGACATTTATTCTTAGACATTTGTAACAAGACTTAATGAACAGCAATATCTTTCATAGATATTTTCATAATTAAGATTGTCAAAGTTAGGCAATATTTTACCAGGTAAAAATTAAGTTAGGCAATATTTTACCAGGTAAAATTAAGTTGGGCAATATTTTAAAAATTAACTTAGGTAACATTTTATCTGGTAAAATTAAGTTGGGCAATATTTACCTGGTAGAAAATAAGTTGGGCAATATTTTACCAGGTAAAAAATTAACTTAGGCAACATCTTACCTGGTAAAAATTAATTCTGGTAAATTAAGTTAGGCAACATTTACCTGGTAAAAATAAAGTTGGGCAATATTTTACCAGGTAAAATTAACTTAGGCAACATCTTACCTGGTAAAAATTAAGTTGGGCAATATTTTACCTGGTAGAAAATAAGTTGGGCAATATTTTAGGTAAAAATTAACTTAGGCAACATTTACCTGGAAAAATTAAGTTGGGCAATATTTTACCAGGTAAAAATTAACTTACCTGGTAAAAATTAACTTAGGCAACATCTTACCTGGTAAAAACTTAGTTGGGCAATATTTTACCTGGTAAAAATGATGCATGACCATTTAAGAATATAAGAATAATAATTCAAATATTTGATGAGACAAAAAAGGTTTTGATATTGACATTCAGGATTATTTACTTTTTTGTTTCTGCAATTTCTATAAAATCCATAGGAAAATCTACATGTAAATTGCAAGTGATTTTAGTTCTTAGATATTTCTGTTTGGAAACAATTGTAGTTATTTAGACCATTTCTTGTACAATTCTGATGTTTGAAGAATATTTTCATTCTACTTCAAGATTTACAAAGAAAATTCAATCTATAACTAGATGATGATGATGATAATAATAATAATAATATCCTATTTTACAACAGCTCAGAGTTGAGAGGTTCATGATGATAAAAATGTATACTCTTAACTTTGCCAACTTCATATATCTATTGTTCGAATGAAAAATAAGATTTAGTCTTAACTACTCAATTATTCATTACTATTGAATAGCGAGTTTGATCCTCACTGGATGCCCCATACTTATGACCTGTGTCACATCCTACCCATGGTGAACGAGTTGGTAAATGGGTGTCCTATCATGCTGTAATGGTTAACAAACTATTCTCACAAATCCATTACTCTTGAATAGCAAGTGTGATCCTCACTGGATGCCCCATACTTATGACCCTGTATCACATCCTACCCTGTGGTGAATGGGTTGGGCATTCCACCATGGTGTTATGGTTACCAAGCTAGTCTTGTTGATCCATTACAACTGAGTAGCAAGTTCAATCCTCTCTGGATGCCCCATAAAATAATTTTGTTAAAAAGACCTCGTTTTAATCCTGCTTGTTGGGAAGTCAGGAAAATATTTAAAAAAATTTTTTTTTTTAAATACTGAATTATAAACTTTTAATAGACGGGATTTGAGATTAGGATATTTTTTGTTGTCTAAGGATTGTATTCTTCTCATATAAATATTTACTGAGTTATTGAAATGCTAGATAAATTCTGAATTTACGATTCATCTATATTCTGTGGAAGTTAATCTCAATATCCCAGAGTTGCTCCCCTTTATAATATTTTGTACTTGCCTTCTTCTCTCAGCATGAGCATGGTTTAATTCAACATTGCATCATGTATATATATATATATATTTTTTTTTCTTTTTTCTTTTAATCCTATAGGAATGCACTTTTAACTCTTGACTCCAAATGTAGATTCCCTTTCCTACAGCGTTATCCATGTTGATGTGAAGAATGTACTCAAACGTTGACCTATTATTGACCTTTGCTTGGCACTTGTGTAAACAAGAGGTCCTGGAACTTTTTTTTTTTTGGTCGTCTCCAAGGAGCCAAAATGGAAGAACAAGTTTAGAGTTCATGATAAAGTCAACCATAGAGAACATTCTTCGGATCAATTCATTTTTTTTTTGTTTTTTTTTTTGAGAGAGATACACAGTTTAAAAATTTGCATTTAAGGTATTAAACATGTAGAGATTTGCATGGGACCCATGTTCTGACTTGTCCCATCTCATTTGTAGACTTGTCCCCCCCCTGATCCTGTGTCAGTTTTCAGTGATGGGTTAGTTTTTTTCCTTACCCCCCCATAGCACAATCAGTCCTGTTCGAAGTTTATTTCATTGTAATCTCTGTCACCCTTTACTTTTTTTTTTTTTTTTTAAATACAATTTCAAAATGCCTGAAAAATTATCTTAGTGATTTACTTTCTTGAACATCTTTGTCTTTTGTCTTTTTTTTTTTCTCAAAAATTCTTTGAAATTTTTGGTATATTTTATGTCTCTAACTATTCCTCTCTCCTCCTCCCCTATCTTCTTCTTTTTTTTTCTCTCTCTCCGTGCCTTCCCTCACATTATTTGTTTTTGATATTTTATAGTTTCTATTTTATAGTTTCTATTTTAGATGAAATAACAATGATAAATGTAAATTTTTTTGAGTGTCTTTTTTTGTGACTCTTTCAATCGTCAAATCTGAATTATTTGGAAGCCAAAGAAATTCTCTCCAGTCAGATAAACTGTATCCACAACGAGTTTAAAGAACTTAGTAAAATCTATCTATAATTAAATTACCACAACCAGAAAATCCGGTAAACACCACGTGAGACATACAGAAACACTGGACAGCTATTTTGACCTATTAGATGTCATCATCAGTGATCTCCCCTGGCTCTGCATTCTGTGGTCACTGGTTCAATCTCCTGTGGTAGAGATCAAGGGATACACTGCTGATGAGACCTAATAGGTTGAAACAGCTGTCCAATGTTTCTGTATGTCTCACATGGTGTTTACTGGATTTTCTGGTTGTGGTAATTTAATTATATATATAAAATCCTCTATCTATATAGAATGTATCTTGTTGACTTGAGATAGATAGGATCAAGGAAACCAACTACTGAAACATACTTTGGCTACGACCGAAAATGGGAAAGAGGAAAGTGGTTAAAGATTTTATGTTAGAGTGGTGACGCTCTCGAGATATATCTACTCCAACAGTTGATGGATCTGGTCTTGTGTGACCATACTTGCTGTCAGCCATAAATCTACATTATTAATCAACTGGACAGTCATCAGCAACTTTATATATAGGATTCCTCAATTTTAAGCCTGCCTCAATGGATAAGATTAATAAAACTATTTTTTGTGTATAAATTAGTCTCACTTGAGGAGATTTCTTATTTGGTTTCTGATTAATTTATATTTGATATTCAAAATTAGCTGTTAGAAATTACTTAAATATAGTGATGTTTTGTTTCTAAAAATACCAAGTGACTGCACATTGTCAAACAAATGCTTTTTAAAAAATATTTCTCCTCTGTTATTTTTCTAAAATTCTTTTTGACTCTTAGGAAGACTTAAAAGGAAGACATTTTTACTTAGTAAAGACTAAATATGATTTTATTAAGATAATTCTAAATACAGTTATTCATAATAATAATTTTTACAATGAAAATTGAGTTTAATTTCATATAATGAATATATACTTTTATATAATAAAAAATCTAATTAAATTTTATTTGGTGTACATTAATTTGAATTTTTATATAACAAAAAGTAAATGTAATTATAATTTTTTAATAAATTTATCAATATATTCATCATAAACAACATTATTATATTAGGGTAGATTGATTTTTGAACTGTAATGTCTCCTAAGTGGCAAAAGTTGCAAATTAACAAAGAATTACCCCACAAAATATTTGTCTTTAAAACTTTGCCTTCATTTGAGGAAATAGATTTCAATTTTTGTTTAATGTTATCCCCGTTACAGCTTAATTAATGAGGTAAAAAGCAGCATATTGGAGTTATCAGTGATGATGGGGGATATTTTCAATTTTGATTCTAGTTATATTTTATTTGTTTCATCTTAGTAAAATAAATTTCTGTTTTAGATATTGAAATTGATAAATTTTCTAACCAATTTCTGGACCAAATGTTGCAAAACCGACGATTTTTTTAGTGCATTTTAACTGACGATCTTTGATGCTATTTCCTCAAATAATAATGCAAGTAAAAGATCTAATTTTTGGTATCAGTATTTATTATACCAACATAAAACTTTTGCCTTTTGAGAGAATTTGATATTTTTAAAAAAGTGAAAAATCAACCTGCCCTATTATTATATGATTATTGAATGATCTGATTCCCTATGATAAAAACTAAATTTCACTTTGTCTTCTATACACATTTTTTGTTAACCCTTGAATGTTTCTGTATCTTCACAAGTGTTTAATGAAACTGTGCAGTTGATGTATTATTATTATTATTATTACTTAGTGTTTTGCATGATACAAGCTATCAATCTCCTAGTCGTTGTCATTATTATTAACCATGAGCAAATTATATTTAAAACCTGTTTTGATCTATTGAAAACTGAATTTAAAATAGTATATATTCAATATCATTGAATTGACTTTGATTTTTTCATTTTCTTTTTGTGTTTTTTAATGTTAGTAAAGTATATATTTATAGTAGTAAATGTCTAAACTTATATGTCTATTATTATTATTATTATAATATTAATCTATCACATAAGAAATGATAATATCAAGCATAAGCAGTTTAAATTTCTCTTATGATCAACCCTTAAGTACTTGTGGGACACTGTACGATTATATAAGTAAGAAAGATTAAAATATTAGCCCTCCACCCCTCACCCAAATACCAGTGATGCTTTTCACGCATTATAGTACACTGGTATCAAAAAACATTATCAGATTCAAGAATTTAAGATACGTTCTTCTCTCTCTTTTTTTTTTCTTTTTGTTTTTCATTCTCTTAATATATCTATTTTCACTTCCTATCTTATATAATTTGTTTACCTCACAGGCATACATACATAGACAAAAACAAACATTTAGAAACACTCATAAATAATAAAGATATTGAATAAAAAGGAAAGAAATTATGATGCCTAAAAAAAGAAAAAAATTTTGGTGGAATATTTATTTTGGATTTTGGGAAAGATTCTTGGGAAAGTAATTCTTTCCAAAAATTCAAAAATGTTCAAATCATTATCTAATACAGAGTAAAACATTTCAATTGATGAATACTCTTCCAAATTTTTGGTTTTCATAATTTCTTACACATACACATATTCATATATTATATATATATATATATATATATATATATATATATATATAATAAATACACACACACACGTAGCTGAAATTCTTTCACTAACACATCTACATGCACATTATAAATATCCCCATCGAAATCTATATGTGTGTGTGTGTGTATATATATTATGTATATATATATACATATGTATATTATTTATGTGTGTATATATATTATGTATATATATATATGTATATTATTTATGTATGTATGTATGTATATATATATATATATATATATATATATATATATATATATATATATATATATATATATATATATATATATATATATATTATATATATATATATATATATATATATATATATATATATATATATATATATATATATATATATATATATATATATATATATATACGTATATATATATATATATATATATATATATATATATATATATATATATATATATATATATACGTATATTATATAAATATATATATATATATGTATATCAAAGTTAGTGTAGCATGGACATAGTCAATGCCACTTTTGTTATTGATAGTTTCTCACCTATGAGATTATTTCAACCAAGTGACTTGGTTTGAACAATCACATAGGTGAGAAACTGTCAGTAACCAAGTGCCCTTACCTCCATATCCATGCTACCCTAAGTTAGATATAAATGCTCTATGAAATTGAGCACTGTTTACTTATAAATATAGCACCCATATTATACATATATATACATATTATATGTATATATATATATATATATATATATATATATATGTGTGTGTATGTTATATATATGTATATATACTCATGTGTATATTACATTTATGTATGTGTGGCTATATTATATATACATATAGATATGTGTATATTATATTTGCATATGTATATCACATGTGTGGGTATATTATATGTTATACATGCCTATTATATATATGTATATTATATATATATGCATTTTATATCTATATATGTATGCATTTTATATCTATATCATATATGCATTTATTTATATATATATATATATATATATATATATATATATATAATGTTGATAAGTGATAGTCTTTTAAAGTTAATCTTATTGCTTTAGAAATAATATAAAAATAATGTGTCCTGCCTGAAAATCTTTTCTTCTTTACAATTTTTTCTTTTTCTTTTTTTGGAAAGTCACAAAACATGAAAATTTATTGTACACTTTTGAAAATTATTCTGCCTCTTCCCTTTGGAAAAAACAACTGGTTATTGGAGAAAAGTATTTTTGTTTTCCCCCTTCTATTTATATTACAAGGTTATTCTCTTGGGATTTCGAGAGAGAAGGAATAATTTCCTTCGTTTTTTTAATCCCTATAATTTATTAATTCTAAATGAAAGAAAAAATATGTGTTCTCTTTTAAAAGATGCAGTGATAAGACTGTAACCTGTCCCCCCCCCAACTAATGATTTTAAATTTCCACCTTGTCTCAATAAAGTAGTAGCCAGTGTCATCTCTAATAATAATAATAGTGTCACCATACTGTTGGGATTATTTCCCTTACTTGCCACGGTTTTTCTGTTAGGCAACTATGTGTCTGTTGTTGTGACTGGTAGTATAAACGGCAGCACTGCCAAAGTCAAATCTTCTAGCCATCAGAGGTAACACACCAGTTGTGTCTCCTGTCCATTAGAACTAAGAGACAAAGCCCCCAACAGGCATTTCATGTAGCTGATACATAAGAGCTTTTTTACCCTCTGGCTTCACAGAGGTAACACACCAGTTGTGTCTCCTGTCCATTAGAACTGGGGGGCTTTGCTCCCAACAGGCATTTCATTACCTATACATGAGAGCTTCTTCAGCCTATGGTTTCGCAGAGGTCATTATCAAGTTCATAGGACAAATAATGAAGCTATGGGGAACAAAAAATAAATCTTTCATTGTACTTGGGTATTCAACATATGGTTCTTATTATGAGGAATTATTTTCTATTCTTCAGATATCCTGAGGAATAACCTTTACCAAATTTGGAACCATAGGGGGTGGATGATTGCAAGAATGCTATTTCTCCAACAATGACCAAACTTTGAAAAACAAAATTCTTTTTACTTTCTTTTTTTTCATTTCTATATATCTTCTTTTTTTTTTTTCTTTCTTTTTTTTTTTTTTTGTAACTTCTTCATTTTATTTTCAAATGTAACCCCACTAGGAAAAGGCAAGGTCCTTGACTTCAGAAGAAGTTAGCTGTGAGGAAGGTATGTGATTTTGTCAGTTTGATAGAAAGCCACAGGGGGACAGGGTTGGGCAAGAGGTGGGGGGGGGGTTGGCAATAAAGGGAACCTGTTCCAAGAAGAGAATGAAAGGCACAAGACTATAGGGAGCACAACACTGGGGCGGGGCTGTTGGTGATGAGTTTGGACTGAACTGGTATGGGTTGGGTTGTGCTTGGCTGAATTTGTCAAGGCATGGGGGGGGATAGCATGGGGGAATGGAGAGTTCAACAGAACCAAATTCAATGATGGTGGATGATTCATCTTATTAAATTTATTTTTGATGTTTTAGAAGATTTTTATAAATCATATAATAATAGGTGAAGTGAGTCTAACAGTAAAATAAAAATAATTTCAATTACTCATCTTATTTCATCTTATTATAATGGAGATTATGAAACTGTCTTTAACCAAAATTACGTCACCACTGATGTCATGATTTCCTTAGTTATTTAAGTTATAGTCTCATAATTATGAAATAGTCATTATTAATCTTAATTAGCATCTTATTTATTAACAATGTCTCTATTAAAGTCTACCTAGATTTGCCGCAAAACTGCCCATATTATCAATGCATTAAAAATCCTGAAATATGTGTTATATATCTCTAAGAAATAAAAATTTACATGGTGGGAATAATTTGCATAATGATTTTAACAAAACTGGGTTGATAAATAATTATTTACTGTTACTGATTTCTAATATAATCATGTTATTCTCAAACGTATTAAAAGCAATCCTATATATAATTTTATATAGAAATCAATTAAAATAACATTCAAATAAGTGTGGTATTTTTATATTCATTCTTATTTAGTTTTTGTTAGTCTTTCTAATTTAATATGATATTTTATTACATTAAAACTTAAATACTTGCACCCAGGGGGCGCATACGTTTGCTAGTAGTATTAAAGATATATTAACAATTTATGTTAAAAAAATAATTGGAAGAAATATATATATATATATATATATATTGGTATGGAGGAAATGTATTATAGTTATTTGTTGACAAGTGTTTTGACCAAAATTCATTTACACCTACAATATTCTATTTAAAATTGTTTTAAATATAAAAATAAAATAAAATCATAAAAATAATCCTGCAAACAGATGGTCATCATCAGAGCCGATATATCCAATGAGATATAAGACGTTTATTTCTGCTTTTATGGACAACAGAAATATAATCATCTCTTGTTTACTTTTCTATTAATCTTGAGTTTTCAAAGGAATTTCAATCAACAGGAATATACAAGTTTGATTATATCACCACTACCCATGCCCTGAATATATATATATATATATATATATATTAATAATATACAGTATCCCATAATAAATTTATTTCGACAAAAATTGGGCCCATATAAATAAGTTGTTTAAACCGGCCCAATATTTGCCTACCCATCTGATGAGGCAAATATTTGGGGAGCGGTTAAATCAACTTAGATTTATATGGCCCAATTTTTGTCAATAAATTTATTATGGATTACTGTATTGAGTTCTTCTTTATTGATAATATTGCTCTGTATATAAATAAAATTATTTTACATTGATCTTAGTGATTTAATGATTACTGTATTTATACATACTGGATCATCAATATTAGTACAGTGGATTTGAAATCACATAAGAAATTTACTGTTTTTGGATAAATCTCTTATATATATATATATATATATATATATGAGGAAAAAATGAGTAAAGAAAAGAAATGTAGATGGATAAAAATGAATTTTATCGATATCAATTTTATCGATATCACTTACACATGTGTTTCGGTCCGTTTATCAAAATGTATACGGATTTACGCTATTATTATTATTAAAATAATCAGATGATGTTGAAATGATGATGATAATAATAATAATAGGAAAAATGTAAAAATATTCTGTACACAGAGAGATTTTTCTACGACCTTCATCAGAGTGAATTTTTTATTTTTTTCACTCTGATGAAGGTCGTGTAAGTGATATCGATTAAATTCATTTTTATCCATCTACATTTCTTTTCTTTACTCATTTTTTCCTCATATTGTCAGATTCAATTCCCTTTCCATTCTTACACACACACATATATATATATATGTATGTATGTACTTATTTGAATTTATTTTGGTCAGTAACTCAATAAATGAGCCTAGTTTTGTCAGAGAGCCATTGCATTATGAAACTGGACTTATTTATTGAGTCCCCAACAGGAATAAATTTTTAAAATCCCTAAAATACGTGTGACAATAAAGTTATGCTACTTTATGGTGTTTGTGGTTATACTATCGAGCAAGCACAGGGATATGCCTTGACTCTATTCTTTAAGAACTCTTTCAGTACTATCTGGAAGATTTCTTTAAAAGTCTTAACTAAGTGTAAGAGCCAAACACTCTTTGCTTCATGGTGTTGCGCCAGGGTGACTTCAGACATAAATAGTCTGCTACAGAGAGCCTGTCGCCACCGAAGGCAGTTCTGAGCTAAATTTTCCTGGCTGGCAGGATTGATGTTAAAAGACTTGAGATCCTACTTGCACTATATACACTTGATGTTATAGATATTTTACTGCAAAAGAAATTGAATAAATCTTAGATAGTGTTAGTTGGAATTTTTAGTTTTTGTTGTTGATTTTAAGTTTTGATTTAGTAGGATTGAGTTGTTACATTGTAAATTCTTTAAATTTATTCCGGATTCCAAGAAAAATCATCTGCCAATCATTTGTCTTGTGTCTTTCTTTGAACTCTCCAATTGCAGACCTTTTTTTTTTTTTTTTTTAATTTTTGACAGTGGCGAATTCATCACAGTAGTAAACCTGAGAGAAACCTTCATTTTTTTTTTTTTTTAAATTCTTTTTTTTTTTTTTTTTTTTTTTTTTTTTTGTTCTATATCCTGCCCAGTAATCCACCTTGCTCTTTCCCTGCCCTAGTTGATTCTTAGAGTCTAACCACAGAAAAGACACCACTCCCTCACAACTTTAGCTTTTCTAGCCTTTTTCACTCTTGTTTTTCATTTTTGTCAATGACTTTTTTCAGTTTGTTGTTGTTTTTTTCATCCTCAATTTTTCTTTCTTTTACTTTTTGTAAATAAAATTTACTTTTTAGTCTCAGAACTTTTTAGTCTCATGACTCAAACAATTTACATTAGACTTTCCGTCATCTTTTAAGTTGATTTATTATTACTATTATTATTTTTTAAATTCTTAATTTAAAAAAAATTTCTCTTTTGTTTCTCCCTTCGTTTTGTCTTGTGGCTTAGATATAAGTTCTTTGTGAGATGCAATATCATTTGCATTTATATCTTATTGTTGTTTTCCTGCCTATTATTCCTTTTATAAGTGATATTTCTATACTATTTCTATACTATAATCATTTGTTCTTTGTTTTTTTTTATATTACCATTTTGAAAAAAAAAAAAAAAAAAAAAAATATATCTGAAAATGAAAATTTGCACAATGAAAAATTTTAACACTGAATATTTTTCTTTTCAAATTGAAACAACATTATTTATTTATTTATCAAAATGTTCATATTTCAATAGAGAGTATTCAAAAGAGTGAGCGTTATTTATGCAGTTCTTTAAAAAAAAATCAAATAAAGGAATTTTAGATAAACATGAAATAGATTGAATGCATCAATTAAAGAATTTGGATTATTTGGACTATTGTCCTCATATTTATTATTATATGCACAACATTTCGGACGATGTGCCCTCCGGCCTTCTTCAGGTATTTCTTGTCAAGCTCAGGAACCTTCTTGAATTCGGACAACTTCTTTTCGTAATTGGGAGCTTTCATGGATCTTTGACAAGAAATACTTGAAGGCTGGAGGGCACATTGTCCGAAACGTTGAACAGATAACAATAAAGATGAGGACAATAGTCCGAATAATCCAAATAATCCAATTATCAAGCTCATCTCAAAAATTCAGAGAAATAATTAAAGAATTGTTGGTTTCTAACTTCAGTATCTCAAAAATACATTTTTTTTTTTTTTTTGTAATTTTGGCGTTTTTGGAATTTTGAATCCAAAAATTAGTTTTATTAAAATGTCATCATCTAATGGTGAAGTTCCAATTCTGGAACTCTGTGGAATGTGGAGTACCCTTTTATTGGCATTACTCCCAGGTCCACCCTGATACAGAGTAGTAGTACCTTTTAGGGTCCCATCTATGCGTTAAATAGAAGAAAATGAATGACAAAAATGTTGTTTTTAAAAAATTGAGTTCACCTTCAGCATAAAATAACCCAACTAGAGTTGAAATGCGTAAAATCCAAAAAGAAAAAAAGAAAGTAAAATATTCCTCATCATTCTATTTTGATGAACAAACACAAATATATAAGCCCTGTTGACTGGGGCAGTATAATACGCCGACTGCACCTCTGCAGAGAGGTAAAATCCCCCTAATAGGCCCACCTGTTGGTCATGGGTTGCGACCTTTGATACCTAATGACGGAATCCTGGTGGCTGAGCTGTCAATGACATGCAACACTCAACTTTGGCCTTTACTCAGGCTAGACGGTGGTCAGAGCCCCCCCCCATCAATTGGCTGGTCACATCAAGCCCTAGCACCTATATGGTTGTCCCCACCCTATTGCCCCCTTATGACAACCCCCCAATCCTTTTTTATGTGCTTGAAGGTGGTGGCTGAGAATCTTATATGATAATATTTAGAAGTTAAACTGAAACAATTAAACATATCACCTGTTGATGGTCAGAAAGTAGGCTAATGAAATTACTAAAATGAGGAGAATTGTTTTAAACAAACAAACAAACAAACATAAAATTTCAAGAGAGGAATTGTTTATTAATTTTTGTTATTTCAGAAATGGATTTGGAATATTTTTATAATTTATTATTAAATTTTTGACTGCAAGTGCCCAATTATTTAATTTTTCTTTCTTTAAATAATGTTTTTTTCTGCAAATGACATTTTTTGCTGTCTTAGCAAATATATTTTGACAGAAATGTTATTCTCATTGGTTAATGTTGTCATGTGATCATATAGATCATGTGGTCTAGGTTTAAAGATTGATTTTCTATTTGAATAATTTTAATATTTTGGACTGTTGTCCTCATCTTTATTGTGGTATGTATAAAAAGAATTTTCAGGCCGCTGTATGCTCCAGCCTTCCTCAGGTGTTCCTTGTGTGTCCGAACATAGTTATGTATATGCTCAGATACACAGGAAACACCTGAGGAAGGTTGGAGGATACAGCAGCTGAAACAGTGTGTTTATACATACCGTAATAAAGATGAGGGCAACAGTCCGAAACATCAAAATTATTTACATCAAGTCTCATCTCAAAAATATAGACAACTAGTAAATATGTAATATTTGGATTATTCGGAGTATTGTCCTCATCTTTATTTTTATATACACAATGTTTTGGCCGATGTGCTCTCGCCTTCTTTAGGTATATCTTGTTGGACTTGGGAACCTTGAAGAAGGCCGAAGGGCACATCAGCCGAAATGTTGTGTAGATAACAATAAAGATGAGGACGATAGTCTGAATAATCCAAACCATCAAACCTCATCATAAAAATACAGACAAATAATAATTTCTATTTGTTGTATAAATTAGTAGAGTTTTTTTTTTTTTTTTTTTTTGATTCAGAATAATTCCATAAACATAAATTACATATACATAAAAGAAAAATCCCCACATTACTTTCTAATCTAGATAGAAATGTTGGCAACAGTTTGTTCATTTGATCTTTAATTATGTATTGTTAGAAATAAAGAGAAAATTAAAATATTTGAAAATACATGGAAATATTATACAGATATAAAAAAAAAAACATTAACTGAAGATGAATTATGATTAAAAAAAATAATACTAAAAACAAAACATCACCATATTTGAAAATAGAATTATAAACAGTTTTTTTGTTGGTACAAAATTTGAGAATTAGAATCATGAGCGGATTCATCCTCAACAAAAATGTTTGTTTTCACCTGAGTCTCATCAGAGGATTACCACAGGAAGAAGAACTAGAAAATAGA
Organism: Doryteuthis pealeii; assembly: GCA_023376005.1. Lineage (NCBI taxonomy): Eukaryota > Metazoa > Mollusca > Cephalopoda > Myopsida > Loliginidae > Doryteuthis > Doryteuthis pealeii. The sequence continues at coordinate 67,491,341 of CM042168.1, forward strand.
GAATGCAAGAATGTCATAATGAGGGGAGGGGTAAAAAAAAAAAAAAATTATTCAGATTACCTTGGATCAGATAGCCTCATGCTGGAACTGCTGCCTGATCCAGGGTAATCACAATACACCCCCCCCCATTATGACATTCTTGTGTTCTCTATCGTAGTTCTTCTTTTTGTGGTAATCCTCTGAAGAGACTCAGGTGAAAACAAAATTTTTTCTCAAGGATGTGTAGAATCAACATCCTACTCATCTTGTCAGGAAGACTGTGACAAGCGCCCAGTCACCAGACAAAAAACACAGTGTAACTGAATACATTCTGTACAAACTGCCAGAACACACTCAAGTGTTGAATATATATGGATAAAAGTATCTACACTAAAACCAACAGCCAATGGGAATCCTAGGAATGAACTTGGTCCACATAGCCCAACTTACTATTTAAACCACCTTCCAAATTTGGATTCTCAGAACTGACTCAGCTGAATGCTGATCACTCAATACAAATTTCTACAGGATCCATTGATGCTGATAGCTTTTTGATTTAGTGCATCCTGGGATGCACATATCTGCTTTGAATGAGTCCCCGGGAAAATTTATGGATCCTAACTAAAGATTCTTAAATTGTAGTGTTTTTATTCATGATCTGGAGAAATAACTAATGCCGTCTAAATCCTACCTTGTAACCTATCCTGTGTAATTCATTTCTAAGTAAATATTGAAATGTATTTACAGTTAGCTTGAAATGGTGAGGGAAGAAAAAAGAAAAACACTGGGACGCATGGATGCGATTTTACTGTGTCTCGTTTTAGATTTTTGTGCGTCAGGGATGCAGGATGCGTACCTATCAGCTTCTCTGATGATGAATCCGTTTATGATTGCAATTCAAAAATAGAATTATTTGCAGTATCTTGACTATTATTTCACTTGATATATAATCAGTTTTTCATTAAACATTTGATTGGTCGACAAAATTATGTTGTTATAAAATAATTCTATTTCCTTGTTCTCTAAAAATCATTTCATCAATAATTCCCCCCCCCCCCGTTAAAATCAGCTGATATATTGATCCGTTTTTTTTTCTTCTTCTTTTTTGCTATTGTTTTTAATTTCTACTGAACAGAAGAAGTACCCTCCCTAATGGTGGCCATTTTAATTGGTTATTTGGTAATATTGTATTTTAGTACAATGAAACAATCCTTTATCACTTACATAATGGATTCTGGGTTTTTTATAACTTTTGTAAGTTACAACAAAATTTTTCTCTTTGTATACATTTCTTTATATCATATATATATATATATATATGCTCTTCAGGGCTAAGATCTTAGCCCTGAAGAGCATTAAGCGAAACTTTTAGTAGGTTCGTCTGACTCATTAGATTTATCTTTATTATTTGCTTAGTTAAGTATTGGGCACTTTTTACTTATTAGCTTTAGTCTCCTGGCAGTTTTGTATGAATATATATATCTTATATATATATATATATATACATATAAATTGTTTTTTCTTTTGGCCAAAATATTGTACCAATAGATTATTTTTGGTTGGTACGATTATCTTGGTCTTTTCTTTAAAAAAAAAAATTTTTCTTCCCGGTTGATGTTTGGTAGTATATTTTTACAATCAAACTATTTGCTGGGTTTTTTCTCACCGCAAGGATTTACCAACAAGTTTGGTATATTAGCTCTTAATATCCTATACCGCCTCATTCCGCCCATCTGGAAGTCACATTCGTTTTCCTAATTTGCTCCAAACGATAGCCTTTGTTTAAATGTAATATTAAACAGATTTAGAAGTCTTTATTTTTTAGGGAAATAAATAACAGGTAACTTTAAATGAAAAGGCCATTTTTAGCCATTTTTTGATAAATCCTTAGAGGAAAAGAGCTCTGGACTTTTCTCAACAGGATTTTAAGAGTTAAATATATATGTATATATATATTTAGAAAAAATAAAGAAGATTTAGTATATAAGCATAATAGTCTATTTCAGGAGACTTAAAAGAGTATAGATTCACTAAGTAACCTTCATCAGATGCTACTATATTACTTAGGGAAACTACACTACTCTACATTTCCTGAAATAGATTATTATGGTTATAGACTAAATATAATTTTGCTCTGTGACCCTAGCACTAAGGAGATGCATTGAGATCTATCAGTTATGACTATTGTGAATTATTACATCATAAGGGAGATTTCATCACTCACTCATTGGATCATGTGTATGTGTCATTATATATTGTATATATGTTATATATATTAGATGACAAAGTTATAAAAAAATAAATGTACTGTTTTTTTTTAACCATAAAGAATGATAAAACTAAGAATTCAAATAGGCTAACATTCAATAAATACAGTTGACATACCTATTTTGTTTGGATTAATTGTATGAATGACACTAATCTAAAGATATATATATTCGCATCTGATGATTTGGGAGTGTTAGACACCTTGTCTAAGCTTCCTGAAATAGACTATAATGCAAAACTTCTAAGTCTTTTGTTATATTTTTATATATATATATATATATATTAATATTTTATATTTTGCTTGAAGGCAACTACAATGCGAATATCGCATAAATTCGATAATTATAGAAGATAATAATGACAAGTGAATTTCGCAAAGAATTACTCGGTGTGTAGAATATCGTACAGACTGTTTCAACTTTATTAAGTCTCATCAGCGATATATACTAACGACTCCCCTCCGACAGGAATCGAAACCGGGACCTCAGCAGGATAGTTAGACACTATACTGTTTCAGCCACGATACAGCACCGAGAAATTCCTGCGAAATTAACCTTGTCATTGATACTGAGGCGTCTACTGCCATATGAGGCAAGTGAGGCGCTGAGTGGATAATAACAGACACATCCGGGGCTTTATGCTCCTCGGCGAAGGAAATAAGATTTTTTTGGATGTTTGTTTATTTTTAGAAGCATTGCCGGATAAAGTATATATATATTAATATTTTATATTTTTATATATATACACATATAAGCTGATATTCATTGACTTCCTATTTAGAACGTTTTGTAGTTAATTTTAACTTAATGTATAAAAAATTTAAAGTTAATAGATTGAGATTAGAAAATGGTTTAAATACTTATTATTTACTAGGGAGAACTAATAATTGGTGTTATTTTAACTAAATGAAGTTTAGTGGGGATGTAATTCCCTAGAAATCAAGTCTCATATTAGTAGATTCCCAACACCTATCTAATAAGTCTGTAGGTATATTTCATACTGCTGGGGCCACTTTGAGTTGTGGTAATGATGCTAAAACAATGAAACCATGTTCAATCCCAATTAATCCAAACAAAACCGGTAAGTCAACTGTATTTCTGGAATATTAACCCAGTTGGTTTGGTTTGGTTTTGTTTTATGGCATCTCAACCTCAGTGGGTCATTTAATGCCAATAAAGTTTTGAAATAAATCAATTCTTAATGGATAATACAATTTTGTTAATAAATACATTTTTCTATTTAACCCATAGATGGGACCCTAACAGGTACTACCACTCCGGGTCAGAGGGGACCAGGGAGTAATGGTGATGAAGGGGTGCTCCACATTCGCCAAACCTCCAAAACAGGAACCTCACCATCAGATAGAGTTTAACGTCATTCCCAGGACATGTAGACCCTCAGTCACCACCTTCTAGCACCCATATGATAAAAAAGGGGTTGGACTTGCCATAAGGGCAATAGGGTTGGGAAAATCATATAGGTGCTAGGGCTTGACGTGACCAGCCGATTAATCGGAGGGGGCCTTAACCCATTTGAATCCTTAGTTTCATCATTCTCTCATGCTTAAAAAAAACCCTGTACATTTATTTTTTTATAACCTAGTCACCAAATATGTGAAGCATACGCGAGTGAAACCCTTACATTTTAAATCAGTATATACAAGGTGTGTCAAAAATGTATCGAGATTGAAGCTGTATTTACCAAAATAGGAATGAACAATAAATGTAACGTTAATTTTTGTCAGAATACAAGATGTGTCAAAAAGTACAGATTTTAAAGCTGTATTTACCGAAATAGAATTGAATGATAAGATGGAACGTTAATTTTTCAGAATACAAGGTGTGTCAAAAAGTACTGAAAATCTCAATACTTTTCTGACAAACCATGTATATATATTATATTATATATATGATATTGTATATATTTTATATTATATATGTATATATATTATATAGATTTCATTTAAATAATGATGTCATTATTTTTACATGCCTATCAATCTGTGAAGCATCACAAGAAGTTTCATGATCATTGTAGTCTTATTTTCTTTATGTACGTTTTGATTATTACATTCTAACAAGACTGCCATCTTTATTGTTACATTTGAAATCTGTTGTAGGACTTTATAGACACCCTTTACATTTCCAGTTAATAATTTAAGTGATTTCATTAACGACCGTAAAACAAAGAGTAAAAATAACAAACCTTATTTTCTTTCCAAGTGATATTCTGCCTGTATTATCAATTCTATTTGCATAGTAAGAGTTGTCGTTTGGCCTAAAGTCAGTATCAGCCAATCAGCAAGGGAGTCTATCCCCTTTTCACTAGCACTAGACCAAGGAGATTGTTTTTGCATCTGAGGTGGAGCACCACAACTACCATCCATCAGCTCCTTACTTTACCGCACAGATCCCTGTGCTACTCATACGCTGAGTTGGCGAGGGCCGGTATCGAACTAGGAACCTTATGGTTTCTAGGCGAAAGCTCTACCGACTGAGCTAACCCGGCCCTTATTTATATGCATAGATTCCATGCTAAATATATTATTAACCAGTTCAGAAGATCCTGAACCAAAGGTAAGTGGGGTAAAATTAATCATGTGGTCCCTGGGGGGCTGCCCCTCACTTCCTGAGCACCCCCAAAAGTATAATGCCGAAAGGACTACACACTTTTTACACTGGCCACTGCATGAGCTTCGGTTTGTGTGTGGCTCCCCATGTCAAAAAGACCTTTTATTTATCTGGCCTGGTGGGAAGTCAGGAAAATAACTATTAATTTATTATAGACATCATGTAAAATAAAGTCGTTGGGGTGGCCTAAAGTCGGTATCAGCCAATCAGCGAGGGAGTCTATCCCCTTTTCACTAGTGCTAGACGAAAGGGATTGTTTTTGCGTTTGAGGTGGAGCACCACACCTACCATCAGCTCCTTTACTGCACAGATCCCTGTGCTACTCATACGCTGAGTTGGTGAGGGCCGGTAATCGAACTAGGAAGCTTGAGGTTTTGTAGCCAAACACTCTACCAACTGAGCTAATCCAGCTCTACCTATTTATTTTTTTTATTTATTAGTAGATTATATCTCTTATTTACATTTGTTGTTGGAAAATAATTCCATCTCTCTCGGAATAGACAAAATAGAATCAAATACTTTGAAAGTTTAATGTATTTTTTCTTTATTTTTGCAAACACATTTTCTGAAGTTATCAGCATATTTTTTAAACATGCGAAATGATACATAATCTCTCTTTTTCTCCCACTGCTCCCCAGTCCTGGTAGGTTGAGCTCTCTGGAAGGGAATTTGCTAACGGCTGCCAATTACGCTTAAATTGCATGGCTCTCCTTAAAAGTGGATTGAGCTCTCTCCGACAGCCATTACATATTTACATGTATGTATTTATCAGTAAAATTTCTCTTCTGCTAATGGGTCGTGCTGATAGCCCGGTGATTAAAGACTCTGACTGATGAAAAATCGGTCAAGTTTCAATCCTGACATGAGGTAGCCTGCTAAGTCTAGCAGTCTAGCCGCACTAAAGAGATGATACATTGAATACAGTACCGTATGTGGGTGACTATATATATATATATATATATATATATATATATATATATATATATATAAATGTTGTTCTAGTTTTCAGGAGAAAATTCAATATTTTATAAAAAAGAAGGTCCGCAAAATGTATTATGTTTTCATCTTGTAAGATAAAAAGAATAAAAAATTTTTTTTCTGAAAACATAATACATTTTGCAGACCTTCTTTTTTATAAAATATATATATATATATATATATATATATATATACACATACTAGTTTAATTGCCACCCAAAAGGGCGGCTTTTAAGCTAGTTAACTAATAATATTTGTTGTCCTAATTCTAGTGATATTTTGCCATTGATAAAGTGTCTATATTAGCAAAATGTTACAATAAAAGGTATTTTTATGTTGATTTATATTTAATTAATAGAAAAGGCCAGTGATAATAGAGGTTCCAACACTCAAATTATAGGCTTCAAAAATGTTTACTAAAGGAGGATTTAACACCATTAGGATTATGCGATCTATCTTGAAAAGCCCAAATGTTCAATATAGGGAAGCACCTTAATCCCCATTAGGGGGTCTTAACATTATTTAAATTAACTGATATTTATGAACAGGCATAATTTCTGATCATTTACATATGGGTTAAATTTCACTTAAATCAAAGGGGAAAAAAATTCAGTAAGGGGTATGTGCCCCCTTTGATCAAACTGAACTATACTTATCCAAGTACCCTGGGTAATGTAGTTTCAGAATATATATATGGTTATGGGGGGGGGGTCTAAATCCAAAACCCTAAGAGGAGTTTGTTAACAAACAGACAGAAACTATAACTTTATATATATATATATGTAAAAATGGAAATTGGAAATGAATCCAACAATATGGGGAAGAATGAATAAAGAAAAGAAAGAATAGAATGGATAATAAAAGATGAATTTAATCAATATCACTTACACATGTGTTTCGGTCAGTTCATCTGTGTGAAAATATTTCGCACAGAGAAGATTCGACCTTCATCAGAGTGGTGTAAGTGATATTGATTAAATTCATCTTTTATTATCCATTTTGTTTCTTTCTTTTTTTTATTCATTCTTCCCCATATATATATATATATATATATATATATATACACATGGTGCTAAAAAAACAAAAACAGTAGGTGTACTGCCAATAGAGTATTGATAAAATGATGATGCTGGAGTCAGATATGGTTTTGGGATCAAAGCATCATTACCACTAACTCAGAGTGACCCAACAGTATCTTACAATACCACCAGACTTTGTTGGTTTTTTCTGTCACATTGTGGGGCAATGCCAGATGAAAATGCAAACCTCATTGTGTAATCAGTTATTGTATTCACAACTTTAATCCAACAAAATAATATAAGATATGAATTAACAGACAAGATGACACTGAACAAGAATAGATCTCAATAATAAATTGTTAATTCAATGATGTTAATTTGATTTATATGATAAGGAGATAATCTCATTGGAATGTCGATTATTGTAAAAGAAAACAAAAGTCCGTATTTTTGTTTTTTATGGTTTAAAAAATTTGTATGACGAGCAAAACAAGCTATATCGATTTTAGTAATTCAATACTGTATACACAAAGTATTGAAAGAATATTGATTGAAATATTTTTTATTGAGTTATCAATTAAACTAACAGATATTTTTGATTTATTAAATACTCTTAATGAGTATTCTATAAATACTATTTTATTAAATACTATTTGTGAGTATTTTTATTCATCCAATACTCTTAATGAGTATTTTGTTGAATACTTATTATTTTATCAAATACTCTTAATGGGTATTTTTATTTATTAAAATGAGTATTTTATCATTTTATTAAATACTACTTTATTGAATAATTGTAATGAGTATTTTATTCCTTGAATAACCTCAATGAGTCGGATAGTTAACAGTGCTTTCTAACGAACAGTTTCTTGCCTCTGCCATCTTTGAATCAAGAACTTGGTCTAAAGATTTCATACACATTTTCAGTTACCAAACATTGTATTTGAGTGTGTGTGTGTGATATATATATATATATACATATATATACACACGTGTGTGTGTGTTATATATGTATGTATATATAGGCATTATTATATATCTTCTGTGTGTGTGTTTATATATATATATATATATATGTGTGTGTGTGTGTGAAGGGAAATGGAAGTGAATCCGATGGTATATAGTATAGTGAGAAATTTGAAAAAAAAACACAGGTTTAAATAAAATGAGTGGTAAGTTTATTAGCCGATGCTGCAGTGTTTCGATCTGTTGAGTAGATTTTCTTCAGGGCTTTTGTTGATATAAGGAAGAGTAAAAAAAAAATTTTATCACAGAATAATGAGGAGAACTTTAACTAAATTTCAAATTTGAACAGATTGATAAACAAGGACTATCACAGTTCTCTCATTATTCTGTGATAAAAAATTTTTCTACTCTTCAACAAAAGGCCTGAAGAAGATCTAGTTAACAGATCGAAACACTGCAGCAGTGGCTAATAAACTTACCACTCATTTTATTTAAACCTGTGTTTTTTTTCAAATTTCTCACTATACTACATTATATATATATATATATATATATATATATATATAAAGTTTGAATTAGAGATGCAACAATATAAAAATTTCCCATTACAATCCATGTGGTGAACAGTAATTTGAAATGTGCTGCTAATATGACAGAGAATGTTTTTGTCAAAGGAAAATTTTATCATTTAGACAATGGGTTCAAATCCTGGTCAAGGTTGTTAGCATTTCACATAGTGCTAATATCCTTAGGAAAGATATGAATCCAACTATTCTCCTTTTGGCTATGGGTAAATAGTAGGGCAGACTGGGCTCTTCAACCTTGATTTGATAACCAGTCGAGGAGAAGGAAAACTCTCAATTCAAACATGTTAAACTGCACTTAAGACCTTTGTCACATCCTACTCCTGTGGGGTGTGAGGGTAAATATGTATATCATTTATATATCTTATTCATATTTTGCCACTGGTAAAGTCTAATGATAATCATTTTTTTGAAACAGTATTATTAACCATCTTGAAACGTGGGCGACCACTTAAGCAACAGTCAGTACTGTAAGAAACGTCTTTTGTTTATCACAAATAACTTGATTCAACATTAAATGACCTAAAAAGGGTTCATATGCTGTAAAATAAAACAACCAGCCAACAAACCACTTAAAACTAAAGTTAAGCATTGGTGAGCCTGTTTAACAATTAATTGGGTGACCACTTAAGCAACAGCAAGTACTGCAAGCAACCCGTCCCAAAAAGGGTTAATATGCCTGAAGAATAATTAAAGTTCCAATTACCGTCAAACTGGGAAGACAAGGCAACAAATGGTTGTAACTGAAATACAAACCCGAATAGTCACAAAGTCTACTGCAGAATGACAGGTATTTATAAGACCCCACAATGTCATTCAAATCAAGCAGCCAATAAGAACTCAAGGAATGGAATGACCCAAATCACCCAAATTCATGAATGGGTCATTCTTGATTTCTATGTATACCACTGTCTTGGACACTGTTTAAGTTGTACTTAGTTAGCTGCTGTTATTCAAACCAACAGTAGACTTACTGACTTCAATAATGCCATAAAAATAAAAAATAAAAATAAAACATAGCCATCTGGAATTTTATTTTGGTTGATCATAAAACCAATAACTGTTGCATCTCTAGTTTGTGTATCTATATATATATATATATATATATATATATATATATATTATATAAGTTAAAAGAAAGGAAATGAATCCGACAGTATGAGAAAGAACAAGATGGAATGAAAACACCACAGAATGCTGTTAAAGAGAAAACAATTTATAACATAATCATAGCTGATATTGATCAATATTTCGATTTTACAAAAATCTTCAGAGCCCGTTTACTCCATGGTGTTTGTGATTGGAGATAAAAGTCATTTTGACTCTTATCTCCAATCACAAACACCACGGAGTAAACGGACTCTGAAGAAGATTTTTGTAAAATCGAAATATTGATCAATATCAGCTATGATTATGTTATAAATTGTTTTCTCTTTAACAGCATTCTGTGGTGTTTTCATTCCATCTTGTTCTTTCTCTTCCTTTCTTTTAACTTATATATATATATATATATATATATATATATATATAGTTGTGTATGAACATGTGCATAAGATGTATATATGTATTGTCTGTGTGTGTGTGTGTGTGTGTGTGTATTAAAGCTGATTTTATCAATATTCTCTTCAATATTTGTTGAATATTTAACTACTACACTACCTGGCATGGTTTAATTGTTAGCAACTTAATCTCGTATATCCATTCTTACTGAATAGCAAATTCAATCCTTGCTGGATGACCCATAAAAACTCATCATGTAAAAAAGACCTTGTGTTAATTCAACCTGATGGGAGGACAGTAAACTAATTTCTTTTTTTTTTTTTTTTTTTTAACTACTCAAGTGTTTGTCACATTATAACTTTGTGTGTGTGTGTGTGTGTGTGTATGTGTAATCTTATGTGAGAGTGACCCACAGATAATAATGGAACCCATTTAGTCTTTAACAAAATTTTTGTTTCCATTTCAGTAACAGTTGCTGTCCCACCCCCTAAATGTCTGGACATTTTTTTTTTTTTTTCAAAGGCTGAATTTCATTTTATCAAAATCCAGAACACCATTTTTTTTTTTTCCAATTTCCTTCTTTCTTTGATCTTTTTTTCTTTTTTCATTCTTTAAAAAAAATCACGATTTATTTAATTTTATTTATTTTATCTTTTTTTCATTTTAACCTAAATATTTCCACTGTTTCAAAATGTTTTATTCACTTTTATTTTTTCAAACACCCTTTATGTATTTTTATATATTACCCTGATATCTACAAATATTACGCTTTGGATATAAAAGGTATTCACTTTTTAAAATTTTTGATACACTAAAAATGAATATGGCTACGTATTCGGTTTTCCAGTAAAAATTCTTTCTTTTAATTTTATCAAATTCAATCTTTTATTTGATTCTGCTGTTGGTTTAATTTATTGTATTGGGTTATACAATCTACTTGTTCCTGTTCTCCTAATACTGATGGGATTACTGTCAAGTCATGTTGAAAGCACCAGTTCCTGCAAGATCACCAAAGTTAAGCAGATTTTAATAATTAATTGAGTGACCACTTAAGTAACAGCACTTATTGTAAGCAACCTGAATCCTTTGTTTATCAAAATGACTTGATTTAGCTTTAAATTTCCCGAAAAGGGTTGATATGCCGTAAAACAAACAACAACCAGCCAACTAAACCTAAAACTCAAGTTAAGCAGTGATGAGCCTGTTCAATAATTAATTGGGTGACCACTTAAACAATAGCAGGTACTGTAAGCAACCTGAATCCTTTGTTTATCAAAAATGACTTGATTCGGCATTAAATGACCCGAAAAGGGTTGATATATCAATAAAACAAAACAACCAAATACTGATGGCTTCAGGTTCTGCGTTTAGGGTACTAAAAACTGCCGACTTTATCCCAATATTTTCATGAATGAAACCGAGTAATAATTTTTGGCATTATCATGAATAAAGATAAACTATTTTTTTTATTTCCAAAGCGTAATAGTTGTGGTATCATTAGATAAAAGGTATAGTAGCCCTCCTGCATGGATTGAATTATGACTGCACAAACCAAATGCACATCATTGTGACACTTGTTGTTGTTGTTGTTATTTTTTATGATTGATGTCAACTTTTTCAGATTCCCAACTTGGCACCCCCCCCCTCACCTGCACAACTGTTTTTGCAGTTTTTTATTCTTATTTTCTTTGTTTTTTAAGAAACATTTTTACTTTCTTCTGCATTGATTGTGCTTTATGTTAATGGTGATACCTTTTACGATCTTTTTATTTTTCCTTTATCTGCATTTTTCCTTTTTCTGCTATAAGTAGGTATATAGATATATATAGATACATATATATATTTACCAACCCTTCCTCATGAGCAGGATGTGACACAAGATCAATTTCTTAAACGGAGTTCAACAGGTTTGAATTCAGAGTTTCCTTTTCCTAGACTGATTGCCTAACCAAGGTTAAAGAGCCCAGTCTGCCCTACTATTTATCCATAGCTGGAGGGAGAGTAGGATTCATACCTTTCCCAAGGGTATTAGTGCTAAGTGAAATGCAATTATATATATATATATATATATATATATATATATATATATATATAGACAACTCGGCAAACACTGTATGCGACATCCGGAACACTGGACAGCTGTTTTGACCTTAGCATATGGTCTCATCAGCAGAGCATACCACGATCTCCGCCAGCAGAAACTCTACACCTGGGCCACCAGCCCATGCCACTCTGTGGTCGTGGTTCGATCTCTTAGTGGCAGAGATCGTGGTATGCACTGCTGATGAGACCATAATAAGGTTGAAACAGTTTTCCAGTGGTCTGGATGACACACACAATGTTGGCCGAGTTGTCTAGTCATGGTAATTTAATCCAATTATTAATTAATATAATTCCTCTATTTGCAAAATTATATAGATACATATAGATATACTTTGTGTTGGGGATAATTCCATGTAGAGTTCTTCTGTAGTGATACAGGTCATCCGTAGTGAGAGCTCGATGTACATTGTTTCAGGTGTGTGAATGGACAGAGCAATATATAAATGAAAGAAAAGATTTTAAATTTGCTTCATGTAATAATTCATTCCAATTGCAACAAGCTTAGCTAATTACAGCATCTTCAGACACGTAGCAGTTGTTGCTCTGTGTCTGAAGGTGCTGTAAAAAGCTAAGCTTGTTACATATCAGCTCAGTGCAGAAATAATTTATTTACTTTTTAAAAAAAATCTATTTTGTATATATATATATATATATATATATATATTTTTAGATTATCTATTTTTTATTATCAAGATTTTTCAGACTGTTGGCCTCATCTTCATTGTTATATACACAATGTTTCGGTCAATGCGCTGCCCTCTTGCCTATTTCAAGTATTTTTTGTCGAACTCAGAAACCTTCTAGTTGAACTCTAATATATATACTCAGACATACACATACACACTCACACACACAGAGATATATACTCACACACACACACAGATATATACTCAGACATATATATATTTACCAACCCTTCCGCACGAGCAGGATGCGACACAAGGTCAATTTCTTAAGCAGAGTTCAACAGGTTTGAATTCAGAGTTTTCCTTCTCCTAGACCAGTTGCCTAACTAAGGTTAAAGAGCCCAGTCTGCCCTACTATTTATCCATAGCTGGAGGGAGAGTAGGATTCATACCTTTCCCAAGGGTATTAGCGCTAAGTGAAATGCAATTACCACGTCGAGGATTTGAACTCGGGGCGATGAGTCTATTTCCCATGACTTTAACCATTAGACCACGCACTTCCTACACAGAGATATATCTACATTTAGACAACACACAAATATTTACCAACCGTTCCGCACAAGCATGATGTGATGAAAGGTCAGTTTCTTAAGCAGAGTTTACCAGGTTTGAATTTAGGGTTTTCCTACTCCTAGACTGGTTACTGAGCTATGGTTAAAGAGCCCAGTCTACCCTATTATTTACACACACACAGAGAAAGCCTTCATATCATAATCAGAAGCCTTCACACAATGAGAACAATCTAACCCCAATGGATTACATAAAGGGTTTGATTCAAAGTTCTGTGAAGAAGGCTCCCAATTACAACAGATGATTAGAACTTTATCAACTTAACCCTTTATATCCATTGCACCATGTAGTCTCTTGATTACAACACAAAGGCTCCCGAGTTTGGCAGGAAACACCTGAAGAGAGTCGGAGAGCACATCGGTTGTGTATATAACAATAAAGATTGAGAAATTCTTTTTGAATGTTCTGTGAGTTTGTAGTCAGAGAGGTTAATATGATTATCATTATTAATTGGAAGAAGTAAAAAAAAAAAGTAAAGTCGTCGGGGCGGCCTAAAGTCGGTATCAGCCAGTCAGCGAGGGAGTCTATCCCCTTTTCAATAGCGCTAGACCAAGGAGATTGTTTTTAGCATCTGGGGTGGAGCGCCACACCTACCATCAGCTCCTTACTTTACCGCACAGATCCCTGTGCTACTCATATGCTGTTTTCGCGAGGACTAGTATTGAACTAGGAACCTTGTGGTTACTAGCCGAATGCTCTACCGACTGAGCTAATCCGGCCCCCAAAGAAGAAGTAAAGAACGTTTATTTATTTATTTTATTTTTTTTGTAGAATCAATGTGTGTGTGTGAATATTTATATTTGCAAGTTTTTCTTGAATATCACTCATTGATATGAAAAATTGATAATACGCAGAAGACTAGCAATTGTGAGTCCTGTGGGTGACTGAGATGAATGGGTTAATCACATAATAAGCAAATAGGCATAAAAAGAATATAACATGATTGAGTGGGAAAGGTAATACACTAGGAATTGTGCAAGAGATTAAGATTTGACCCATACAAATGCATGGGATATGCACAAACCAGAATCTGTGTGCAGATAATAAATAAAAACAGCTGAGGAATAATTTAACCCTTGAATACCCAATAAGATGAATAAAACAAAAATGTCGTCGGCGTAAAATAACCCAAGGGTTTGACATTTTGGGCATTGTTAGGCATTACTTGTTGAATTCAGGAACCTTTTAAAAAATTCAGAGAAATAGTATCTAATCGGTATGGACCTGATATAATCCGTCAAATCCTAGAAAAGCTAAATCAAAAACTGTGACGAATGACGAACCACCTCACATTCCTATACAGATGCCGGGATCTTAGGCTAGTTCCACCAGGCTTAACCTTAAAATCACCAGCCAATTCCAGGAGAGTACAAATGATTCCAAAAAGAGTAGGGCATCAGCTGGTCTGAGATCGTATACAGAAAAACCAAATAATCCAAATTATCAAGCCTCGTCTCAAAAATCCAGAGAAATGTAATTTCATGCTTAGGATAAAGCAATATGTATGAATGTTTTAAAAACCTGAACAATTTAGAAAGTTTATATTTTAAATTATAATATTAATATTTTTGTTTTCTTAAATCAAATTTGATTGTTAAATGCTAGTTGATTTGGCGATCCTCGTGAGAGGAAATTGCTGGTGGCTCAGTGGTAGAGTTCCGGCTCCGCATTCTGAGTTCGCTGGTTCGATCTCCAGTAGTAGAGATCACGGTATATACTGCTGATGAGACCTAATAGGTCAAAACAGCTGTCCAGTGTTTCCGTATGTCACATGCAGTGTTTGCGAGATTTTCTGGTTGTGGTAATTCAATTATATAGAATATATATATATATATATATATATATATATATATAATTTCTTCTATCTATATATCTTTATATGCTTGTATTATTTATCTCCCTTGTTATTGTTGTTGTTTTTTTAATTTTGTGTATGTTTATTTACTAGTATATATATATATATATATATATTTTTTTTTTTATATTCTTACTTCTACTTTTCTCAAGTTTTCTTTGTTTTTTTGGGATTTTTTTCTTCTTTCCTAGAATATAATTTGCCCACATTTTTTTTTTTCAGAAATTTTCTCACAGGAATTAACCCTTTGCAAATAATAATGATACAACAAATAATAATTTAAACCCCTCCCCCACCAAAAAAAAAAAAAAAAAACAAAAAAACCCTCTTTTGTTCTTAATTCTAATCATTCCACATTTCATTTTTTTTTTTTTTTTTTTTTCCTCCCTGGGATTCCGTTTCGTCTTCTTTTTTTTTTTTGGTTTCCCGGCGGTATCAGGCATTTGACAAGGAAAGAAGAACTCCAAATCCCCAGAGGAAAGATATGTTCCGAAAACGATCTGTGACAACTGAACATACTGCCACAACGGAAAAAGTGTGATCACCTGAAGCAAGCTAGACCAAAGAAATCACCCCTAAGACTTTTTCTTGACCAAAAATGGTGCGAGGAATTTATAAAACCAGCTTGAATTCCTGCAGACAAAACCAAGAAAACCAGATCTAACTGACCAATGCCTCCATCTCCTTCTTGTACTCCTACTCCTACTACTATTTTTCATTCTCTCTCCTCCCCCTTTCCCTCCTACAGTTTGTTTGCCTCCTACTTCCACTAATATGATTATTGACTTAAATGTTTCTCTCTTAAACTACTATTGCCCTCCTCCTCCTCCTCTCCCTCTACAATTTCATTCTTTCCTCCTTAATATTCTAAACACTCAACAAAACTAAAAAGTTATTACAACTCCTACTACTACTACTACTACTCTTCCTCCTACTCTTCCTTCCTCCTACTCTAGTGCTATCCTTTGTTCTTTTTTTTTTTTTTTTTTTTTTTTTCATTTGCTGTCTCCATAGTTTCATCAAACAAGCAAGTAAAGAAAATAACAGAATTTCTTTTAACCCTTTTTCAGCAGGCAACAGGGGTTAACATTTCTAAAACTTCAACAAGTTTTCTAAGGCTGTGCCTTCAGTCAGCTGACTTATGGGTGATGGGGTGGGGGGGGTGCAAGAAGGGTTTGGGGGGATGGGGAGGGATAGAGGATAAAGAAGAAGAAGAAGAAAAAATCAGATAGGTCAGTAAATCCTCACCCCCTACCCACCCCCAAAAAAATAAACAACTTTTAACAAGTAATAAATCTGTGAAGCTCTTCAGTAAGTGGAGATTCATTTTACTTTTGGGGGAGAAAAAAACAAACAAAAAAATTCCCAGATCCAAAATAAAAAGTTCTTCTCCTCCTCCTCCTCCCTCCTCCTTTTCTTCCTCCCCTCACACTTTACTTTTTCTCTCACCCCTCTCCCCAATCTTCCAGTGCTGCTATGCCTGCATCTTGTAAACAAGACGGGGGAGGGGGGTCATCTGATCCAAACTATTGTTACTTTGTGGCTTGGAGTAAAAACAAAATAAATACAACAAAAAACATCTCTTAAAACATTTTTTTTTTATGTAAGATGCACATTTTTTTTTGGGGGGGGGGTATTAATTTATTTGGATTTAGTCTTTTTTTTTTTTGCATTTTGAGTTGGATCATTTCTCTCTGTCTATATATATATATATATATATATATATATTATATATATATATATATATAATGTGTGTGTGTGTATGTGTGTGTGAATGAATGTGGTTACATGGCTAAGAGTTGATTGTGTTATTCTTAAGAAAATGATGAAAAACAAAAAGAAATTAATGTATTTCTATTTAACTAATTCAATCATTTTTAGTAAATAAAAAGAAAAAATAACTAAGCAAAAAAACATTAAAAAGTAAAAAAAACAAAAAACAAAAATGGATATTTAATTTATTAAAGTTTTTTCTAATTATTTATTATTAATTTTTAAAACAAGTGATATTGCAAAATCCAGAAATAGAAATTATTTCATTTCAATTTGATTAAATTTCAATAATGACCATCTGTAAATATGTAGACCATAAACAAACGTAAAAGTCTTTACAGCTATTTGCTTATTATTATTATTATTATTATATAAACTAGCAAGAATACACACCCTCTGCCGGGCGTAAGTATTTAAGTTTTAATGTAATGAAATATATCAAATTAGAAAGACTAATGAAATTAAATAAGAACGCATATAAAAAGATTACACTTATTCTAATAATATTTTAATTGGTTACTACGTAAAATCATTCATAGGATTAATTTTAATACGTTGGAGAATAATATTACAAATCAATAACACCAAATAATTATTTATTAAACCGGTTTTGTTAAAACCAGTATGCAAATTAACCACACCATATATTATGTAAACATTTATTTCTTAATAATGTATAACACATATTGCAGGATTTTAAATATGTTTTGAAGCAAATATATATCAGCCAAACCTTAATAGAGACATTGTTAATAAATAAGATACTAATTAAGTTTAGATAATGATTATTTAATAACCATTGAGAATTTAATGTAAATAACTAAGGGAATTGTGATGTTGGTGGGGACATAGTTTCGGTTACATACAGATACACATAATGTGATTATTATTATATAAATACACAGAATTTTGCATTGAAATAATCAAATCTAAAAAATTTCTCATTTCATTTTTTCTCCTCTGATTTTACCTTTATATTTTTTTGAATTTTAATTTATTGAAATTAATTTAATAACTTAATTTATTTCTTCTGTTTCTCCTTCTTATCAGTATTTTCAACCTCAATTTTACCCCCCCCTCCCCATTTTTAACTTCCATTAAAAGCTAAGAGAAAAAAAGAAAAGAAAAATGAGTTTTCTTTCTGTTCTATTAAGATATTAAATTTCATCAACAAATGTCATCTTTTAAAAAATAATCGAACGTATATTTCTATTATTTTTTCAATTTCAAAAACACACAGTATTTATAGATATGGCATTAGGAATGAAGATGAAATAAAATGCAGAGTTTGTTGTTTGTTTTTTTGTTGGGGAGGGGGGATAGTCACATTTAGTTTATAGTTTTCTGTATTTGCAGGCTAAGGAAAATTCTAGGCACCCTTTCTGTTAAGTATTTTATGGACATACTTACCCTGAATTCAGAGCCTTCAGCTTCTGAGTTGGTAAGTGAGGTAAAATAGATTGCATGGCCCCAGGGGACTGTTCCCCACTAGGCAGTACCTGCCCTCTCACCTAAAAAGGGGCAGGGTTGGGGTTATTGCCCCAATACCTGAGGTGCCCCAAAATGAAAAAGCTGATAAAACCATGCACTTTTTGCATTTGCCAATACATGAGCTTTGGTTTGTGCATGACTCCCCACCTTAAAAACACATTGTGTTAGTCAAGCCTCATGGGGGATCAGGGAAACAAATACTTTATGGACCTTCTTTATCTATTCAAAATCCTTAAACTTACTTGGCCTTCGGACTGGTAAGATATTCAATATCAGTGTGATCCGAGGGGGCCATCCTCCCAGGCAGCACCTGCCCCCTTTTCTTAAAGGGGCAGGGCTGGGTTTATTGCCCAGTGCCTGAGGTGCCTCAAAAAGAGAATGCCAAGAGGATACATGCAATTTTTAAACACTAGCCGTGCATGAGCTTTAGTTTGTGCATGGTTACCCATTATAAAGATCCTTGTGTTTGACTGACATGGTGGAATGTCAGTAAATACTTACTTTATTTATTCTCACTCCCCCCCCCATCTTTACTCACTTCCTACTTGACTGCAAAAAACCTTTAGCCTTCAAAACCAACCACTAAAAAAACCTTTAGCCTTCAAAACCAACCACTAAAAAACCCTTAGCCTTCAAGATAGCCTTCAAAACCAAAAAAAGCCTTCAAAACCAACCACTAAAAAACCCCTTAGCCTTCAAGATAGCCTTCAAAACCAACCACTAAAAAACCCTTAGCCTTCAAAACCAACCACTAAAAAACCCTTAGCCTTCAACATGAAAAATTAGAAAAGAAATCTTTACAATTAAATGAAACAATGGAGAGAATTACAAAAAAGCAAAATGAAAAAAATAATGGCTGAAACAAAATTTAACAGAATTCAGCGTTTTCCTATATTAGGGTATGTTAGGAATGGTAAGGGGGTGTGGTAGGAATGGTAAGGGGGTGTGGGTAGGAATGGTAAGGGGGTGGGAGAATATCAATAGGAGACCAACATTTTAAGAAGAATCAAAAATAGTAAAATGAATGGTTTGAAAATAAAGAGATTTATTTGTTTTTAAAATACAAAGTATTTGGACTTTTTGTTTTTCCTTAAAGATTCAAGCCAGCTGTAATATTATTTGCTATCAAGTCTATGCTAAAAACATAAAGAACAATTGTCCATATATATATATATATAACCAAGCCCTCCACATGAGTAGGATGTGACACAAGGTCAATTTCTTAAGTGGAGTTTAACAGATTTGGATTCAGAGTTTTCCTTCTCCTCGACTGGTTGCCTAACCAAGTTTAAAGAGCCCAGTCTACCCTACTATTTACCCATAGCTGGAGGGAGAATAGTTGGATTCATACCTTTTGCAAGGATATTAGCGCTATGTGAAATGCAAACAGCCACATGCTGGGTTTGAACTCTGGTCACCGAGTTCATTCCAACGACTCTAGCCATTTCACCATGTGTCTCCTGAGGTATGGTATACAACTTTGTGGTTTTGGGGGGGATTTTTTAGGATATTCTTTTTGAGGGTTTGATTTTCAAATCAATTTAAGTGACAATCTTTCAATGTTCTTTCTTTCTTACACACACACACACACACACACAGACAAACAAGTATCTAAAATATATTATTACTAGATATCCAATATATATTCAATCTGACTATCAAAAAAATCTTCTCTCTGGGTGCAAGTATTTTAGTTTTAATCTAACAAAATATATTAGATAAAAAAAAAGAAGAAAAAAGACTTACAAAACAAAATATGAATGCCTATAAAAAGATTACTTAGTCTTGTTTTATTTTAATTGATTTCTATATAAAATTACATTTAATTATAATTATATTTTAATTGATTTCTATATAAAATTATACATTGGATTGCTTATAATACATTTGAGAATAAAACACTAATATTAGAAATCAATAACAGCAAGCAATAGTTCATTAAATCTGGTTTTCTTAAAACCTGTATGTGAATTATCCACGCCTTATGCTATGCAAACGTTTATTTCTTTATGATATATAACACACTCTGCAAGATTCTAAACTCGAAATAACATGGGTTGTTTTGAGATTTAAATAGAGACTTAATAGATAAGATGTTAATTAAGATTACATAATTGATGACTATTTAATTGAGAATATAACGTAAATATCTAAACGAATTGTGACATCGATGGTGATGTAGTTTCAGTTATAATAAGATAAGATATTTAAATCCTGCTTCACAGGTCACTAAGATCTAATAGAAAAATATCTTTGAGATTTCTCCCCCCCCCCACATCATTTTAAGTAAACAATTATAAGAAGATCAGTCAAAAATCTAATTTCTAATTTTCTTCTTCTCTTTAACTAAAAAAAAAAAAAACTCTCATAAAACCTCCCTGTCAAACCTTTCTCCCCCACCCCCCACACACTTTTTGTGCTCTCGTTATTTCTGGATCTCGTAAATCCAAACTCTTTTCTTCTTATTCAGGAGAGAACAACTGTCAATTGTAATCATGGACATTTTTACCAAAAAGAATAAACATACTAAAACATTTGTAAATCTTTTTGAAACACCAGAAATATTTATTTATAAAACTGGAGACTTTCCCTATGAAGTATTGTGAATATTTAACCGACATAGTTGAAACAGAATTCCTTTTTAGAGTATTTTCATACTCCCTCATATATAATAATTATCTGCAAATGATTGAACAAGTTTTTTTTTGCATTTTTCTTTCAAATTTTTTTTTTTTTTTTTTTGTCTTAGTTATTTTTCAACTTGCATGAAAAGTTAAATATTCCAGTTTGCTCCCAAATTTCCCACCCTCAACAAAAGCTAGTTATTTTCTGGGTTGATTTTGTGTTCTTTGACAAAGAAAAACTTGTAGCCTAAAAAGAAAAACAAACAAACAAAATGTTTTGATTGGAGTTTTCTTTTTCTTTCTTTTTTTATCTGAAAAACAAAAAAAAAAAAACAAACCCCAAAATGGAACTGAACAAATCAAATAAAAAGAAGAAAAAAAAAACAATTGTATTTAGGGTCCAAGAAATTCTCCAAAAGACAAAAAAACTGATTTCAAATGACCCCTAAAATCTCTTTCCAAATTCACAAGGTGGAAAATTTGCTTGTATTCTTTCTGAAAATACTGAAGCAAGAACCCGCAGTGATTTTTTTTTGTCTGGCATCAACACAAGACAAAAAAAAAATTGTGCAATACTTTATTTTTTATTTATTTATTTATCATTTTTTCTTATCTCTCTCTCTCTCTCTCTCTCTATCTCTCTCTCTCTCTCTCTTCTCTCTCTCTTCTCTCTCGATGAAAAAGGACAAAAAAGATTTTTTTTTTTAAATGATTGATATGTGTTTTGAAATCTTTGTATATCCAAATGTACACATGTAAGTATTAGGCAAAACTTGTAAATTCTTAGATCTATTGTTCTTACATACACACAACACACACATATATATATATATATATATATATATATATATACCTACAAACAATACATACATACATATTTCAATGTATGTATGTGTTATATCTTCTACAATGACTGTACAATTCTTTTCTCATTAAAAAAAAAAGAAACTATAATAAACCTGACATTTAAATTGTCTTTGCCACATTTAATACAAAACTGAAAAAAACATTTCTTGTTCATATTGATAGTTAAGTTATTCCCCCCACCCAACAAAGAAGGGGGGGGGGGACAATGTTTAATTCAGTACATGACACAAATCTATAAATGTAGGTAATGTAGATATTTTTTATGAGAAATTATATATCAATTTCATTTATTTAAATGACTCTTTCCCAGCAACTTCTTTCTTCTCCTCCTCCTCCTAAAATTCATTCTGTTGTCGGATTTGACCATTTTTAAACTGACAGAATGACAAGCCCAGAAAGAATGGTCAGATTTCCTGATATTACACAACCGACATTATTGCTAAGAATGGTAAACGAGGAACTCTTTTTTTCTTTTTTTTTTTTTGTCTTCATGTAAGTCTAAAATTTGGCCAGTTATTCAATAAATAAAGTCACCATATTGATCATCTCAACATTCTGTCTGTTTCTCTGTGTGGGTGTGTGTGTTTCTGTGGGTGCGCGTGTGTGTGTGTGTGTTATTCTTGGTAACTTCTTGAAGCAAAGATATTCAAATTAGCTGTGACTGAAAGAATCAACTGTTGTGGATTGAAAAAAAAAAATGTATGAATTCATTTCTTATGATTATTATACAATCTGTAAGATATCTTTTTTTTTCTTTAGAGTCAAGAATCTAGACACAAAACCAGCTGGAAAGAAATAAAATTAAAAAAACAACTACCAATCTTCATTTATTTACTTTGAATTCTTTTTTGATTTTTTTTCCTTTTTTAAATTCCATGACTCTTGCTAGAATTAACTTTAAACAACAAAAAAAAACATCAAAAATCAAACACAATTAAAAAAAAAACCCTGAATCATGTTCATCTTTATCTAACTTCATTTTGTTTTCTGTTTTGAAATAAATAGAAAAAAAAATCTTAGTTTCATGGAAAAGAAAAACAGAAAATTTCTTGACTTTTTTTGTTTTTTTTTTGTTTTGCTTATTTCACACGACTTCTGTATCAGTTTTTTTTTTTTTTATTTATTTCTGTTTCTTCACTTTTGATTTTCTTCCCCCTTTTTTTTTTGTTTGTTTTTTGTTTCTCACTTTGGTTCTCAAATCTTTCTCATCTGGTCAAACAATTTAACAAATAAATATTTATTTCTCATTATCTTTGTCCAATTTTCTTTTGTCTTTATTACACCCCCCCCCCACCACACAAAAAATCCTCACCTACACAAACTAAAGTTGCAACCAATCAAGATGAATTTGAAATACATTATGTATGCAAGGTTGCAGTAAATCAAATCTCTAATGCCATTGGTTGAGAGGCGGGTCACATGACCAAACATAAACCCTATAGAACCATCTAAACGGTCAATAATGTACCACCAATTTCAAAATGGAACCAAGATTTGTGAAAGCCTATGGGTGGGGGTTGGGGGTGAAGGAAGAATCAGAGTCTGATCAGTTCTGATTGGGGGTTGACTGAGAGAAAATACGATGTTGAAAGACCTGAAAATTTAAATTATTCCAGGAAAATGACATTGTTGACAAATTCATCCAAACCCTTTTAATCAGAAAGATGGATTTTGCGAAACTTTTCTGATTTTTCTTCCCAAAATTTGAAAGTCTTATTAAAAAAAAGAAAAAAAAGAAAAGAATCAAATAATGAGGTTGAATTTTATAATTGATATTTTTGTCTGTTTTATCCATTTGAAAAAAAAAAAAAAAAAATTTCTGTTCATTTATAGAATAGAAAAATGTTAAATTATTTTGGTTGAACAGAATTTTTTTTAAAAATCTAAAAATCATCCACTGAAGATTTTTTTAAATTGGAAATAAAATTATTTCTAATTTAAATTTTTTTTCTTTCAGATTCTCGTTTTTTAAATTTTTTACAAAATCTTTCAGTTTTTATTTTCCACATTTTTATTTTCCTTTTTCCATCTTTTCCTCCCCCCCTCTCTCATCCCATTAGTCTTTCTTTTTTTCTTTCTACTATTTCCTATCTCTTTCTTTCTATTCTTTCCCATCTCTCACTCCTCTTCTCTCTCTCATCCCATTAGTCTCTCCTTTTTCTATTTCTTCTTTTTTTATCCCACTAGTCCCCCCTCTTTCTTTCTACTCTTTCCTTTTTTCCATCTCTTCCTCCCCCTCTCTCTCTTATCCCACTAGTCTCTCCATCCCCCCAACCCTTTCACTCTTTTTTGTTTTCATCCCTAACATCACTTCTAAAATGAACAGGGAGGCGGGAGGGGGTAGGATGAGGAGAATTTGTTTAACATCAAATTATTGAAATCAGAATTCAACTAGAACTGAATTAATCTTTTGGTAAAGAATTATTTCTTGACGCACAAAAATCTAAAAGGATGCAGTAAAATCATATTCATACATTCTAGTGTTTTTCTTTTTTCTTCCCTCACCATTTCAAGCTAACTGTAAATACATTTCAATAGTTTCTTAGAAATGAATTACACAGGATATGTTACAAGGTAGGAGTTAAACCACTTTAGTTTGGAGCCATAAATTTTCTGGGGGACTCATTCAAAGCAAATATGTGAGTCCCAGAATGCACTAAATCAAAAAGCTATCAGTATCACTGGATGTGTATTTTTTATGGTCTATTTTCATATGATGAAGGGCCCTGTCACTTTTTTTGATGCCCTCATATATGCCCCTTGCAGCATCTTCCATGTTGGGGCACAGGTTCAGCCAGTAGGTGTTCGCACAGTGTTGGACAGTCTGCTGGCACTTCTTAAGGCGTCAAGTATATTATGACTAGGCTCTGCTTTGTATGCTAAAAGAGTCCTCTTTGTCTCAATAACACGCTTCATTTCTTCCCAGTGGGTTTCAAACCATTCCGTATTTTTTCTCTCCTTTTTATCTGTATGCGGTGATGGCCGAGTTATACACGGCATCCCTGTGAGAGGTGCCTTCAATGGCTTGGTCATGTTATGAGGATGGACAAAGGCCACATCCCCAAAGACCTACTGTATGGCTAATTAGTAGAAGGCTCCCGACTGGTAGGTAGACCACTAGGTAAACAAGACATGCTAGGCACTGCTGGAGGAACAAGAACGAACTCATAAGTGATATTCTCCAATGGAAACCAGCACATGGGTATGCCAGAGCGGGCTGCCTAGCTCTGTGAGGATACAGGATGCTGTGCAGAGATGGTTGGTGAGAGATTGTCATGGATATCCGTGCTACTAGTGCAACATGATGATGATGATGATTTTAAACATGGATGTTGCAAAGTTGTGCCTATGAGCGGGCATATAGGCCATAGATAAATCTTCCAAGATTTATATGCCCACTGCACTCCTTGACCTACTAATGTCAATGACCAACTGACAATTTTTCCCTGACCCCTATGACCCCCCCCCAAAAAAAAAGGACAATATCAGTTTCTTTTAATACCGTGTTTCCCCCAAAATAAGACCTAACATGATTTTTCAGGATGATCTTAAAAAAAAGCTCTCATTGAGATCGTGACTTGGGTGACAAATTCATGGAACAAAATCACAGACAGCTGTGTTGCCAATGCATTATAAGCAGGTGAGCAGGCTACCTGGATAAAAACAAACTCTTTTAATGAGATGTCTATTGCTCGACATGAGAGAGTAAGGACGAAAATTCTGCAGGAAATTGAGTCATATGATAACTCTGCAGGAATTTTGGAATCCAGTGACTTGCAAAACAATAATATTCCAGAGGATGATGATGATATGATTATTTTTCAATGAATTGTCGTTAATGAGTTTTTGAATAAAAAAAATATGTTTATGGTAAATAAATGTAGATCGTTTTTTGTAATTTCTGTTTATTTAGAAATTTAGTAATTTTCTACTTCGTAATGTCGTTTTTTGATATATGAAGAATAAGACATCCCCCGAAAATAAACCCTAGAGTTATATTTTGGAGGGAAAATTGATATAAGCCCAGTCTTATTTTGGGGGAAACACGGAACTACTTTGTGGGAAAAGAAATAGAAATCTTATTAAGTGCACTATGGTTAATGAGTTTGATTCTCACCGGGTGCCTCATGTTTCTAGTCTTGTGCTAAACTAAGTAAAGCTTATGGGGTCTTATTTTGGGGGAAACACAGTAATTGTGTCGTTATTTTCTTTTACAAATTCACAAACTCAAACTTCTTGGAATTTATGGATCTGATCATATTTTATATATTCTGTTCAAGTTAGGATTAAAACATTTTTTTTTGGAGGGAAGAAAAAGGGGGGGGGTAATTTGAGGAGGGGAAGGAATTTTAGATTTTTTTTTTTTTTTTTGATTCATTACTAAACTATTTCTGGCATGTCACAGAATGTCTGCTACTTCTGCTAAAAACGGTTTCCATCCCAAAAGGAACCGTATTTGTAATCACGTATTTTATTCTTCTTTTCGATAATTGCCTAAATTCTGTCGCATAAATATTAACTTTTAGTAAGATATCAAATTCCTTATTTAAAGCAACATTTATTTTAAATCAAAAGTTTAAAAAAAAAAAAAAGTTTAATTTTTATTATATTTTTGTTACATGAACATGCAAAACAAATACCCCCCCCGGATAATTATACCCCCCCCCCGGGTGTAATTATTTAAGTTTTAATATAATTAAATATTACATTGAATTAGAAAGACTAATGAAATGAAATACGAACACAAAAAAGATTACACTTATTTTTACTTTATTCTAATTGATTTCAATATAAAATTATACACAGGATTGCTTTTAATACGTTTGAGAATAAAAAAATAATATTAGAAATCAATAACACCAAATTATTTATTAAACACAGTTTTGTTAAAACCAGTATGCAAATTATTCACACCATATACTATGTAAACATTTATTTCTTAATGATATATAACACACATCGCAGGATTTCAATTACATTAATAATATGGGCTGTTTTGAGGAAAATCTACCACAGCTAGACTTTTAGAGACTGTTAATAAATAAGATGCTAATGCTAATTAAGATTAAATAATGATTATTTAATAACCCTTTAGAATGTAACAAATAACTAAGGGAATTGTGATGTTGGTGGTGACTGCTTGATAGAATTTAGTTTATTGAACTCAATTGAAAAGAAATCAGATAAACAAAAAGGGTTTTATTCTACACTTTTCTCTTTTACATCTTTTTTATTTTTATTTATGTTAGGCAGTTAGGACAAAGAACCTGTGAAATGAACAAAAGATGTCAGATAAGATTATAGAATTAGAAAGATTAGAAATGTCTCAAAACAATTCCTTTTTCTCTTGAAACTTTCTACACACACACACACACACATTGGCACACAGACACACACACACATTGGCACACACACACATTGGCACACACACACACACATTGGCACACAGACACACACACACATTGGCACACAGACACACACACACATGGACACACACACACACACACATGGGCACAGACACACACACAGGCAAATGATACTGGATAAACAATTGATATTCTTCCTTAAAAATGTCTCAAAACATTTCATTACTTTTTCTCTAAAAACTTTCTACACACAGACAAACAGACGTAGGCAAATAATAGCAGACAAACAATTAATTTTCTTCCTTAAAAAAAATGTCTCAAAAACACTAAAAACTTTCTACACACAAAAAGACAGAGAATAGAAGAATGGATAAGAATCCGAACCTTTCAAGATAATTTTTACTGAATTCAATTTCCAATGCAAAGTTTAAGATCTTTATAATCATAAAAAGACCTCACTCTATTTCTTTCTTTCTTTTGAATTCAATTTTATGTATTCTAAATTCTTTCTCTTGGGTTTAACTAGCCGATATTCAGGTGGACATAAAGTCTGTCTTGTTTAGAAAAGATAAAAATAAAACAAAATAACGAAATGCGATGATGATTGGCCCTATGTTTGTTGTCTTTACTTCTTGATTTCTTCTCATCTGAATCAATTCAGAATTTGCATGTTCCTCTCTCTCTCTTTCTCTCTCTCTCTCTCTCTTGTGTTGGGAAAAATGGAGACCAATACACCCCCTTCCCATCCCACCATCAACCCCCCCCCCCCCATTGCATGTTCCTCTGTTGGGAAAAGTGGAGTCCAATACAGCTAATTTCAAACCCGGAAAATGGTATTGAGAAAATAGTGCTTCCCGCCTCCTGTATTCCTTTGATATAAATAAGTAAAGTCTCTGAAAAGAATCAATAACATATCCCTCCTCTCTACCCCCCCCTCCCACATACACACACACAAAAAATAGAAAATGAAATCTTTAATTAACAAAGGGAAACAACTCTTCTTATCAGGTGACTTGTAGACAATCTGTTGTACATTATATAACTCTTGCTTCGCTTTGAATTATTACACACACATTGAATATTTATTTATTTATTAATAAATTAATATGATATAGTATTAATTTAATATAATATATTCAATATATTTATTTACATACAACATAAGAATGAATACTTCACTGAGAATATTACACCCAGATATTTATTATTTACTAGCAAGTATTTAAGTTTTAATATAATAAAATATTAAATTAAATTAGAAAGGCTAATGAAACTAAATAAGAATGCAGATAAAAAGATTTGAAACGGGGGGGGGTATAATCAAAAAGTAGAACAACTGAAACTTACTATTCCATCACCCCTGTCTTTCATTGCTAGATTTTCTTAATTTTACTATTTAGTTAAAATAGGAAAAAAGAATGAAATTACGGTTATTTCTTGTTAATTGTTAAACAATTAAAAATCAATAATACTAAGCACATATTTATTAAAATCAAATTTTTGATATCAATATGTAAATTAGCCTTCCCCGTTTACACTGTAAACTGCTATTTTTTTGTATATATAAATACAATTGCATGTTATTTAGTATGTAGATATGGTCAACAGTATTATTACTGAAGATATTTATTATTTATACAACATAATTATGTGATATTTATACAACAGAAGATTACTAGGATATGATCAAATTGGCTTGTATTAAACCTGACAAACTACTTGATAAAAAAATAGTTGAATTATATTTGATATAAATTCAATCACTAATAAGTTAAAGTGACAATTCTTCCAAGTCGTAGTTGCATTAGTGTTACTGTATGGCTGCACCACTTTGACCCTAACTAAGCGCCTAGAGATTAAACTAGATGGTAATTGCTCAAAAATACTGCATGTAATCTTAAACAAATTGTGGAAACAATACTCCGCAAGAAAGCAGCTGTATGGCCACTTTCCCCCTATCACACAAACTATCCAAGTGAGATGAAGAAGACACTGCTGGAGATGAACTGTTCTCCTGTAAGTGACGTTCTCCTGTAAAAACCAGCACATGGGCATGTTAGTGTGGGCTGTTCAGCAAAGACCTACATTCAACAGCTCTGTGCGGATACTGGATGCTGTGCAGAGGACCTCCCAAGGGTAATGAATGATAGGGACAGTTGGTAATGGATTGTCATGGATATCCGTGCTACTAGCACGACATGATAATGCTGATAAATTCCTCAGGGAAGGTACAAGGAAAGTAAACAGTTAGTAGTATGAATATGAATAATTTTAAACTTTTCAGGTCTGCTCATGGTGCAGCTGAGAGCTAGAACTGGAGGCCTATTGAAAATTAAGTTAACTATTTTTTAAATACTTAGAATAACAATTTGACCGATATGTGAGGATATATATTAAATTGTTTAGATTTATAAATTAACCTCTCACACCCAAAACAGAATGTGGGTGGGTTTGTGATTTTGAATCAATTATCATATATAAATCTGATCAAAAATTACATTTTTAAGTAATCATTGAATATTTCAATTTATAATGAATCATTCTTAAAAAAAAAAAGACTTTGGTTATGCACAATTTTATAATTAAAAAAAAAAGACAAATATAATTTACAAAATGGATTTAGTGTAATGTTGAGAAAATTTAAATTATTTAAAATTACTGATTTAATTTAATGTAAAGAAAATTTAAATAGAGTAGAAATAAAAAAAGGGGGGGTGTCTAATTTCTAGGGAAAGAGAGAAAGAAAAGAATATTTTCAGGAGACAGAGAGCTGAGATGAAAGAGCCCTATTAATAGAAAAGATTAGTCAGTCTTTCTCTCTCTGACCTGACAACCCATGCTGGCATGGGGCAAGTAACAAAACTTGATGCTAGAGTTGAAAAAAAACCAAAAAGTACAACTGTGTTCATGTATTATATTTCTATGCTTGTTTGTGTAGCCCCCTTACTTATGCCTGAGTGACCACATGACAAAATGGTTCTGGTAAATGACTAGGGCACATTGATAGCAGCCATTGGTACATTAGTAAACTTTGTTGGACTGGTGAAGAGTCGATCTAGATTATTTCAAAAATACTTTGAAAATATGTCTAGTCCCCTCCCAAACTAGCACTCCAGAAATAAAAAATAAATAAATAAACCACTTCCCCATAACTTCATTAATAGATAAAAAGTTTTCATTCATTCAAGGGATCCGGCTTAGTTCAGTTGGTAGAGCATCTGCCTAGGAATCTCGAGGTTCTGGGTTCAATACTGGTTCCCGCCAACCCAGCGCATGAGTAGCACAGATAGGGCAACCTGATCTGTGTGGTAAAGTGGGGAGAACTGACGGTAGGTGTGGTGCTTCACCTTAGCAAAAACAATCTCCCTGGTTTAGCATTAACGAAAAGGGGATAGACTCCCTTGCTGTTTAGCTGATACCGACAATAGGCCACTCTGCAGACTTTATTACTTTTACATGATGTTGGGGGACAAAATAGAATTGTCTCCCTTTTTATATTGAAGGAGGGGCTTTCGTTTGTCACGTGTCTGTTTTGGTCATGTGACAGGGTGAACCTTAAAAATTTCCCTCTTTTACCAACACTATGTTGGAAGTGACAGATGTCTTTTCACTTCCTCAGCAGTTACGCACATGGGTGCCTGTTTTTGTTCCCAGACCTCCCAAAAAAATGCAAAGTGGCTTCCACTCTGCCATCAACTTTGGAATATTCAACCAAGAGCAAAACTAGCAACAAGAAGAAATCATTTTTTTTTTTTTGGTATTTAGGTTTTTAAAGAAACTTCTTTGTAAGATTCAGAACTGAGGCAAGAGTTTATTTATGTCTACAATTTTTTTGCCCATTTTAATCAAAACTATTAGCCCCCCCCTCAATCCTTTTATTTCCAAATCCAACTCATCTCCCCCGCCACCTCATAAAAAAAAAATTTGAAATTTTGTTCGGTGACTGCTACTAAATTTTGGCAAATAAGTAAATTGACAATTCCACCAAAAAATGCTTTTTTGCCGGGTTTTTCTAAAAAAAACAAACAAAGACTTGTCATTTGGCGGCTTCCGACCTTTTGCCAAAAAAGAAGAAACTGCTTGTTCAGCAAAATCAACTCCAGTTCAATTCTCTAAGGTTAAGATCTCTTTATCACTTGACGGATGCATCTCTCTTGTTGTAGACGCATCTTCGTGCGAGTGAAATTATGAAAAATCTACGGGATTGAAGGTAACGAGGATGGGAAAAAAAAACATTTTTTTTTTTTTTTTTAAATTTACTACTGAAAAAAAAAAAAAAAAACCTATTTAAATCTAACAACAAAATGAAGAAAAAAAACTCAAATGAAAGAAAAATGACTTTAAAAAAAATCGACAATTAAAAAAAAAAATTTATTACTGAAGAAAAAAAATGCTATTTAAAAATCTAACAACAAAAAAGTGGAGAAGTAAATGAAAAAAAAAAAAAAAAAAAAAACTCAATTGAAAGAAAAATAACTTTTAAAAAAAAAAAGAACAAAAAAAAAACAAAAAAAACCTGAGCTGAATTTTGAATTGTTATCTACCGTTTTTTGAAATTAATTTTTCTTTTTTTAGCAAGTAAAATTAAAACTAGATTTGGACTATAAAAAAAAAAAAAAAGAAAAAAGAAAAAAAAAAACCCAAAAAAATGACAATAATAACAATCTTGAGATGTTGTCATGTGAGTGTGAGAGTCGCACTAGAAAACATGCTGTCCCTCTTGTGAGAACTCCTTTGTTATAATGTGAAGATGATGTCAATCTATGAGACCTTATCAAAGTGACACATACACACCCACACATACACACACACATGTACATCTATGCACCCCACACACACGTACGCAGCATGGCCTCACATCTGATGAAGATGTAATTGAATCATTCATTGTTTTTGTTTTTTTACCCACTTGTTCATCTCAGCAAAAAAGTCTTTCATACCAAAAATCCAACAATCAAACCATTTTACAGTTCTAAGCATA
Organism: Doryteuthis pealeii; assembly: GCA_023376005.1. Lineage (NCBI taxonomy): Eukaryota > Metazoa > Mollusca > Cephalopoda > Myopsida > Loliginidae > Doryteuthis > Doryteuthis pealeii. Next base: position 67,523,581 of record CM042168.1, read on the forward strand.
CTTGTAAAATATTACCAAAAAAAAAAAAAACCCACAAAAGTATTAATATCTATTAATATATTCTTAAATGCATAAACAAATTTGTACACACACACACACACAATTATATATATGTATATACATAAGTATATGTTTATTATATATATATATATATATTATTATATATATATGTACATATATATGTATATATATATTATATATATATATGTACATATAATATATATATGTATATATATATATATATATATATATGTACATAAATATATATATGTATATATATATATATATATATATATATATATTATATATATATGTACATATATATATATATATATTATATATATATATGTACATAAATATATATATATATATATATATATATATATATAATATATATATGTATATATATATATATTATATATATATGTACATAAATATATATATATATATATATATTATATATATATATATATAATATATATATATGTACATAAATATATATATGTATATATATATATTATATATATATATATATATATGTATATATTATATATATATGTAATAATATATATATGTACATAAATATATATATATTATATATATATGTACATAAATGTATGAGTACCTTAGTTCAGGTATAAATTTAAATTTATTTCGGCAAATTTTGCCTCTTTCAGTGACTTTTAAAGTTGAAAATGCTGAAATCAATTTAAATTCATCACCGACTTAAGATACTCATATATTTATTTATTCATAACACTCCGAATATGGAAAAGTATATATGTGAATCTTTATATGTACATTTAAGTTGAAATCCTATCAAGGAAATACGTGATAACATATATGTGTGTGTGTGGGGGGGGTGAGAATAGAAAAACAAAATATCATTGATGGTGAAGTCAATATTACAATAGGAAGTTGTTGTTTGAAGACAGATGGATGTTTTTAAAATAATGGGAGTTAGGAAATGGATCATTTTAAAAACATCCACCATTGTTCAGACAACAATTTTTTCTTTCCTATTGTATTGTCCTGATAAAAGTTTAATATAAACCGAAGCATTTAACCATTGACTTCCCTATCAAGAATAAATTCATCTTTTTTTTCTTGTGAATATTTTGTTTTTCTATTTTCAACACATTGTCAGATTTCCAGACTTTACTCACACACACACACTATATATATATATATATATATATATATATATATATATATATATATATATGTATATATATATATATGTATATATATATATGTATATGTATATATATGTATATGTATATATATATATATATGTATATTATATATTATATATATATATATATATATATGTATATATATATATATATATATATATATATATGTATATATATATATATATATAGTAAAAGGTATAAATAGATAACCTACTTCACCAAAAATGGATCATCAGGATTAATCGTAATGAATTAATCAAAATGATTAATTCATTGCGATTAACCCTGATGATCCATTTTTAGTGAAATTTAAGTAGCTTATCAATCTATACCTTTCTACTAAATATGCTCTAGTAACACATTGAACATTTTTATATACTTTATAACCCCCAACTTATTTGGTTAATAATTGTGTATTACACGCACACACACACACACACACACACACACACAACCAACCAATACACTAATATTTTTTATTTATCCAAAATTCTTTGAGATGTTAATTTATTTGAGGTGCATGTGTATATATATATATATATATGTGTGTGGGTGTGTGTGGGTGTTGTCACTTCGGATTTGGTTCGTAAAATTTTAAAAATGTATAAACTTCAGATGTTGAGTCTTATGTTGAAATCATTTATGAAGATATCTTGACTGTATTTCACTATTATCTTTGCATTAAATTTTTTCAATGTGAAATTTATAGCCAGATTTAAATTTACAAAGGGGGAGGGGGGAAGAAGGGGGTAAAAAAAAGGCGTGCGGGGGGGCGGTGAATTAACAAAAAACAAAAAAAGAATTTGTCTTTTCTGAGATGTCTTCAGCCAATTTAAAATTGAATTTACCAACCATAGGATGGGGAGGGGGAGGGGTTAAATGGGGGGGGGGCGAGTTTTTAAAAAAGGGGAAGTTTTTTTAAAAGAAGGGGGGGCGGTGAGTTAAAAAGGGGGAGGGGGCGTGAGTTTAAAAAAAGAAAAAAAAAAGAAAATAATTTATGTTTATCTGAGATATCTCCAATCATCTTTAAATTGAATTTGTGTCAACCCTCAGGTTCAAAAGAAATAAGTCATCGGGATGACCTTAGGTTGGTATCAGCCAGACAGCGAGGGAGTCTACCTCCTTTTCACTAGCACTAGACCAAGGAGATTGTTTTGAGGATCTGATGAGCGCTACACCTACCCTCAACTCCTCACTTTACCGCACAGATCCCTGTGCTACTCATACACTAAATTGGCAAGGGCCGGTATCGAACCCAGAACCTTGTGGTTCCTAGTTGGACACTCTACCGACTGAGAATCATCATGATTTCCTTATTATAATTATGGATAATATAAAGTAAATGATTTGTGATTATTTTATTATTAAACCAATTTAATTATTATTACTACTGTAAATATTATTACTAGTGCGACATGATGATGATGAATAAGATTATATGACTATTTCTTGTTTGTAAATAATTTTCTCTTAAACTCTATACGTTAGATAACTTTAAATATATATCAAAATAAAACAAACTATATATAAATATATAATACCGGGCATGTATTCATTAAAACTTGTTTTAAAAACGAGGACCGGCTACGTTTGCATACTTAAATTTTGAGTGAATATAATATAAGGTTGTTCTTTATTCTATGTACTGACGATTTTGGGTACTGTGATGTAAGCAGTAGGGTAGGTCGATTTTGGAACTGTAATGTTTCCAATGTGGTGAAAGTTACAAATTAACAAGAATTACTGCACAAAATATTTTTCTTAAAAATGTTGTCTTCGTTTGAGGAAATAGATTTCAATCTTTTAAAATGTTATCACTGTTACAGATTAATTATTAGGTAAAAAGCTGCATATCCTACGTATTGGTGGTGATGGAGACATATTTTCAATTTGAATTCGAATTATAATATTTTATTCGCTTCATTTAAAATGACAACCATTTCTGTTTTAAATATTGAAATTGATAAATTTTCTAACCAATTTCTGGGCCAAATGTTGCAAAAACGAGGATTTTTTAGTGCATTTTAACTGATGATCTTTGATGCTATTTCCTTAAACAACGATGCAAGTAAAAGATCTCATTTTTGGTATTTGTATTCATTATACCAATACACAACTTTCGCTGTTTGAGAGAATTTGATATTTTTTAAAAAGTGAATTTACCATTCTCACAAATTAAGAGACAAATTAAATTTACACCTTAATGTACTTTTTTGTTTTCGAAAGAATCTTGTAAAAAATTCTAATATATTATGAAAGTTAACAATATGAAATATCTATATCATCAGAAAATGATAATTCTATTGACTAAATTGAGAGAATTTGAAGTGGAATATATATATATATATATATATATATATATATATTTTGTTGAAAACCTTGTTCTGTGTCCTTTCAAGTTGCCGGATTGATCTAATTATATTTGGATATTAGATATAAAAATTCTAAACTAAACAAAATAAACTTCGATAATAGCACTAATGTTATAAGATGCCTGTAATTACATCAACAATTTATACAATAATAATAATATTAACAATAATAATAATACTGAAAACAATGATAATAATAATAGAGACTGTAAACCATATACTCTGCGAATGTAGCAAACTAGCACAACGAGAATACAAAACTAGACACGATTGGGTTGGGAAGGTGATCCACTGGGAATTATGCAAAAAATTTAAATTTGACCATACAACAAAATGGTATATGCATAAACCAGAATCTGTTTTTGAGAACGAAATGCATAAAATTCTCTGGGACTTTGAAATAAAAACGGATCACCTTATCCCAGCAATAAGACCAGACCTAGTGTTGATAAACAAAAAAGAAAGAACTTGTCAACTGGTGGATTTTGCAGTGCCAGCAGATCACAGGGTGAAGCTAAAGGAAAATGAAAAAATGGACAAATATCTGGACCTTGCTAGAGAATTGAAAAAGTTATGGAACATGAAAGTGAAGGTGATACCAATTGTAGTTGGTGCACTTGGGACAGTCCCAAAAGGATTGGAAAAGGGTTTGGAAAGTTTGGATATCAGAGGAAGGATTGAAACCATTCAGTACACTGCACTGCTGCAATCTGCCAGAATACTCAGAAGAGTCCTGGAGACCTGAGGAGACTTGCTGTCACTCAGATTCCAGTGAAAGACCATCAGCTAATGCTGATGTGAAAACTTAAAAGGAATAAATAATAATAACACTAATAATTATAACAACAATAATTAGAATAAAATAAACACAACCCTTATATAAATAGAATAGCGTAATAGAACAACCCATTGTTGTATTGTTTATGCACTACCCCTGAAGATGGCCCATGATAGGGCGGAAAGTACTCGGGGAAATAAGTTATGGTAAATACATCAGCCAATTTCCACCAGATATAATTAGTTCAATCCAGCAACTTGAAAGGACACGGAACAAGATTTGCAGACAAAAAATGGCTGCAGGGTTCAACAAAATATGCCTTAAAGAAGAAATGCTGCCTATATATATATATATATATATATATATATATAAGAGATTTATCCAAAACTTGGTAGTAAGGGATGATTCTATATGTGATTTCTAAGATACACTGTATTATTATTGTATGATCCAGTATGTATAAATACAGTGAATCTTTAAATCACTAAAGAGAGCTCAATGTATAATAAACTTTTTAGATTATATACAGAGCAATATTTATCTTAGAAAGGAAGGAAAAACTCAACACCGTAATTCCATAATAAATTTATTTCGGCCAAAATTGGGCCCCAATTTTGGTCAAAATAAATTTATTATGGAATTACGGCGCTGAGTTCTTCCTTCCTTTCTATGATATATATATATATATAATAAATATATATATATATATATATATATAATCTTTATCATAGTGCGTTATATTTATAAATAGATAATGCTCAATATCATTGATAGAGCATGTATATCTAAGTTTATGGTAGTGTGGACATGAAGTCAACGGCGCTTGGTTACTTACATGGTTTAAGAATTGCATAGGCAATAGATTACTAATAGTTGCTACTAATTTGCATAGAAATTTGCATATATTAAATATAACAATTATAATGAAAGAGTATTTCATTGCTAATCCCCCACTTTATGGCCGAAAAATATAATTGATGATCTTTTAATAATTTGTACTTTTGATTTTTATATCTGATGGCTATAAAGTGGGGGGGTCAGTCCAACACTTTATATCCCATAAAAAAAAAGTACGGACAATCCCAAATTTCAGAAATTTACAGGTTTGTCAACTTCCCTTTTTTAATAAATTGAAATTATATCCTAAAAGAAATCTTGCCTTTTTGAAATGTATAAAAAAAAAAGAAAAGAACTTTAGAAAAAAGAAAAAAAAAAAAGGTTTAAAGTTTAACTTGTATTATCTACTGTTATCCTCATCTTTATTGTTATATACACAACGTTTCAGCCAATGTGCTCTCTGGCCTTCTTCAGGTGTTTCTTATCGTAATCGGGAGACTTTACAGAACTGATGCCTTCATCTAATCTATTAGGGTAGATTGTCAAGAGGTTAAGACGTTGGATTTGAAATCCAATGGGATATTTCCTCACAGGTTCGTATCCTGTTCGCAGCGCCATGTAGAATTTGTGTAGACTGATCAGTATTCAACTGTGTTGCAAGTTGAATCTGCTTCTGAGAATTCAGACTTGGGAAGTGGTTTAAATAGCAGCTTGGTCTATTCTACTTTGTGGAATGGTCAAGTCTATTTCCAGGATTTTGAATGGCTGGTGGTTTTAATGTGTATATTTTTATCCATATATACTGAAAACTTTACCATGTCCTCTCAGTTGCTACAGAGTACATTTGGTTACTTTGTCTTTTTTTGTCTGGTGACTGGATGCTAGTCACAGCCTTCCTGTGAAGGTGAATATGATGTTCATTCTACAATTCTGTTAACCATGACTGGGTACAAGTGTTAAGCTATGTTAAGTATTCTATGTTATTATCGCCTGTGGTCAGGATTGAACCTACAAACACCAGATAATTGTCACTTAGAACTGTATTAACTCAACTCTGTTGCACCATATGTTCAAACTGGACAAGAAACACCTGAAGAAGGCCAGAGAGAACATCGGTCGAAACGTTGTGCATATAACAATAAAGATGAGGACAACAGTCTGAAAAATCTAAATAATACAAATTATCAAGCCTCAGCCTAAGAATTCTAACAAAGTTTAGCTATCATAAAAGATTGTAATTTCAAATTGATGCAAATCAAAGAAATTTTTTTTATATCTACACAACATTCTGATTTGTATATCTCATATATTAATACTCTTGTTCCTTAATCTTCCGACTGTTATCATCTTGAAACACCCTCTGGTTAAAAATCAGATCGTCCAGGATGAAATGCAAAAATAGTAAAATCATGTCCAATGCATTTTTATCTTCATATTAATACTCGTGTTCCTTAAAAGTACAACCTTTTTTTATCTTGCAACATCCTCTGGGTGACCGTTCAAACGGTCCAAAAACAACAAACACTGTTGGATAAAACTCCATTTGTGGAACATCCAGTGAGGAATGGAGAAAAAGATATCACCATGGCAACAATTCAGTAAAGTCCTGTTTATCAAAGAATATTGAAAGCAAATCTGTGGGGGGGGGGGGCTGATAAAATGTGGATTAAAATCAATTTGAAAAGATTCTCGAAGAATGTCAAAATTGTCTACACGCTGATAGAAAATATTGTTTTGGTTTTAAATTCAGATAAATGGAAAAAAAAAATGATAATCTAATAATAAATGATATTAATACACGTGTTCCTTAAAAGTACGACCGTTTTCATCCTGCAACACCTCTGGTTAAAAATAAGACCGTCCAAATCATCCAAGATGAAATGTAAAAATGTAAATCCTGATTATCTGATGTTGCTTATCCACCAAATTCTTATGAGTGTCATCACCCCAGCTAAATAATGGATCATTCCATTTTCATCCTAAGGGAAGAAAAGGACATGCTACACAGAAAAAAATATAAGAAAAAAAAAAAGAAAGAGAAAATATAAAATAAAATATAAAAATATAAAATAGAAAGAAAAGAGAGAGGAGGTGAGCGCGCAGAAGCGATAACGCTTATCTGTTTCAATCAAACATAAAAGATGAAAAAGGAAGAAAGAAAAAAGAGAGAGAGTGAGAGCTAAATAAAGATTATACATATTGAACTATTTGCAATAGCTCTTGAGTAAACATATCAAACATTGTAATAATTAAATTAACATACTGGATATATCCACAAGTCCTGCTAGTAAATAAATAATTGTTGGATTTACAACAAAATGAATTCTTCTCGGTACTTTAATTATTGGTCTTATTAGTAAACAACAAGATTCAAAAAGTACTTACCAAAAATCTTGGCTTAAAGTCAAGTCACGTTGAAATGCACCGGTTCCCACTAGATCACCAAAGTTAAGCAGCAATGAGCCTGTTTAATACTTAGATGGGTGACCATTAAGCATCAGCAGGTACTGTAAGCAATGTTGTATCAAAAGGAATTGATTCAGCATTAAATTTGTATTTGGCACCTTTATGTCCACTAAGGACGATGGTGTAGTGTCCAAAAGAAATAAATAATTACCTGTATCAGTGCAGGCCTATCCCTGAGTGACAGATGCTTTCTGGGGCTGTTGTTTTCGTTCCCTCTTTCTGGCTCTCTTTGCTGTTGAGGCTACTCTCCTCTCCACCTCACTCATCTTCGTGCCTTGTTTAACATTAAGGCGCCAGGCCGCTCGATTTCTCTGCATCTACCTCCCTTGTATCAATGTGGCATATCCTCATGTCTCTCCCGCAGACACCTGTAAAGCATAGGAGTGGTCTACCTACCAATCAGGACTCTTTTACTAATTCACCAGACAAAAGATCTCCATGACGAAAGAGAATTAGTCAATTTAGATTTTGAACACTTCAATAAAGATTACAAAATTAATGTTTACGGTTAGGAAAGCAGATTTATAAAACAAAACCATGTTAATAATTTTGATATTTTGGACTGTTGTCCTCATCTTTATTGTGGTATGTATGAGTTAAGAGTAAGGAAATGAATCCGACGGTATATGTATATATAAAAGGGTATGAAAAACAAACTTTGTTGTTAAAATGAATATATTTTTATATCTTTTTCATTGCTGATATTGACAATATTTCGATTTATAAAAAATCATCATCAGAGCATAATGCTAATTAGGTCCGTTTTTAGATGATGATTTTCTGCTTCTCTCTCGATGAGTCCGGATTAAAAACATTTACATCTAAAAACGGACCTAATTATCATTATGCTCTGATGATAATTTATTATAAATCGATATATTGTCAATATTAGCAATGAAAATGATATAAAATATATTCATTTTAACAACATTGTATGTTTTTCATACCCTTTTATCTATACATTGTGGTATGTATAAACATAATGGTCAAACCACTGTAACCTCAGGCTCTGTTAAGGTGGGTTTTTTGTTATTACCTTAAAATAAGTCATCATTAGATGATAACCTTGAATTCAATCAGTTTCAGAGCTAAAAAATATCATTAGCACTCATTCAAGGTGCTCCAAGCAGCATAAATGTCATCAGACTGATTGACAGAAATGTGATTAGATATAGAAAAAATAAAATGGAAGAAAAAGTTACATATTCTAAAATAGAAATTTCAAAATGTCGTAAAGAATGCTATTACTTACCTAAGCGTTTACATCTGACTTGGAATTTGAAATGAGAAGGTCACAAAATATACTGATTGTATCTTATAACTTTCTGTTAAGATTATTCTATGAACCCTAGCCATTAAAAAATCTAAAGTAAATAGATTTGAAAATTTAAATTAAACTATTGATTAAACAGATATTTAATGTTTATAAAAATTTTTTTTTTCTTCAAAAAATCAAAGTACAAAGGTGAATCAAAAAATAATGTCATTTTGTTTAGGACAGGTATAATTACCAATATTTGCCTCTCAAACCGTCATTCATGGGCCAAAGAGAGGCAAACATTATTTCAGTGATGATCAAGTGAAATCTGTAGTGAAGAAGTGGCTCAAAGAACGATCAACAGAATTTTACGGGGCAGGGATACGTGTTCTCATTCGAAGGTGGAACATTGCTATTGAGAGAAACGGTGACTATGTGGAGGAGTAGGGATGTGATCCACAGAGGACCAGTTTTATTTTGCTGTATGATACATGTTCCTGTGTTGGTAATTATACCTGTCCTAAACAAAATGGCATTACTTTTTGATTCACCCTCGTATAAATAAGAAAATATAAAAACAAAATTTTATGTAAGTTAGTTGAAAGTTATTTAAAACATTTTTTAAACGTTAAAATTGTGAAATTATATAAGATTGAATGAAAATTAGAAGAGAGAGTTTATTATAATTTGGTATTTTTCTTGGAGTTTGTCATCTTGATTGTATTAATGTATCGGATCCGTAAATACAGAAAAATAGAATGTTACTCCTCATTATCATACGGTAATATACTTTTGACATTGTAATTAATATCAGGTTTTGTCATTCTGGTCATCCATACTTCAACTGTACCATCAGATGCTCATCAATTTAAGTAAAAAAAAGTAAAGTTAGCAGAGTGCACTGGCCACAGCATGAACTTTGGTTGGTGTGTGGCTCCCCATGGATAATTCCATGTCAAATCATCCAGGCCATGTCACCCACCCCTTCAATTTTTTCCAGGTGTGGATTATGTTAAAGTTAGACAATCCCCAAAATTTGAGCTTCCAATTCCAAAAATTGGCAGGGGTATGTCGATTTTTATCTCTCCAAATTTGAGGGGAGATGGCGACTTTTTAAAATCTATTTTTGTCTGTAAAATGAGTTCTAGGGCTTCCCTACTCCTAAAAATTGGTTTATAAAAGCATTTTGGCCCAAGGAATCCAAAAATGCTATAAGAAAAAAAGTCTTAAAGTTAACCAATTTTAAGTTATTGGTGATTTCTGATTTTTTCATAGCAAGATCAATATCCCAATGTGGCACTGCATCTATGACATAACTCTGCCAATTTTTGGAATTGGAAGCTCAAATTTTGGGGATAGCCTAACTTTAATATAGTCCACACCTGGAAAAAATTGAAGTGGGTGGGTGACAATTATACTTTTTGGGGGATGATTTGACATTTAACTTGTTAAAAAAGACCTTGTATTAATCCGGCCGAGTGGGAAGGCGGGAAAATAAATTTCAATAAGTCGTCCTATTATTGATTCCAAAATTTGAAGTGAAAAAAAAAAAAAAAAAAAAAAATCTGTTTGTAGCATTTTAATCAGAAAGATTGACATAGTTATTGACAGAAAGGGAGTCTATCCCTTTTTCAGTAGCACTAGACCAAGGAGACTGTTTTTGTGTCTGCAGTGGAGCGTTACACCTACCATCACTTCCCCACTTTACCACACAGATTCAAGCTGTGCTACTCATGTGCTGAGTTGGTAAAGGCTGGTATTAAACCTGGAACCTTGTGGCTAAAACCATAGCATGGTACTTTTTGTGTTACAAAGCGACAGATACTAACTTCTATCACAGAGATGATTTAAAACTCAACACAAAAATAGCAACGAAGTTAACATGACCAAAAAAATGTCATGGAGTCAAAAATAGGATGACCTTATAAGAATTTGTGGACATTAACTCATAGCTAACATCCATACTCTTATATTGCATTAGGTTATCTAAGAGAAGGTAACTCTAACACAGAATAATCGGTAGGGAAAAAGACAAGTCAATTAATATAACATTTAATTATACAACATACAAAGAGGGACATAGTTCCTGTTCCAAACCACTAAAGAGTCACAAGGTGTTTGAGGAACATAAAGGTTTAAACAACAAAGGGATGGAAACCACTATTTTTCTGGAGGTCTGGGAACAAAGACAGGCACCAAAGTCTCATCAGAGGATTACAACAGGAAGAAGAACTATGACAGAAAATGCAAGAAAGTCATAATGAAAGGAGGCCAAAATAAAATTATTGAGAATTTTGAACGCGTACGAGCTAGGATGATGAACTGACTATTTTTAAATGTTCAGAATTTGAACTCTGCATCCTGGAGGCAATGTATATAACATCGCTCAAACCCGAGCTCTGCAAACAGAAAGAATTCTTCTAACATCTACAACTCGGCATGAGGCTACTTAATCTTGGGTAATCACAATAATCTTTTTGCCTCCCCTTCATTATGACTTTCCTGTATTCTCTATTGTCAGTTGCACCATCCTAGCTTGTGCATGTTCAGAATTTCAACTCTGCATCCTAGAGGCAATGTATATAACATCACTCAAACCGGAGCTCTGCAAACAGAAAGAATTCATCTAACATCTACAACTTGGTAGCAGTTCCAGCATGAGACTACCTCATCCTGGGTAATCACCCCCTTTCCCATTATGAGATTTTGCACTATCACAGTTCTTCTTCCTGTGGTAATCCTCTGATGAGACTCAGGTGAAAACAAAGAATTCTTGTTGAGGATGAATTCGCTTATAATTGTAATTCTCAGATTTTTTAGCCACAAAAACAAACAGTTTATGTATTGACATTTCTTTTTTTCAAAAATGAGATTTTAGGGTGGAATTGTTTCTGTTTCTCTGGAAACGGAAAGTTTTCATTTTAATTAGGCAAATATATAAGAAATATGCTTGTAGAGATTCATAGAGTGATTAGTATCCAGTTGTGTTGCAAGCTGAGTATGTTGTGAGGATTCAGACTGGGTAGGTGGTTTTAAATAGTAGATTGGACTATTCCACTTGTGTATTTGGGTTATGTTCACTTCCTGGATCCTGATTGGCTGTTGGTTTTCAAGTTGTAGATGTTAGATGAATTCTTTCTGTTTGCAGTGAATTTTCAAAAATGGTGACATTCAGTTCATTTTATGAAATTTTAGGGTGGAATTGTTTCTGTTTCTCTGGAAACGGAAAGTTTTCATTTTGTTACATAATTATTAGATTCCTAATATTTATGTACATTAGTGTAGAAACAAGATGGCGTTTTAAGTGCAGCTGACAACCTTGAAGATTGAATGACAAGCTTGACCTCAGTCCTAACCCTATCTTCCGGGGATAGCCGTGAGAACCGGTAGAGAGGACCCTCTCTTCCGGTTTAGATAGTAAGTAAGTTTCAGTCAGTTAGAAGGTAGCAGCGAGCTCGAAAGGGTAGTCACGTTACACGCGCTCCCATCTCCTCTGCGCAGAAGTCTGGTTGGGGATTTAAAAATAAAGTAAGATCAAAGCAAATCGGAGTCTTGTGTTATTACCTCTAAAAACTAACAATGACACAGGGCTTCTGATAAAGAGAAATCCCCAAGAGAAGTCCAGACGAGGAAGAGATGTTAGAAAAGACCCAGAAGAAGTAAGAAGTAAGTAATGAGAATGGTATGCAACAATTTTAATTAGGCAAATATATAAGAAATATGTTTGTAGAGATTCATGGAGTGATTAATATCCAGCTGTGTTGCAAGCTGAGTATATATTCCGAGGATCCAGACTTGGTAGGTTGTTTAAATAGTAGATTGGACTATTCCACTTGTGTATTTGGGTTATGCTCACTTCCTGGATCCTGATTGGCTGTTGATTTTCAAGTGGACACTTTCATCTACATAAACTGAACATTTGACTGTGTTCAAGCATTTAGTGCAGAGCGAATTCGGTTACGTTCTCTTTTCTTTTTGTCTGGTTACTGGTCACTAGTAACAGCCTTCCCGTGGAGGTGAGTATGATGTTTATTCTACAATGCTGAATTGAAAAGAAACTCAAGACAATTAATGAGAATGAAGATTTATTTCATAAAAAAAAATGGTTGAAAATAGAGGATTCAGCTGTCGTCGTTCTGCAGGATGTCTAGCCACCCTCCTCACCAGACAAAATCTGTGGGGTTAGTGGTTTAGTACTTTGAAACAGGTAGTACTGGATTACATAGTACCAGTAGCAAATAGAGAGAAACATGCTGAATTGAAAAGAAGTGAGACCGCAGCTGAAGACAATGAGAATGAAGATTTATTTCATTAAAAAGAAAAAGAAAATGGTTGAAAATAGAGGATTTTGTTGCAGTCGTTATCAACTTGAAAATTTGTTCAGTTTTCAGGATTTTGTGGCTCAGATTTTGTGGCTCAGATTTTGTGGCTCAGATTTCACACAAAACTGAAATCAATTTCTCAACTGAAAAATTTTAATCAACAATAAAAAAAAAATTTAAAAAAAAGAAAAAAAAAGAAAAGATTAAAAAATTCTTTACCAATTGAGCAGTCGATAAAAAAAAAAGATGAAATCTTTCAAGTAAAGTTGAAATCAAAATCTCGAAACATTGTTTTAAAATCTCTGGCATTTTGTTTCTCTTCATCTTCACTGATTTTACATTTTTTCCAATCAATTCTGTCTGGCATGTTAAGTAACATTGGTGACGCCAATACTTCCCTAAAATGGATACAACAAAAAGGAGACGAGAATAAAAAAAAAAGGTTAGATTGAAATAAAAGATCATCAGCAATAAATACAAAATAAACAAAAATCATCAGTTGAATTTGACATTTCAATATTAAGACAAAAGAAATCTAATCAGAATTTATTTTTATATTGTGTGAAAATAAATTTGGGATAAAATTAGATATCCAAATAAAGATATAAAGGGTAGGTCGATTTTGGAACTGTAACGTCTCCCATGTGGCGAAATTTGCAAATTAACATAAAGGATTACCATATAAAATATTTTTCTTCAAAACTTTGCCTTCGTTTGAGGAAATATATTTCAATCTTTTAAAATGTTATCACTGTTACAGCTTAATTATTAAATAAAAAGTAGTATATCGGAGGTTTCAGTGATAATCGGGGACATATTTTCTATTTGAAATCTAGTTTTAATATTTCATCCATTTCATTTAAAATGACTACCTTTTCTGATTTAAATATTGAAATTGCTACATTTTCTAACCAATTTCGAGACTAAATTTTGTGAAAACAGGGATTTTTGGTGCATTTTAGTAGACGATCTTTGATGCTATTTCCTCAAACAATGGTGCAAGTAAGAAAGTAAGTTTTTGGTATCAGTATTCATTATACCAATACACAAATTTCACTGTTTGGGAGAATTTGATATTTTTTAGAAAGGGAAAAATCAACCTACCCTAATGAACATACGATTCAGTTGGAGGTGCATGGTGTAATGATTAGTCATAGGAAATGGATTCGTCAACCCAAGTTCAAATCCTGCATGAGCCTCTTTGCATTTCACATAGTGCAAATAACCTTGGAAAAGGTATGTATCCAACTACTCTCCTTCCATCCATGGGTAAATAGTAGGGCTGACTGGGCTCTTTAACCTTTTCTAGGTAACCAGTCTAGGAGAAGGAAACTTTTGAATTCAAACTTATTAAACTCCGCTTAAGAAATTGACATTATATCACATCCTGCTTGTGCGGAGGGGTTGCTAGATATATATAGATATGATTCTGGCACAGGAACCAGGGGATGTGGAGTCAGAAGAAATGGACAACAAAAAGAATGAGGGGGGGGGGAGAGAAAAAGAAGGTTCTATTGAAAAATAAATTTAAAAAACAAACAAATCTTTGATATTACAAACAGTCTATATACATGCCAAATTTCATTGCTTTGTCTTGAATAGTTTTTACTGTAAACAAATGATTTGGCAATGAAAATAAAATATAATGTCCAATCATTTTCAGGAAAATAGGGGCCCTTTTTTGTCCTCAGTTTTTCCAACTTCAACTGCTTATATTTAAAAAATGGATTTTGGTAATTTAAAAACACAAAAATCTTATATAAATCTATATTTTATAAATATCATATTATAGCAAAATTCAATTTTAATTTTTCTTTTGTGAGTATTGCTAATATAACTGTAGGTAGGATTTGACACAAGGTCACAAGCATGGGGCATCCTGCAAGGATTAAACTCACATTTCAGTAGTAACATATTTGTGAGACTAGTTTGCAAACCATTACACCACGACAGGACGCCTCATCAATGAACACAAAATAGTAAACAAATTCCTCAGTTGAATTTTACATTCAAACAAGACAAAAGCAATATAACTAGAATTTGTATAATTTTGATTTTTCAGACTGTTGTCCTCATCTTTATTGTGGTATGTATAAACACCATGTTTCGGACGCTGTATCAGCCTTCCTCAGGTGTTTCCTGTATATCTGAGCAAAGCAATGAGCCAACCTGGGAAATCATTCTGAATAGTTTGACCGTTGACCCATCAAGGTGTTGAAGAATTTTTGAAGATCTCATTCAAATTATGTCATTGTTTTTGCACGCCTATCATTCCGAGAAACGTCATGATCATTCTAGAAAAAACAATGACATCGTTTTCTGAATGAGATTTTCAAAAGATAGATATATCCAATTAAAATATAATTAAAATAACTGCAATCGTTTTTATATGTGTTCTTATTTAATTTTGTTAGTCTTTCTAAGAGTGGGGCACATATTCTTGTTAGTTGTTTCTAAGAATGAGAAACTCAAAGGATTACATCAACAAAGAAGAATTTTTCTCTTGCAATTTATTCAGAGTTTCATTTCTTGACAGCGACATATATATATATATTAGCATATCCATGATATACTAACACTGAACACAACAGAAGGAAAGACAAGATGAATTAATTCAAACATACAAGAACATTTAACCTTTTAAATACATAGTATACATACAAGCATTATTAAAAGAAAGAACGCACTGTGACCCGAAGTATCCTTAATGTGGCACAAGGCCATTTGAGTATCCTCAGAGAATTGGACACACCAATAATGGCTGCTAATCTAGCTTGTTAACCATTGCACTATGCGAGGCACCCTTTTTACAAGCACTATATCTGCCGTTTAGAGACAGCGTACATATGTGAAGAGGCATTTAAGATGAATTGAAAGCAAAACCAGATTCCAAAACGACTTATTAAAACTATTCTTTTTTACTCCATTGTTTCCCAACGTTTGGCCATATGGACCAAATAGGTAATGGCAAATTCCAGATGATTACAGAAATGTAGCTGCTGGGCTAATATATCGGCCACATTTCATCGAATTTTCCTGCTCATTTTCATAAGATATGGCCCATATATTAGCCTGTGTTACATAATTTATGAGCATCTTATTCGGTTATTTCCTATAAGTCTAACATAAACAAAGGGGAACCACTCTTGACTGATATATTATTTATCTATTTTCCCATTATACTAACCCTAACCCCATCTTCTTTTTCCCTAGTAGATCAATAAATAAATAAATAATTTATCAGTCAAGTGTGGTTCCCCTTTGATTATGTTAGACTTATAGGAAATAACCCCTTTTTCCAGGAACAAGCATATACGGAAAGGATACAAATATAGAAAAGAGTTTACTTGAAAAATGTGGGTAAAATAACCAGGTGGCTGTACCATTCGCTAAGAAAGGTTAGAGACAATGTCTATACTTTTCAAAGAACAAATACAAAAAGAGATTGAGAATGTATTTCTGTACAGTCATGTGACACCCTACAAGGCCCCTAATATATATATAGTCCTCGTAGCATAATAGCTAATATACTGGATTGTGAGTTCGAACACTAGTCACACTATTACATTCCCATCAGGACTAATACCCTTGGGAAAGGTATAAACCTTTCATTCCCTCACAGCTAAGGGTTAAATAGTAGTATTACTGTTTTTTCTACAAAGATGGATTTCGGATTAGATAATCAAAAAAGGTTGATATACTATTAAACAAAGAAATCAAACCAGACACACACACACACATGAGGAGGAGCAAATATCAAGCTGGCCGGTAGCCTGTGGTTGGTGGCTGTTCACACTAACAGAATGAAAACAAGAAAACATTACAACAAACCTAGGCTAACAATAGCCACCTGAAATTATCGGACATCTCCCGGGGCCCTGGACAATGAACTCGAGCCGTGGCAAAGAACTCTCGATATGGGGCAGACATCTTAAGCCTTGCGGAAGTCCGCTTCGGCGAGGAGGACCAATTGACAGAGGTGGGGTCTGGGTACACATTCTCTTGTATAAGCAGCCTCATGGTAGCTGTATGGAATTGAGGTAAGGCAGCTCGAGTACCCCATCCTAAAGTGGCCTCTGCGTAAGTGGCACATGACAGATGGCATGGAAACATCTCCTACATCTGGGACTGACCACATGTTTGACCTATGTGGCAGGGCCTGCCTGTCAAGGGTTGGGCTTCTGGATCACATACGGTTGCATGCGAGTGGAAACCTAGAAAGGGGCTCATATGTGACAGGAAAGAAACAAACTTGAATCAGGGGACACTCGGTGTGCTCACATCCAAACTACTTGTAGAAATGGCCTTATTCTGTGAAGAAGTGGCAATCACCATATATATATATATATATATATATATATAAGAGAGAGAAAGAGAACATTCTGCATTTGAGTCAATAGTGCTGGGTGAATCTATCCAAACCTACATCTACATACGTTATATGACTGGTATTTATAAATATACCAATATATATATGAGAAAAAAAAAGGAAATTAACCCAACAGTACATTGAAGAATGATGAGCGAGAGTAAAAAATAAGAAAAGTGAAGATGATTTAAAACAAAGAAGAATCCATGATTATTTACCTTCCAAATTGCAATTGAAAGAATTTGGATATTCGACACAAAAGTCTTTCACCTGTTGGCACTTCAGCATAGAAATATGGCGCTTCAAGACGAATAATCTGAAAAAAGAAATTCAAAACAAATTTGTTGACTATTTCTTTGAATTTTTCAGATGAGGCTTGATAATTTCGATTATTTGGACTATTGTCCTCATTTTTATTGTCATATACATAATGTTTCGGCCAATCAAGAACATTCTTGTCAAACTCGGGAGCCTTCATGTCATAATCGGGAGCCTTTACAGAACTTCAAACCGAACACTTTATTCAATCCATGGGTCTAGACTGTTCTCATTCTGTTAACCATGACTGATTAAGTGTTAAAGTGTTAAACTATCTTAAGTATTCAAGGGAGTTAAGTTTTTATGGGCCATCGTTTGGCCTTAAAGCAGGAGCACTTGTCCAGTGGAATTGGATCCTCGGTAAAGAGTCCTTCGATAATGAATCCTTTGGTTCCTCTGGTAAAGAGTGCTCAGTTCCTGATAATGAATCATTTGGTTCCTCTGGTAATCATATAAGTCCTTCCTGAGTATTGGTAATCCTATGTCCGTCCTCAGTGAGCGTAATTGTAATTATGACCAGTGAGGGGGGGGGTAAATAGTGTGTCTTCCACGCAGTATGGTTAGTGATTGGCTGCAGGAGTAAATCACGTGACCATAGCCAGTCTATAAATCTTGGTGGAGAATTAGAGCACATCTTATATGAAAATAATTCCAACAAAAGGCGATAATAACATAGAATAGTTAAGATAGCTGAACACTTGTACCCGGTCATGGTTAATGGATTGAAAACAAGTCTATTCCCATGGATTGAATAAAGGGTTCGGTTTGAAGTTACATGAAGGATTCTGGGTTTGAAAAGAAGGTTCCTGATTTCGACAAGAAACACCTGAAGAAGGCCAGAGGGCACATCAGTTGAAATGTTGTGTAAATAACAATAAAGATGAGGACAAGAGTTTAAATAATCCAAATTTTGGGACTTTCAAGGGAAAAGTTATTTTTGAAATGAGGAATTATCCCCATTTACACCATGAATATTCAGATCTCCTGGCAAAACTTTAACAGTTTATCCAATGCAAAAGTTCAAGAATTTGGGAATTACATTCATTTTTGATTGTCAGTCAAAATTTGGTGAGAGAAATGGCATCAATAAAGAAATAAGTTGTGTTTTTTTTTTAAATACCTATTTTAAATCTGAATGCTTTGGAATTTTAGAAAAAAAAATTGATTTAACTCTTAACATCCTGTTGAGAATTTTCTATGTCCAGAGCCCCATTCCTATAAGGATTTATTAATAAAAGGCTAAAAATGGCCTTTTCATTTAAAGTTACCTGTTATTTCCTGTAAATCAAAGATTGCTAAATGTTTAATATTACATTTAAACAAGGGTTATCATTTCGGGTAGGATTAGGAAAACAAATGTGACTTCTGGCCGGGTGGAATGAGGTGGTATAGGATGTTAAGAGTTAATAATTCAATTCAATTCATTTTATTTTATTTATCTTATTTAATTTATTTTATTTACTGCAAATTTGATAATTTAATAATCTAATTTTTTAAATTTTGGAATTTATTTAAAAAAATACCTGTTTTAAATCTGAATGCTTTGAAATTTAAGAAAACATTTTTTTATCTAATCATTCAATTTATTTTACTTTATTTAATTTAATCTTATTTATTTACTGCAAATTTAATAATCTAATTTTAAAAATTTTGAAATTTATTTTAAAATTTATCTTACTTCATTTTATTTACTGTAAATTTGATTTTTAAAAATGATTGTTTTAAAGCTGAATGCTTAGGAATTTAAGAAGAAAAAAAATTACTGTTATGTTTTTACATACAAATAAAATATGGAGCAGTGAATGAAGATGCAAGACCAGGTTGTTGGAAATTAATAAGGTTTTATTTTTAACACAGGGTAGATAAAAATACTTCTACCCTAAATGTAACTTAATTAGCTCGACCATGTTGTGCATGAGTCCGGTCCAGCATGAACCCCAATCCAAAAGTGTCATGGCGGAAATCTCCACTTCCGGATACCCATCAAACCCCTACTGATCAAGGGGAGTAACTCTAGATTTCGTAAGGTCTGGACCTAACATATTCAATAATTCAATTTTATTTAATTTCATCTTATTGATTTACTGCAAATTTAATTAAAAAATATTTTGAATTTATTTTTAAAAATACCTGTTTTAAATCTGAATGTTTTGGAATTTCATCAAGCTCCACAGATTCTTCTGATGCAAAATCTTGAAAAGCATCAAAGACATTACATCCCTTGTCGGCTGGAATCGGTACAACCTGAAAAAGAAAATTTAGAAGTCACAGAAAAAGACAAACTAATGAAAGAAGGCATGAAACACACATACCCTTCAAACCAATTCTTAGAAACTGCAAAAAATTAAGAATTCTCAGATTCACCCATTTAAATGCAAGATGTCCACAATAATAGTTTGTATTATTATCATTCGGACTATTGGCCTCATCTTCAGTGTTATCTGTACAATGTTTCAGCCGATGTGCCCTCCGGTCTTCTTCAGGTATTTGTCATAATCGGGAACCACCATGGAACTTTGAACCTAACCCTTTATTTAGTCCACGGGCGTATCCTGTTCTCATTCCGCTAACCATAACTAGGTTCAAAGTTCCGTGATGGCTCCCGATTACGACAAGAAGGTTCCCGAGTCCGAGCAGGTTCCTGGGTCTGACAAGAAATACATTGGTCGAAATGTTGTACAGATAACAATGAAGATGAGGACAATAGTCCAAATAATACAAATTATCAAGCCTCATCTCAAAAATTCAGAGAAATAGTTTGTATTTTGTATCATTTAGATTTTTCAGGCTGTTGTCCTCACTGTTTTTGTTATATACACAACGTTTTGGCTGATGTGCCCTCTGGCATCTTCAGGTATTTCTTGTTGAACTCAAAAGCCTTCAAGGAACTTTGTTGTATATATATATATATATATATATATTAAATTTTTACTTGAAGGCACTTACAACGCATGTATCGCATAAAATTCGATACTTTTTCTTATAGAAAATGAACTTGACAAGTGTAATCCCAGCAAAGGATCGCTCGGTGTGTAGAATACCGTACAGACTGTTTCGACTTTATCAAGTCTCATCAGCGGTATATACTAACGATTTCCCTGCGACAGAAATCGAAACCGGGACTTCAGCAGACACAGTGAAACACTAGTACCATCCACTCTGCATGAGCAAGATGTAACACAAGGTCAATTTCTTAATAGTTTTTACCAGGTTTGAATTCAGTTTTTCTTCTCCTAGACCAAGATTAATATCCCAGTGTGTTGGATTATCTGGGTATAAGATGGATGCAAAATTCCCACTCATATTTATGAACTTTCCCAACATCAGCAGCAGGAACTTCTGGTAAAAATTGGCCAATCAGAAATGCATTCAAGGTCGTTGGTATTTGTCCTGAAATCAATTGCAAATTGAACTTTCTGAAATCAAGACATAAAGAGGAGGATTTCAAGGAATACTAAAAACTTTCTACTACAAGGAGAATCTACTGAAACTACATTCTTTTTCTACCTAGGATTTGGCAACAGGGTAATTAAATGCCTAAAACGGCGACCAGAATCGTAACAGTGTGATTTGACTGTAATCCCAATAATTTAAATAGAAAATTGAATTTTTTTTCTTACCTGAATCTGAAGATGAGATGTTTTATAATTTCGTTCAAAGAATACAACAGATTTCCCAATACTTTTAAAGAATTTCTTCAAAGACGATTTATATTTACTGAAAAGTCAAGGAAGGCAAACATGGAACAATTATATATAATAAAAATTAAAAAATTAGCAAGTATAAAAAAAAAAAATAAAATAAAATTATTTGCTTTTTTTTTAAACTAGCAAAAACAAGCAATTTCTGTATTTTAATGTAATAAAATATTAGATTAGATTAGATTAAAAAGACTGAGAAAACTAAATATGAACACATATAAAAAGATTACTTATTCTTATTCTATTTTAATTTTTATATAAAATTATACATAGGATTGCTTTTAATACATTTAAGAATAAAACAATCATATTAGAAATCAATAATACCAAGTAATTATTTATTAAATCAGGTTTTCTTAATACCGGTAGGAAAATTTATCCACACCTTAGACTATGTAAATCTTTATTTCTTTGTGATATATAACACACTTTCCAAAGTTCTAAACTCATTAATAACATGGGTTGTTTTGAGATAGACTTTAAAAGACATCATTAATAGATGAAATGTTAATTAAGATTACATAATGACTATTTAATTGAGAATATAATGTAAATATCTAAACGAATTGTGACGTTGATGGTGATAAGTTTTGGTTACAGACAGATGCAGAATCTCCATTATAATAAGATGTAATTGTTTCAATTATCAGGAACAATTCTTTGGTTCTGTTTGTATAGGATCAATTTCATCAGCTTAATATCTGATATGTCAGTGAAACTTAGAGTTAAGGTTACAAGAGATGTATCAGCTATTAAGAACAGATATTCCATTTTGATCCTAGCCAAAAAGGCCAAGAAGCTGCATTATAGCAAATATTGAGGAGTTGAATTTCATAATGAAATAATTCTCACACACTGACATCTTTTACAGGTGGAGTGCCATACCTACCATCAGCTCCCCACTTTACCGCACAGATCCAAGCTGTATTACTGATGAGCTGAGTTGGTGAGAGCCAGTATTGAACCCAGAACCTTGTGGTTCCGAGGTGGGTGCTGCTACAAAATGAGCTAAACTGGTCTGGTAGATATTTAGTTGAATATGTATGACAATAACATTTTAGAGAACATTTTTTATCTTTTCAAATTTCAAATTTCACAATTCAATCGGTCAAATCTACTTTTTGTAGGATTTTCTATTAGGAGATCAGTCTATTCTGAGAGTTAGTACAGGGTCTGTATTTGGTTACGGCCTGTCAGTTTCTGTCTGTCAATTGGACGCTATTTGAAATCTTCTTGCAGAGGTGAGTAAATACAGGGTGTCCCAAATAATTTGATATCAATTTATGAAATGATGTCAATTTTTTAAAAATCATTTTATGAAAAATTTTATGAAATTTTTAATCATTTTATGAAAAATTTTATGAAATTTTAAAATCATTTTATGAAAAATTTTATGAATTTTAAAATCATTTTATGAAAAATTTTTATGAAATTTTTTAATCATGAAAAATTTTATGAAAAATCATTTTATGAAATTTTTAATCATTTTATGAAAATTTTATGAAATTTTTTAATCATTTTATGAAAAATTTTATGAAATTTTTAATCATTTTATGAAAAATTTTATGAAATTTTTTAATCCTTTTATGAAAAGAAATTGACATCAATTTATGAAATGATGTCAAATTTTTAGGGACACCCTGTATATCTTGATTCTACACTTCTCATAAAAAACCCCCCAAAAAAAACAGGAGCTGGAAAAGAGCGAACAAGCTCTAGGGGAGGAGCCAACGACCATCTACACTGACAGTAATAAGATTGGTGTACTTACTACACACATAAACCCTCAAATTGGCCCTGGTTGTCAACCCATCTAGGGCAAGGAAGAGTCTGTTATAAAGCCATCACCGCTGAACAGCTTAAATGATCATGAGGAAAGTATATGGGAATAAACCCTGAAAACAAATCCAGAGCCAGATCACTAAGGTGAAGTAACGCTGAATTTCAGTGCTACACAACAACTGCTGTAACACTGTTGTTGCCAAACTGCATTGGTTTCTTACTTTTCCTTTGGACCACAGCGGCAGTGTAGAGAGGGGGGGGTCTGCTGCTTAGGCAACAGCACATCCTCCATATCAACCCACCCAGGCTACGTAATTAAGAAAAAAAAAAATTTGAACAGTACGCCATCCTCTTTTGTAGACGGAAGGATGCCAATTACACTTGCCATCATATACAAGTCAACACACCATAATACGAGGGTGAGTTAAAAAGTAATGCCATTTTGTTTAGGACAGGTATAATTACCAACACAAAAACATGTATCATAATTCAAAATGAAGCTGGTCCACTGTGGATCACATCCCTACTTCTCCACATAGTCACTGTTTCTCTCAATAGCAATGTTCCACCTTCGAATGAGAGCATGTATCCCTGCCCCGTAAAATTCTGTTGACTGTTCTTTGAGCCACTTCTTCACTACAGATTTCACTTCCTCGTCACTGGAATAATGTTTGCCTCTCAAACCCTCTTTCATGTGACCAAAGAGATGATAGTCTGAAAGTGGTAAGTATGGAGGATGCAGTAAAGTTGTCCACCTGAATGAGGCGATTTTCTCCCTTGTCCTAATGCTTGTGTGCGCTCGATCATTGTCATGCAGGAGGACATTGTCAATTGGCAAGTTGATTCTTGCTCTGAGTATCGGTAGGGTCTCAAAGTAGGCCTTAGTTTTATATAAAAAAAAACTTCACATGAAATAAAGAAAATAGCATTAAGAGAGTTTTATAATTTGCTTGAAGCATTGTGTATATATTGGTTAGGAGGTTGATTTAGAAGGCTATCACAATGCAGGTGTAAAGAAAAAATAATAATACGGTAACAATAGTGTTGTGTGCTAACCTGTATTTAATTCTTGAATTTTCGAGGTAATATCTCTTTTTCAAAAGATCACTGGAACTGAAGCAGTGATCTTTTGAAAAAGAGATTTTATCTCAAAAATTCAAGAATTAAATACAGGTTAACACACAACATCATTGTTACCGTATTATTATTTTTTTCTTTACACCTGCATTGTGATAGCCTTCAAAATCAACCTCCTAAAAAATGGCATTACTTTTTGATTCCCCCTCGTATATATGAGCTCAAAATAAGCAATGTCTTGTGTTGCTACTAAGAACTGAAGATTAAGGAACAGCCACCAAATCCAAAGACAGATTCAGCTAATTGAGAAATCCATCTAAGAAGATACCAGCCTAGGCAAATCCAGAGATAGATCCCAGCTCAAGCTAGGATGGAAGACCAAGCTAAGTTAAAAGAAATACAAGATAAGTATCTCAGTAAAGAAGACATGTACACCTGAGTGCAACCACAGGTATGCAGGTATACTATACAGGAAGAAAGATAAGTACTAGTCAATTTAAAGAGAGTATGTAACAATAGGGCCAGTTTAGCTCAGTAAGTAGAGCGTCCGACTAGGAACCACTTGTAGTTTGGTTGAATTCAAGAAGCAATGTAAGTTGCAAAATAAAAATAAATAAATATTCAAAGAGGATATCTTTCTATTTCTTCAATGGCTTCTGGTGGTGCGGTCACTGTAGATTGATAATGACCAATTGGAAGGATAAGGACATGATCAGGTACAAGAGCTCTTTAGCCAAAGCAAGGTAGGTCTGAAAAAAAGAAAAAAAAAAAAAAAAAGAAAAAAAGAATTACAAAAAATATTCATTGAATTTAATCAAACATTTTGTGTGTATATATGTGTGTGTGTGTGTGTGTGTGTGTGTATTGTCACATTCAGCCAAAAAATTGACAGAAGATGGGAGAAAATGTCACGTGACCCCTTCTCCAACAAAATTATCAAAAATCAGGGAATTATCTGATCTTAATTAAAATTTCTGTGTTGATTTATTAATCAATTAATTATTTCTTTTAGATTACAGAATCGTTTCAATCAAACTGATTCAACTGAAATTCTTTAAAATAAATATTACTATTTGAGTCATTGGTAGTAGCGTCTCGAAAAACAATTTAAATACTTAATTAATAGATAAAATTCATTTAAAATATTGTCACACACATCAGCAGATTCAAGAATAAATATAACAATAACAACAATAACAAAAAAACACCAAAACAAATCAAAGTGAAAATAAGAAAAATAAAGTAGCAAATAAAAAACAATAAAGTAAAATTTCATATCACAAAATAAACACAGCAAATTAGAAGGTCCTCAAATCCCACACAAAGAAAAACAATATTCCCAGCATGCAACACAAACTGAATCAATATCAAGCAAGTCAACCCTTCCCACAATGCACCACACCACATTATATAAGAAAAAATACAAACAAAAATAACCACTTGGTTTAAAAATCACATAGGGGTAATACCATGTCAAATCATCCAGGCCATGTCACCCACCCCCTTCAATTTTTTCCAGGTGTAGATTATCTTAAAGTTAGACAATCCCCAAAATTTGAGTTTCCAATTCTAAAAATTGGCAGAGTTGTGGTGATTTTTAGCTCTTCAAATTTAGGGGAGGGGGTCGCGAAAAATGGCGACTTTTTATAATCTATTTTTGTCTGTAAAATGAGTTCTAGAGCTTCCCTACTCCTAAAAATTGGTTTATAAAAGCATTTTTGCCCATGAAATCCAAAAATGTTATGAAAAAAGTTTGAAAGTCAACCAATTTTAAGTTATTGATGATTTCTGATGATTTTTTCATAGCAAGATCAATATCCCGATGTGGCTCTGCATCTATGACAAAAATGTATTTTCTATTATTATTTCACATATATTGAATAATATTTGTACCAAAAAGATAGTTTGATTTTTGCTCAGAACTGAATCTACAACATCAGTTAAAATTGGAGCTACTCTTTTTCTGGATGTTTTGATATGGAATTACCTATAGGCAAGAAACTGTCAATTACCTAGCACCATTGACTTCATGTCCATGCTACCCAAAATTAGAAAAAGGAGATTTTTTCAAGACATATTTGTTTCTCACCTTTTGTGATTATCAACTGAGTGAAATAAAAATTTATATTCCTTGATTTATTGACTGCTTCAAGTGTTCTTTTGAATTTTATGATCTCATTACTGGGTTTATTTTATATTAAATTTAGTTGTTCTTATCATGTAATGGTTAATATATCAACAAAGAGGTGTACATAAATATACTAACCGTTTCACCAACACTAACCACTAGTTGTTTTTCTACCTTGTCCCCTCGAAGACAGAACCAGCAAGGACCCGTAGGTTGGGCTGTAAAAAAATTAAAAATAAATAAATAAATAAAACTGGCAACTTTGTATTTCATCTTGATTAGAAAATTGTTGACACAAAAAATTGAAGAAAAAAAAAAAAAAAAAAATCAGAAATGTTTCTCTGCAAAAAAACAAATAAAAAACCAAAAAGAGCCACTGTGAGCGGTTTAAAGTAGGCAAAGAGTTAAAGAGAAAAAATGGTAGGTCCTATTCATTCAAGATGATATTGATAGCCCAATTAACCCCAAAAAATAAACAACAGAACTACCCCCCCCCCTAGAAATTGCTTTAACATTCCACCACCACCATCATCATCATCATCATCATGTAAACTGAAAACCTCAACAATCTTTTAAGATAAACTTTTGATGCACAATCAAACTATGTCCATTTCCAAATAAACCAAAAAGTTTGTCCTTTTAATTCTTACAGAAATTTATAAATGCATTCACAAATTCAGAATAATAATCTATAGATTAACTCTTAACATCCTGTTGAGAATTTTCTAAGTCCAGAGCCCCATTCCTAAAAGGATTTATTTAAAAAAATGGCTAAAAATAACCTTTGCATCTAAAGTTACCTGTTATTTCCCTTAAATCAAAGACTTCTAAATATATTAAATATTACATTTAAACAAAGGCTATTGTTTGGGGCAGATTAGGAAAACAAAGGAGACTTCCGGCCGGGTGGAATGAGGTGGTATAGGACGTTAAGAGTTAATACTCTTGTTCCTTAATGTTCCGACCATTATCATCTTGCAACACCCTCTGGTTAAAAATCAGATTGTCCATATTATCCAAGATGAAATCATGTTTAAAACTCATAAACTCAGTTTTATTGGAGTTTACATAGAGGCCAATGTTCCTTGCTGCCTTTTCCAAGTAGCTGTAAAAACTTTATGAGTAAAACAAAACAAATAGGCCTCAATGGTGTTGCGGACTAATTTCAACGAGTACAGTTACTACGCTCTAATCCTATGTAGCTTCACTCAGTTCCTAACCAATGCACACACCGATACTTATACAAGTTTACAGATTTATTAAGAAAGAAAATATAAATCCTGCTTATCTGGTGCTCCTTATCTGCCGAATTCTTATTTTTTATGAGTGTTGTTACTTCAGTTAAATAATGGATCATACCGTATTTATTTTATTATAAAGAAAGAAAAGGAAGAAAAAGGACATGCTACACAGAAAAACTATAAGAAAGAGAGTAGGGGAAAGAAAGAGAGTAGGGGAAAGGCAGAGAAAGGGGATGAGCCCATGGAAGTGATAACGATAATCTTTTTCAATCAAACTTAATGAAAAAATTAAAAGAAGGAAAGAAAGAAAAAAAAGAGTGAAAGAGAAATCAAGATTATCATACTTTTTATATATTGAACTATTTAGCAATAGCTCTTAAGTAAATATATGAAATATGTAATAATTAAATTATCATACTGAGGTAAATCCACAGATCCAGACAGTAATAATGATAACTAGTGGGACCCATGGAATTTCCACAAAATGAAACAATCAAGAGGAGCTATTTAAGCCAGAAATGATGATTTGCAATTTCAATATTACAAATAAGACAAACATGTAACTTTTTTCAATTCATTTTAATTTTATGATGGGCATTTAAGTAATGCAAAACCATTTGGAATGTTTCATTTTTAAAATTGGGTGAAATAAAATCAGACAAATAAGAAATTTGCAATTAAGCAACACCAGATAATCAGGATTTACATTTTTGCATTGCATCTTGGATGATTTGGACAGTCATTTTTAACAAGAGATAAAGAATGGAAGATTTACCAGTATTAATATATAAATAATAATAATAATAATAATAATAATAATGATGATGATAATAATAATAGTGCAATTCCATGTCAAATCATCCAGAAAAAAGTAAAATTGTCACCCACCCCCTTCAATTTTTCTGAAATTTTGTACAGGTGTGGACTGTGTTAAAGTTAGACCATTCCCAAAATTTGAGCTTCCAATTCCAAAAATTGGTAGAGTTATGTCGATTTTAACTCTCAAAATTTGGTGGGGTTTACAAAAAAAATGGCGACTTTTTGTAATCTATTTTAGTCTGTAAAATGAGTTCTAGTGCTTCCCTACTCCTAAAATTTGGTTTATAAGACCATTTTTGCCCGAGGAATAAAAAAATGCTACCAAAAAAGTCTTAAATTTAACCAATTTTAAGTTATTGATGATTTTTTATTTTTTCATAGCAAGATCAATATCCCGATGTGGCTCTGCATCTATGACAAATTTTTTAAAATTATTATTTCACATATATTGAACATTATTTGTACCAAAAAAATAGTTTGGAGTTCGCCCAGAACCGAAGCTACAACATCATTTAAAATTTTGCGAATCGGAAATCATTAATAATTTAAAACCGGTTAACTTTCAGACATTTTTGGATTCCTTGGGCAAAAATACTTCTATAAACCAATTTTTAGGAGTAGGGAAGCTGTAGAACCCATTTTACAGACAAAAATAGATTACAAAAAAGTCGCCATTTTTTGTGACTGACCACCAAAATTTGCAAAGTTAAAAATCGACATAATTCCGCCAAATTTTGGAATTGGAAGCTCAAATTTTGTGGATTTTCTAACTTTAGGATAGTCCACACCTGGACAAAATTTTAGAAAAATCAAAGTGAGAAATTTTAACAAATTTGTAAAAAATGTTTTAGCTTCGTTTCTGAGCAAACTTCAAACTATCTTTTTGGTACAAATAATGTTCAATATATGAGAAATAATAATAGAAAAAATCTTTGTCATAGATTAAGTGCCACATCGGAGATATTGATCTTGCTATGAAAAAATCAGAGATCATCAATAACTTAAAATTGGTTAAATTTAAGATTTTTTTGATAGCATTTTTCTATTCCTCTGGCAAAAATAGTCTTATAAACCAAATTTTAGGAGTAGGGAAGCACTAGAACTCATTTTACAGACAAAAATAGCTGACAAAAAGTTGCCCCCTCAAATTTGGAGAGCTAAAAATCAACATAACTCTGCCAATTTTTGGAATTGGAAGTTCAAATTTTGGGGATTGTCTAACTTTAACACAGTCCACACCTGTACAAAATTTCAAAAAAATTGAAGGGGGTGGGTGACATGGCCTGGATGATTTGATATGGAATTACCCAATAATAATAATAATAATAATACCTGGTTTGTGTTTCTTTTTCTGATTGCTTCCTTCATCTTTTTGTCTCTTCTGACCTTTGTTATTTGATGATTTCATGTCAAAAAAAAATTGTTGCGATTCCTGTTGAGAAATTTGGAAAAATTACATAAGAGATGGATTTTATAGATGTTAGTTTTTTCAATTGCAGTTTAAAAACAATTAGCTGAAACAGGATGAAATTGTGATCAGCGTGTGGCTCACAAATAATGGTTGGTTGGTTTTTATGGCATATCAACCTCAGTGGGTCATTCTATGCCAAAGACATTTTTTGTTTCATTCATTAATGGTGGGTACTCAATTTGTTTTAAACACATTTTTCTATTTAACCTATAGATGGGACACTAACAGATACTACCACTCTGGGTCAGAATGGAACTGGGAGCAAAGGTGACGAAGGGCTGCTCCACATTCCCCAAACCTCCGGGACTGGAACCTCACCATCAGATAGAGTTTAATGTCATACCCAGGACAATAAGACCCTCAGCCACTGCCTTTTAGCACCCATATAATAAAAAGGGTTGGGGTTTGCCATAAGGGTAATCAGGTTGGGACAACCATATAGGTGCTAGGGCTTGACGTGTCTAGCCAAGTGATCGGAGGGGGGCCTCTCCGACTGATCGTCTTGCCTAAATAAGAACTAAAGTGGAGTGTTGCATGTCATGGACTACTTAGCCACCTGGGTTCCATCCTTAAGAATCATGGGTCGCCACCCATACGCATCAGGTGGCCTCATTGGGGGGTTCTTACCCCTCAGCAGAGGTGTAGTTGGTGTATTCTAAAGCCGCAGCCGACAGGGCTGCACAAATAGTGGACTATCAAATGGAATTGTTGGTTGTATTTTACGGCATGTCAACCCCTGTTGGGTTATTTTATGCTGAAGACGTTTTGTTGTATTCATTCTTCATGGGTACTCAATTTTTAAAAATCTTTATTAAACACATTTTTAATACTCATTTTTTGATCTATTTAACCTATAGGTGGGACCCTAACAGGTACTACCACTCAGGTCAGGGTGGACCTGGGTGTAACGACAATGAAGGGGTAAACATTTCCCAGAGCTCCAGAATTCAAACTTCACCATTAGATAGAGTTTAATGTCATACCCAGGACAATAAGACCCCCAGCCACTGCCTTCTAGCACCCATAGGATAAAAAGGGTTGGGACTTGCCATAAGGTTAGGACAATCATATAGGTGCTAAGGCTTGACTTGACCAGCCAATTGAACAGAGGGGGCTATGTCAAAGAAAATGTTCATAAAATTTTATAAATTGGATTTAAACATAAATATTCTATTTTGATTTCTTTAGTTTTAATTTCTATTGTTGAGAGACAAAATGAAATTATCTCCCTTTAAAGTTTGAAGGTGGGGATTTCCCACATCACATGTCCATTTTGGTCATGTGATGGGAGTGAACCCTATCGTCTCCCTCTTTTACGAACACGATGTTGCAAGCAACAGATCTGATCTTTTTGCTTCCTCAGCAGCAATGCACGTGTGCCTGTTTTTGTTCCCAGACCTCCTGAAAAATAGTATGTGGCTTCCACGATTTTGTTGTTTAACCTTTCTACTTGTTCCTTGGCACACCTAGTGTCTGTTTTATGGTTTGGGACGGGAACTATGTTCCCTCTTTGTATGTTGTGTAACTAAATGTTATATTGTATTAATAGACTTGTCTTTTTCCCTACCGAATATTCTGTGTTGTGTTACCCTCTTTTAGATAACCTAACGCATTATAAGAGTGTGGGTGTTAGTTATGAGTTAACACTAATGCTAATTCTTATGCTATCAAATGTGAGATAACAATCACTAGTATTATCTGCGTTATTCGGACTATTGTCCCCCATCTTCATTGTTATTTGTACAACGTTTCAGCCGATATGCCCTCCGGCCTTCTTCAGGTATTTCTTGTCGGACTCAGGAACCTTTTTGAACTCAGGAACTTTCTTGTCGTAATCGGGAGCCGGAGGGCATATCGGCCGAAACATTGTACAAATAACAATGAAGATGGGGACACTAGTCTGAATAACAAGATAATATTAATCTTCAAGCCTCATCTCAAACATTCAGAGAAATAACAATCACTAGGTTTGAAAATCAGTCATCTACTTTTCTTACAGCAGTCCAGGTCAGAGTGGACCTAGGAGTAATGGTGATGAAAGGGTACTCTATACTCCTAAGAGATTCAGAATTGGAACTTCACCATTAGATTTTCTTTTTGGAGCAGAGGGAATTTTGTTACATTATAAATAGGTTGGCCTATTTATTTTGTAAGTGTAGAATCTAAAAATAATGATTTTAAAGTAAGAACTTATGCAGTGGTTGATGTAAGTACAATAGACAGGTAAGTAAGTAAAGTCGTTGGGGTGGCCTAAAGTCGGTATCAGCCAGTCAGCCAGGGAGTCTATCCCCTTTTCAATAGTGCTAGACCAAGGAGATTGTTTTGGCGTCTGAGGTGGAGCGCCACACCTACCATCAGCTCCTTACTTTACTGCACAGATCCCCGTGCTACTCATACGCTGAGTTGGTGAGGACTGGTATCAAACTAGGAACCTTGTGGTTTCTAGCCGAATGCTCTACCGACTGAGCTAGGTAGTGATCCCTTATTGACCTGGGAGCAGTTCTCTCATTGGTTGGTTTAGTCATGCAACTACCCAGTCTGAGAACAAGTTAATCAGATTCGTCCCAGATGTTGAAGTAAACAGACATGTATTAATTTTTCTCCATACATGATGGTTATGATTCTTGGGAAAAATAAAAGACGTCAAAGATAAACTGGGTCTTTGTGTTCCTTAATAAGGACAAGAAATGAGCATAGAGATTCAGCAAACCCAACAACACCCAGACCAAACCCAAGAAGATCCAGATGAAGAACTCAACCCAATCCAGACGGATTGGGTTGAGCTGAGTTCTTCATTTGGGTCTTTTGTCTTCTTGGGTTGACTTGGGGTTGATTTGGATGTTGTTGGGGTTGCTGAATCCTAGAAAATAGCAGAAACGGAGATAAGAAAATAAGTATAATAATAAGATTTTTCGCTGATGAGACTCAATAAAGTCGAAACAGTCTGTACAATGTTCTACACACCGAGCGATCCTTTGCCAGGATTACACTTGTCAAGTTCATTTTCTATAAAAAAGTATTGAATTTTATGCGATACATGCATTGTAATTGCCTTCAAGCAAAAATATAATATATAAGTATAATAAGTTTAAGAAAGAAGAACTATGCAAGAGTTTTACTTACTGTATCAAGAGAGTTTTGCATTTGCATCTCTGATAGTTTATAAGGACATTCAGTGACATCTGGTGGTTGATGGATTAAATCTACATTGTTCATTGCACTCAAAGGTGTAATACTGAAGGCATACAGGTACTACAAAGAGAGAGAGAGAAGTATTCTCAGTGGTGTAATACTGAAGGCATACAGGTACTACAAGAGAGAGAGAAGAGAAGTATTCCAGTGGTGTAATACTGAAGGCATACAGGTACTACAAAGAGAGAGAGAGAGAGAAGTATTCCCAGTGTGTAATACTGAAGGCATACAGGTACTACAAAGAGAGAGAGGAGAGAAGTATTCCAGTGGTGTAATACTGAAGGCATACAGGTACTACAAGAGAGAGAGAGAGAGAAGTATTCCAGTGGTGTAATACTGAAGGCATACAGGTACTACAAGAGATAAATAAATATTCACAATGTTTTGTATTTATGCACAAAATGAAATACAGATAAAAAAAACAATTGATTATTCATGCACATTTAATTTTTAATGAAATTTATCAATAATTAACGAGGAAAAACAAAAAACCCCAACGGCAGTTAGAAATTTCAATAGCGGGGAGGACAAGAGGGAAGGGAAAAGAAATGGAGGGGAAAAGGGTGAGGGGGAAGGAAAGGAAAGGTGAAAAGGTGAAGGAAAGGGGGGAAAGGGGGAGGGTAGAGGGAGGAGGGTAGAAGGTGGAGGAGGAGAAGAAAAAAAAGGTGAGAGAAAAGGAGGGAAGAAGAGAAAGGTGGAGGTAGAAGAGGGGGAGGGAGAAGAGAAAAGGGTGGGAGAGAGAAAAGGTGGAGGAGGAGAAGAGAAAAGTGGAGGGGGAGAAGAGAAAAGTGGAGGGTAGAGAGGGTGGAGAGGAGAAGAGAAAAGGGGTGAGAGAGAAGAGAAAAGGAAGAGGGGAAGAGAAAGGAAGAGAGAAGAGAAAAAGAGGGGGAAGAAGAGAAAAGGAAGAGGGGAAGAAGAGAAAAGGAAGAGGGGAGAAGAGAAAAGGAGAGGGGGAGAAGAGAAAGGAAGAGGGGAGAAGGAGTTCCAAATTAATAAAAAAAAAAAAATGTAAGAAAATAAATCAGCTGATGTTTTAAAGAAAAATGAGAGACATTTAATATTTTCAGTTAGTTTTGTGTTGTTTAATATTTTCTCTGTCTTATGATACATCCAACGTGCCATAAAGTAGAAGAAGGAACAAAAGAAATTCTTACTTCTTTTTTTTTTTTTCAACAACAAAATCAACACCAATGGAACTTGTAGTTATAAAAAATAAATATATACAAAATGACAAGACATTTCGTATGAAACATAAAGAGATGTTTATTTAAGAAAATAAAAACAAAAGAGTTTTCTTAACTCTTAACATCCTGTACCGCCCGAGTCCGCCCGGCCGGAAGCTTTACTAATGTTATTTCTGTTTTCTTTCTGTCAATCATTTCTTGTTTAATGTTCATTTATTATAAAAACACTCACAAGAATATGCTCCCACCTCCAACCATAAACATTTAAGTTTTAATCTAATGAAATATATTAGACTAATGAAATCAAATAAATAAAAAGATTACACTTATTTTCATTATACCCTAATTGATTTCTATATAAAATCATTCATAGGATTGATTTTGATACGTTCAAGAATAAAGCAATAATATTAGAGATCAATAAAACCAAGTAATTATTTGTTAAAACCAGTATGTAAATTAGCCACACCATATATTATGTAAACCTTTATTTCTTAGTGATATGTAAGACACATTGCAGGATTTTAAATGCATTAATAACATGGGCTGTTTTGAGCAAATCTAACTCAGATTTTCATAGATACATTTTTAATAAATGAAAATCATTATTCTATGTATTAATGATTTTGACTTAAATACACATTGATAAACTTACACAATTCCTGAATGTATTGTGACGTAGTTTTGGTTTGTCAACCGACCCAGAGTGAATGACGTCACAAATACAGAGAATTAGAATAATACTCTACTTTTTTATTTCCCCCAAAAGAATAAAATTAAATTATTAACAATGTCTCTCGTAATAAATAAATGTATATTTTATTATCTTCATTATAGATACTTTGAATGTTTCTCTCATTTAGAATTGTTAAAACAACAGATAAGAATGAAATAAGGTAATCTGAACATTAGCTACATAAATGAGAGTAACTTCCCCTTGTTTGTTTCATGTTGAGGAAGCCGTTTGTTTTGGTGGGCTATTTTCATTTCATCGTAAATCTACACTGAAAATATCGAATTTGTTCGAATTAATACAACTGCAAGTTTTAACACGAAAATATCATAAAATGTGTTTTTAATCGTGCTTGTGCATTATTTGAAATTAACTTAATTGTTATTAAGAATATTTTCATGTTAAAACATGCAGTTGTATTGATTTGAACAAATTTGTATTTTCAGTGTAGATTTATGATGAAATGAAAATGGCCGACCAAAACAAACGGCTTCCTCAAAGTGAAATAAACAAGGGGAAGTTATTCTCATTTATGTAGCTAATGTTCAGATTACCTGAAATAAACAGTCAGTGAATAAGGACATAGAAATTGAAATCTG
Organism: Doryteuthis pealeii; assembly: GCA_023376005.1. NCBI lineage: Eukaryota > Metazoa > Mollusca > Cephalopoda > Myopsida > Loliginidae > Doryteuthis > Doryteuthis pealeii. The sequence goes on from CM042168.1 coordinate 67,559,424, forward strand.
CAATAAAGAATTTACCTGTATGGCAACCGCTCATAAAAGACACTTTGCAGACCAACAAAATGATATCTGGGACGCAGCAACAGGGCAAGCTTAGAGATGAGAGTAGAGCCACATTTGTTGGAGTCGACAGAATCCTGGGGGGGGGAAAAAATGACGAGTAAAGTCAATGTTAACAGTTTTTCATTTTTCACATTTATGGAGATACTGATGGGTACGGGGGACTCACTCAAAACAAATATTTGTAGCATGCTCTTTTTCTTCCCTTTCTTTCAGAATGGTCCACTATTTAGCTGAGGATACAAGACTCATAAGAAATAAGGGTAATTTATGAGGAAGTGCGTCCCGCTCTCCTGCCTCAAGAGTTGCTGCCTGGTGACTATTAAAATAACGACCCAGCTCAGTCTATTCAAAACTATCCATCTATCCATCTCAATTTGGTCATATTTATCTATATTACTTTAAATACTACAGTTTTTTTTTTAATTCATGTTTGTTTAATGTCTTGTTTTTAGTTTAAATAAACAAGAATTACGACAAAAAAAGTAGTGACCCCCCCCCCAAATACATTTACTTGTCGAAAATATCTATCTCCATTTGTTCATATCTATCTATATTATTTTGTTTTTCTAACTATCAATCTATCTCAGTCTATTCAAAACTATATATCCGTCTTCATATCTAAATAAGAATTACGACAAATTATGATAAATAAACAAGAATTACGACGAGCTGGGGTTGTTATTATGATAGTCACCGGGTAGCAGTCTTTGAGGCGGGAGACCGGGACGCACTTCCTCATAAATTACCGAAATAAGAATTCAGCAGATAAGTAACATCAGATAATAGGATTTACATTTTTGCATTTCATCTTGAACAATTTGAACAGTCTCATTTTTAACCAGAGGGTTATGCAAGATGATAACAGTTGTACAATTCAGGAACACGAGTATTAATATATAGATGAGATTTTCAGAGATGAACATACAAAACATATAGGTAAATTGAATAAAATCCAAATCCTCTTTGAAGAACATACATTCCAAAAATCTGTAGAGTTAAATGGAATTAGTAACCATTGGCAAATGGGTTGAATTGAGATCAGAATAATAAGGGTGCCAATAGTACTTGATACGACTTTGTCCATGTGCAAAGAGCAAACTGGTCAACCAAAACTGATCACTATTTATGTTACATAATCTTTGCGGTTGCATAAAATTATTGTCAATCCCCTGTAATTCTGAGGGGATGAACCCTTTCATACCATGGCCGGGTCCTTCTATGGAAAATTACAGAAGCCCGCCAAATATGTGAAGTCATGTGGGACCTTTTTCAGAGTCCCCAGTTTTCAGTTAGACGTCAGGCAGAGCACGGCCATTTTAGGTCCTGCCTAAAACTGGAACTCACGCGCGCTATGTTAGTCAGATATTTAGTTACATGAAATGTATAGTTAAGGAAATAAAAGTTTGTATAAGTAATATGTTCCTGTGGTTGATGAATGTCTTGGTAACAAGACTAAGAAATGAATCCAGGACGACCAGCCAGCAGGACATAGCAACAGAGAAGACCTTAGAAGATATACCAAGTCAAGATGATAGAACCAAAACCGGCCAGAAAATAGATGTCCAAGATATAGAAGCAAGTAAGAGAATAAGAAAGGGTATACAACATTATATCGATTTGGTACTGTGAAAACCTCAGTATGCAATATCTATAATTACCCTGTATAACTGCATGTGCAAATATACAAGTCTACCTGCTAGTGCTGTCACCTCAACAAAACGTTTCCTCTTATAACACAACTAGCAACAAAATCAAGAAATTTCAATGGTTCATCATTGAGTCATATAAACTGAGCATCTCAATTCATCAATCAATCAATCTATATATATATATATGAGAAGTAAACTAACAATGTGTTTTGAGATGGCTTTTTTAGCGGACAATTTTTGGAGAATATGTGCTTAACTGAAGTCGTACCTAATTTTGAAAATTAATTAAGTAATAATTAATAAATTATTAATTAATTAATTTCAAAATTAGGTACGACTTCAATTAAGTACCATATTCCTCCAAATATAATATATATATTATATAATATATATATATATACACACATATATATTACAAATGGAAGCACATGGTGTAATAGTTAAAGTCATGGGAAATGGACTTGTCGCCCTGAGTTCAAATCCTGGTTGTGGTAATTGCGTATCACTTAGCACTAATACCTTTGGGAAAGGTATGAATCCTACTCTCCCTCCAGCTATGGGTAAATTGTAGGGCAGACTGGGCTCTTTAACCTTGGTTAGGCAAAAATTGACCTTGTGTCACATCTTGCTCATGTGGAGGGGTTGGTAAATCTAATATATAAAACAGAGATTTTGGTATGTACGTGTCGACGTATAACAAAAAAACGGAGGTCACTCAGATTCAAAATCTTGCATACACATTGATATCGTTCTAACTAAGAAAATTCCAAATTTGGTTATTGATTTTTATTGATTAAGGGATTTAATCGATTAATTAATCCAAAATCACCCAATTTGCGGAACTGTCCGTATATCAGCCCTCCTGATAATAAAATATTGTCTCTGCCTGCTTATTGTTAAAGCGATAACAGCAGCGAAGTTGATTTTAATGAATTAATTTGGCAGTCAAAGCCGTTCAGCTCCGAATTTATGGCCTATTTATGGTCCAGTCTTTAATAATTTTATATCGTTAGAAAGATAAGAAAATACTCTTTCAAAATATGTAATTTGTGTGAGTTTTTATTAATTGATCATTTTTTACAGCGAGTTAAAAATTAAAAAATGGCTTCGGATAGCCACGCTGCCTATGATTATTGCGATACAAGCAGTGCAGTCTATAACAGTCAGATCGGAATCTCTTACCTATTTAGGATTTTAATCTTTAAAATATTTATATCTTAGTAATAGAGAATAGTCTTTCTGAATTGTAATTTGTATGTGTTTTTATAGATTTATTTTTTTTTTACAGCGAGTTAAAAAAAAAAAATACTACGTATAGGCGATAATACGAATACGGCAGTTCGGAATCTCTTAGTCTTTCTGAATATGTAATTTGTATGTTTTTTATAGATTAAATTATTTTTTACAGCGAGTTTGTCCATATTTCTTAAATTGTACAGTACACTCATTTTAATTTTAATTTTGTAATGCATAAAAATTGTAGAAAATCAAAATGCACGCTTTACGGTTACATTATTAAAAAAATTTTTAATCCGTAAATAACAGTATCATGAAATCAGTTTACGTCGTAAGTACGGTTACATATTTGTTATAAATTTCATTCGAATAAAATGACTTTAATTCTTTAATTTATTTATTTAATTTTTATTGTTAGAGTTTTAAAGGGTTAAAATAACAATAAGATTGACGAATTTCCTTAGAAACTGTTTTCTTTTGGTTCATTAACTAATTATTTTCTCAAACCACGATAAAAAAAAAAACCAAGGTTACTAATATGGACAAAATCCGGTTTTTATCTTTAGTCGAAGGCCCGACTGGAGATAAGTAGTCAATTATTTTGTAAAGACGAAATTTATTTCAAGTTTATCTGACAATATCCAGTTATTGGAACATTTAAAAAAAAAATTATATGTAAGTAAGAAAATTGTAAGCGCTTTGTTTATCAAAATGACATGATTCGTTAGTAAATTACCCGAAAATTGATAAAAAAAACAACTAACAACCAATTTAAATTATTATTCAAAATACAATTTAAAATATTCCTCAGAATTTGCCTTACAAATTAAATTTTAAGTTTTATGAATTTTACTCTTTATTGTGAAAGTCAATAAACATCGCTGAGTTTATAGGTGCAACTTTTCAGTCTGAAAATTGGCATGTTTAATAAAGATTTCATAGGTGAATTTGAACTTTTATGAAAATTGATGTTTTGTAATTATAGAAATTTTGTAATAAAACTTAATTTAACTAGGGGGGGGGGTAGGGGTTAGGGTTGGGGGGGTAGTTTAATGGGAAAATAAATAAATTTTGGTTCCGTTCAAGCGGTTCCGATATGGGGGATATCAATTTACTATAAACTTATACGAGGAAATGAGCACCCGTGAATACTCAAATAATAAAGAACTTTTAAGAATTTTTTTTTTTTCAATCTGATAGATTTTGGTGTGTAATCGATAATAATCAACTGAAGGGGAAAAAATAGATGGGGGGGGGGGAGTCCAGATAATCAGGTCCACCAAAACGTTTTTAAACAATGTTTTAAATAACTAGGTACCCCAATTTTACCTGTGAAATTTACCCCCCCTTATATTTAACACTATGAAACTTGCAGAAAAATTTAATATTTCTTGAAAAAATTTTTTCCATTTGAAAAAAAAACATTAAATAAACTCCTGATGATTCTTTAACTTTTTTTCAGCTTACGGAAATAATGAAAATTATGATTGAAAAACAATGTTTTCATTTTTGCACTGTTAAATCAACTGAAAATTAACGTAGCTAAAAACAAGTTACGATAAGAGTTTTTTTAAATTCTATGAAAAATCAATTAATTATAAATAATAACAAAATATTTCCGTTTTATTCAAGATGGCCTAAACTGATCAATTGGTGGTCCTATAATACTATCTTAGGTTTTAGAAAAAATAGATATTGCAATACGAAGAATTTAAATTTCGATTCTCAGCTTCTTTTTAAAACTCAACATGCAATTAAGAACTAAATGTGAATTGTTGTCATGTACAAAAATTTAAAACAATAACAAACAAATATACAAACGAATACTTTCAATTTGTTGTATAATAATATGAAATAATTTTAAACTATAAAACAGAAAATACAAATCTGAAATATACAAATTCTCAATGATTTTAGTTTCAAGAATTATTTTCCTCTTACCCCCTCTCTAACTACTGTCTTCCACTTTCTCTCTCACTCCCTGGTGATCCAAATTTCATTTTAGTCCGGTCATGGACCGGGTACTTTAGCTAGTATACATATATAAAGGGCAGTTGGTGTGTATGTATGTCCTGAGGAAATTATGAAAAAAATTTACAGCAAAGTATATATATATATATATATATATATACATATTTACTATCACCAGATTTGACTTGTATTCATGAAGATAATTAAAAAATAAAATTCAAATAGTAGCAGCATGTAATTTTTGATTTATTATCTTGAATAGGGGACTAATGTCCTTTTCTTTTCAGAGTGTATGTGCCATTTTTTTCTGATGCCCCACTAGACTGGATCAACACAAGGTCTTTTTTTTACATAGGGATTTTAATGGGGCATCCTGTGAGGATTCAACTCACGATTCAGTAATAAAAAGACTAAATTTCTTCCCTCTTCTACCCAGGCAATGCCGGGTAGGTGCTTCTAGTTTTCTATATCAAGATTGTGATCCCTTAAGAGAAACAAATCAGTTTCTGGTAACAGCTTACATATAAAAGGAAAATCATACACAGAAACACTTCTAAGTCTTGTCCTGACCGCCTTCTCCAAATTACTCTTATGGCAAACACACATCTCCTTTTTTATCATATAGGGGCTAGAAGGCAATGGCTGAGGGTCAACAGTATTTATTAATAAACATTTTTTTCACACTCAGAGTTGCGGAGACATAGAATAAACTGCCCACGTCTGTTGTAGGCTGCCGAAGCACCGAGTCTTTCAAAGCCTCCATGCTTCCTGTAGGCCGCCGACACTATACCCGATGCCACTCTCCATATACATATGCACACACGCGCACACATACATGTATATTACTATTGTAAACTGTTCATGTTCCTGACACCAATACATTATTCTGTGTACTTGACATGAGACTTTGATGAGTTGTGGTGCACCTGAGCACAGTAACACAATAAATTTCATTATCATGAAGTTAATGAAAATTATTTCTACAAATTTATTAATACACATAAAGTTAATGAAGATTATTTCTATAAATAAATCATATATATATATATATTTACCAATCATTCTGCACAAGCAGGCTGTAATACAAGGTCAATTTTTTAAGCAGAGTTTAACAGGTTTGAATTCAGGCTTTTCCTTCTCCTAGACAGGTTACCCAGTCAAGGTTAGAGCTCAGTCTGCCCTACTATTTACCCATAACTGGAGGGAGAATAGGTAGATTAATACTTTCCCAAGGGTATTAGCACTATGGGAAATGCAAACAACCTTGTCCAGAATTTGAACTGATCTCATCATGACCATTAAAAGGTTAACAAAAACTGTATTCTACTGACCACTTCAGTGGCATATTTTTCCACTCCCTTTGCCCACTGAGAGGTGATGAGGATATCGACTCCCTTAAACTGTTGGTTGTTAGTGGCTGAATCAATCAGTTCATCAACATCTTTTTGGCTAAAATTAATGTGACCACTGTTGGCAGCCTCTGTTCCACTCAGATAAGCAATTTGAAGTCCTGAACTGCCTGTGTAGAGGCCTCGTCTTCCTATAAAAAAAAAAAAAAGAAAATCTATAAAACAAAGCAAGAAGAGCAGACGATTTAAGAAAAAGAAAAAGAAAATGAGGACCATATGACCTTAAGGCACCCCTTTTGCGATTTCGATTCGTGGGGGACAATTTTTTTCCATTTTACATCCGTCAAAAACCAGTTAATTGTTTTACAGACGATTTTTAGAGTTTTTTTTTTTTTTAATTATAAAACTAACCCCTAACCCTAAGCCCTAACAAACAACCGGATTTTGTAAATGAGAAAAGTGTCCCCACGAGTTGAGATCGTGAAAGGGGTGCCTTAAGGTCATACGGTCCACAAAATGATAAAAAGAGTTGATCTAATTCTGGTTTAGCTTAGCCAGTAGAGCATCCGCCTAGGAAATGCAAGGTTCTAGGTTCAATACCGGTCCTCGCTGTAGAATCAACGTATCATATTCACCTTCACAAGAAGGCTGTAACTTGCGTCCAGTTACCAGACAATGAAAGGGATAGGCTGTAACTGAATACAGGCCCCATAATAACTACCAGGACTGGTAGACACTTTGATCCATAAACACCCAACACATAGCCATGTTTTTGGTGTTTATGGATGAAAGTGTCTACACTGAAAGCCAGCAGCCAATCAGAATCAAGGTAATGAGCTTGGCCAAAGTACATAGTGGAACAACCCAACCCTGTATATAAACCACCTATCACCTCTCTGATGTTCAGTGCAGATTCAACTTGCAATACAGCAGAATACTCATCACCTAATATGAAATTCTACTAAAATTAACGGACCATATGACCTTTAGGCACCCCTTTTTGATACAGGAATGCAGATTCAACAATGCAGATTCAACTTGCAATAAAGCTGAATACTCATCACTTAATACGAAATTCCACACTCACCAACTCAGTGCATGAGTAGCACAGCTTGGATAATTTGATCTATGCAGAAAAGCATCTAGGAACTGACAGGAAGGGTGGTGCTTCCACTCCAGCAAAACAAATCCTTTCTGGTCTAGCGCTAGTGAAAAGGAGATAGACCCTCACTCATACCAACAATAGACAACTGCTCTGAGTTTATTTCTTTTTTTTTTCTTTTAACCACAGCAACAAAAATGGCACATTGTAGTATGATTTTTCTTAGCATTGAAATGTTCTAAATTAGAAACAAAAGCAATTTCCAATTCAAATAGTGTGGGGTCTGCATCCACACTCATGCTAATCCTTACAATCAATCAGGGGAGATAACTATTAAATTGCTAATTATAAAGTACTTCTATTTATTTATTTTCTTTTACTATACGTATAGGCTATGGGCCCAAAGGTGAATATGGTTCTAGTTTTTTGATTTCATGACTAATTTTGATGGTGGGAAAAAAAAGCAGCCAAATGAATGCCTATAGACTCCTGAATATCATTTTTTTTTTCTTAAGCGTAAATGTTGTCTATATTGAAGTTTTCCGTGGGTACCACCAATTTTCCCTGTGAAATTTACCCCCACTATATTTAACATAACAAAACTTGCATAAAGGTTAATATTATCTTGAAATTTTTTTATTCACTCAAAAGAAGAAGCATTAAACAAGCTTCTCTTTTTTTGTCATAATTCTTATTTATTTATCGTAATTTGTTTAGAAATTTATTTATGGAACCACTCTTGACTGATAAATTATTTATTTATTTATTGATCTACTTGGAAAAGGGGGGGGGGGCTTCTCAATTTGTTCATTTTTTACTTTGTTTATATATATCTATCCACCCATCTCCATTTGTTCATATAAAAAAGAGAAGCCCCCCCCCTTCCAAGTAGATCAATAAATAAATAAATAATTTATCAGTCAAGAGTGGTTCCCCTTTGTTTATGTTAGACGTATAGGAAATAACCGAATATCATTTGAAATAATTGCACAAAATCTGAACATACCAAGATATGTAATATTGTCGCATAATTCTGCCCCTTCTTTATCTGGGTAGAATGAGTTGTGACTTTCTTGATTGGCTCCAAGAATCAGCACAGACACCGGCACTAACAAAAGAAAAAAACAAACAAAAAAACAAATTAAAGTAGAAATTCTTGAACACAAAGGATATTAATATATAACAACATTAAACTTTTCTTCTTAGCAAAACAATCATTCAATAGAAACTTAGATTAACTCTTTGCCTACTTTAACTGCTCACAGCAGCTCTCCCAACCACTGTGATCCTACCGTAAGCAATACACAAACTGATGGTTAGTTCATTATAATTGAGCAGAAGGACTTGGATTATAATAATAATAGGACTTTATTTGAATAGAATTTCTGAGGTAAATGGAGTGAACTTTGAAATATCCCATCATAAAATAAAATACCGGGGAAATTTGGTAGGCAAAAGAGTTAAATTTTTATTGTTTCATTTGGAAAAATAAACTTGTTTTTCAATTGAATTCTGAAATTATTTTCTTTTACAATAAATTATTTTGGACATTTTTCAATAAATATGTCTCAATTAACTTTTTTAAGCAATGAATTAACTTTCTTTTTCAATAATAAGATTTGAAAACTTTCATGTAAAAGTGTATATATATATATATATATGAAAAATCAAAAAACAATTGTTACCCTTCATTTCCTTTTGTAGATATTTATTCCAGTCATCATTGTTTTCTCCAAAGAAATCTCCAACACACAACAAAAGCTGAAAAAAAAAAAAAAAAAGATTTAGAAAAAAACAATTTCCAAACAACAAAATGAGTAAAAAATTCTTTTCAAAATCTCTCACTGAATAAGGCAATTTGATTTTTTCTTTAGATAAACAAAAATATGAAAAACTATTTTAAAATGCTAATTATACAGTTTCAAATATTCCTAACTACTGTGTTTCCCTGAAAATAAGACCTAGCGTGATTTTTCCGGATGATTTTAATATAAGCCCGAGTTGAGAGCAGCAGAAAAATTGCATAAACTATTACAATAATATAGAATACTAAGTCCAATTACAGTCGAATTGGCAAGACAAGACGGCAAACAGTCGTAACTCAATACGATTCTGAGATGAAACATAGATGAAATAAAGACCACTGAAAAGTGGCAGGATTCATGGAGCCTCAGAGGACCCTACAAACCAAGCAGCCAATCAGGACTCAGGGAATGGACTCACCCAAATGCATGGGTGGACGGTTCTGAATTCCCATAAATACCAGTTGTCTGTGCAGTTGTGCTTGGCCAGTCACATTGCTCAAACCAATTGTTGACTGACTGACTGACTTACTTCAATAAATAATTATTGAAGTCAGTCAGTTAGACAGTCAACAATTGGTTTGACTGGCCAAGCCTAACATGAAGTTACTAGTTCATTAATGAGCCCACTATAACAGCTTAAATAATTCCTGCCACTGCTGCCAGGAAGAGTCCATTAAGCTGAGGGGGTGTTTGACTGTTCTACTGTCCAATAGTTAACAATCTGTAACAGTCATTTCCAGACTGCAGGTTCAATCCTGGCTAAGGGTGAAAGTAACACAGAATGACAATTATCAGTATTCTACAATAATAATCAGACTATTTGAATAGAATGAGTTCTGGGGTGAATAGATAGTGAACTTTGAAATATCCCATCATACAGGTAAAAAATACCAAGAAAATTTGGTAGAGCCGTGAAGGAAATTTGCTGGTAGGCAAAGAGTTAAAAGCTTACACTCAGTCAAGTGGTACTGATGCGGCTAACAGAATGTCTTTTTAGTGTGATAAGCCCTAGTTGAGAGCAGCAGAAAAATTGTATAAACTATTAATGTGTTACCTTGAAAATAAGACCTACCTGTAAAATAAGCCCTAGCAGGATTTTTCAGGATGATTTTAATATAAGTCTTGCCCTTGAAATAAACCCTAGTTGAGAGCGGCAGACAGATGAGAGAAATAAGCAATCTTCACAATGAACATCATGTGATGCAAATACTCAACGTCTCCCAAAAATAAACCCTAGTGTTATATTTTGGAGTGAAAATTAATATAAGCCCGGTGTTATTTTCGGGGAAACATGATAATACTAATAAAAAGTGTGGCCTAATGTCAGTATCAGCCAGACGGTGAGGGAGTCTATCCCCTTTTCACTAGCGCTAGACCAAGGAGATTATTTTAGCATCTGAAGTGGAGCGCCACACCTACCATCAGCTCCTTACTTTACCGCACAGATTTATGACAACAATTTGGTTTGTTTTATGGCATATCAACCCTTTTTGGGCCATTTAATGCCAAATCAAGTCATTTTGATAAAACTTTCTATGTTTCAAGTTCTTAATATCTTCAAAAATGGTATAAATAATTTTCATTAACTTCATTTGATTTAGCAATGAACGTATTTCAGATACTAAATATTTAAATAGCAATCAGTGAGCAATAATGAAGTTTCATCTGACAAGAATTTGATTAGCGAGGTGTTACATTAACTTGACAAATTATTTGGTAATAGATTAGAACAGGGTTCGGCAACTTTGTACTACATAGGGTCCAGGGGCCATGTCTGTGAGAGAATGGTGGGATATATCTACCACCTTAGCCCTTGTAGTATACAGTAATGATTTATCACATGAGGTGGGGGTCAAACAGCATGAGTATAACATTGTACACCAGTCTTATACACCAGATGTATTCACGGTCTTATTACCAGATTTCACTTTACTTATTACCAGATTTTAATAATCAAGATTATATGATCTTGCAATAACTACAAGAGGAATAACAATTCTTACCAGAGAAATAGTATGTGATATGGTGTTTAGGACTTCTGTGTAGGTTTATAAATTTAAAAAAATAATGAGCATCAAAGTCACCGTCTGTTTCCTTTGCAGGTCGGATTGATATAATATTTCTCTTAGGGACTGTGGGCCAGATATTCATGGATTGTGGGCCGGATCTGGCCTGCGGACCATAGGTTGCCGACCCCCAAGCTAGAAGAACTGCTCCAACAATAGAGACAAGACCAGGCTACTCACAACTAAGAAAGAAACTACAGACTCACAAGAAGTACAGATAACAAGAAAGGTGTGACTCAGAAAGATAATTAAAAGATAAGATTAAATACGAGAGACACAAACACGAGAGTACCCCTCTTAACATAATATATACCATTCATGTAATAAGATGGCTATATAACATTCAGAGGAATTAATATGTTAATATTCAATGAAAACATTTATTTTCAAGAAATAGCCAGAAATACTGATAGTTATGCATCCTGCGTCACTGATGCATAAAAATCTAAAAAGGATGCAGAAAAATTGTATCCATGCGCCCAGTACAAGGTAGGGGTTAGATGGCTTTAGTTGTTCATAGATAAAGACTCTGCACTTTATTAAGAGACTTTAGTTGGGACCCATCAAATTTCCTGGGGACTCATTCAAATCAAATTCATGCATCGCAGGACGCACTAAATTAAAAAGCTATCAGCATAACTGAATAGCTATATTTTTAAAAAAAAATTGTAATTCCAAAAATATTTTGCAACTAAAACTGTTATAAAAAAAATATAAAATTAATTTTTTGAAAGACTTACATCAAATGGTCCATTCTTTTTCTCAATGTTTGAAACTCTTGAGAATAAAGATTTAAAATTCCCTTTCACATCTCCACTCACCAAGCTAAAAAAACAAAACAAAACATTATTCTTTACATTTATCTAAGTTAATCATTGGTTTGTTTTGTTTTACAGCATATCATCCTAAGTGGGTCATTTAATGCCGATAAAGTTTTGAAATAAATTCATTTTTAATGGATAATTTTTTTTTATAAACACATTTTTTGGTTATTTCCTATAACTCCAACATAAACAAAGGGGAACCACTCTTGACTGATAAATTATTTATTTATTTATTGATCTCCTAGGAAAAAAGAAGACGGGGTTAGGGTTAGGGTTTAGGGTTAATTTATCAGATGAACTATGATGAAATATTTTCTCATCTATGATGTTTTTTAATCTCTGCATCTTGCGGGTTTTAGAAACTTTTTGATAATCTGAGGTGCAGGGTATGAACACTATCGTTTTAGGTAGTGAGACAAGTTTATATCTATTTTTCTGTTTTCTCTAGAATAAAAGTAATTGGCATTATGTATTTTTGTCAAAATATATAAAGTGCTTTTACTGCTTCAGTAGTAGTTTATTTCACACACACATCACAAATAATACGCTTGCTCAAAAACAGCAACCATGGGCACCTTTTTGATCTCCATGTTTCTAACATACATGGACATGCCTACAAAGTCAGAAAACAGCATAGCTCACACGACTTTCGGAAACATTTTTTCACGCTCAGAGTTGCCAAGGCATGGAATAAACTGCCTGCATCCGTTGTATGCTGCCGAAACACTGCATCTTTCAAAGCCTGCATGCTTCCTGTAATCTGTCAACACTATACCTGATGCACGGATCCGCACACATACATGTATATTATTACTGTACGCTATTCATGTTTCTGACACTAATACATTATTCTATGTACTAGACATAGACTTTGATGAGTTGTGGTGCACTGAGCACTGTACACATACATGTATATCATTACTGTACGCTATTCATGTTCCTGACACTAATACATTATTCTGTGTACTAGACATGAGACTGAGCACTGTACACATACATGTATATTATTACTGTACGCTATTCATGTTCCTGACACTATTCTATGTACTAGACATGAACTTTGATCCTGAGCACTGTACACATACTGTATATCATTACTGTACGCTATTCATGTTCCTGACACTAACATTATTCTATGTACTAGACATGAGACTTTGATTGAGCACTGTACACATACATGTATATTATTACTGTACGCTATTCATGTTCCTGACACTAATACATTATTCTATGTACTAGACACAAGACTTTGAGGAGTTGTGGTGCACCTGAGCACTGAACACAATAAATTTAATTATTATTATTATGTAACATAAGGTGGAAAAGGCCAGGGACCCAAGAAATTACGTGCAAATAATCATGGAAAGATTTTGATGACGAAGCACTAGGCCACCAGTTGAATTCTGATTGGTTAGGAGGAGGCAGTGAGGAGAGTGAGAGAAAGGGAGAACGATGAAAAATCAGTTGGAACCGAGCTGTGTAAGTGGGTAGATGCAAGTCTGTTCCCCCAGATTTGAAGATATAATAAATGAACTCACGAGGAAAAAAAAAAAAGATTGTCTTGTGTTGTGATTTAAAAACTATAAATGGCACAAGGCAAGATATCCTCAAGTGAATCCTAAGTTGCTCCAGACTCAAACAGTGAGAAATGCCACCCAACCCAACATCAGATCCAACAACCAGATTCCAGCATGGAGAAGTAAAACAGGAATAGAAGATTATTACTATTACTATTAACATGTCATCACTCATTACAATCAAGCTCCACTACGTTACAATCAAATGATAATGATAATGAAATTTATTGTGTACAGTGCTCAGGTGCACCACAACTCATCAAAGTCTCATGTCAAGTACACAGAATAACGTATTAGTGTCAGGAACATGAACAGTTTACAGTAGTAATATGCATGTATGTGTACAGTGCTCAGGTGCACCACAACTCATCAAAGTCTCATGTCAAGTACACAGAATAATGTATTAGTATCAGGAACATGAACAGTTTACAGTAGTAATATGCATGCGCGTGTGTGCATATGTATGTGGAGAGGGGCATCAGGTATAGTGTCGGCGGATCACAGGAAGCATGGAGGCTTTGAAAGACTCAGTGCTTCGGCAGCCTACAACAGACGTGGGCAGTTTATTCCATGTCTCCGCAATTCTGAGCGTGAAAAAATGTTTCCGAAAGTCACGTGAGCAGTGCTGTTTTCTGACTTTGAAGGCATGCCCACATGTGTTGGAAAGATGGAGATCAAAAAGGTGCTCAAGGTTGCTGATGACCCTCTGGTCAGATACGATTCTAAAGCTTGTGGCTGGTAATAAAGTCACAAAAAAAGTCACAATTTTGGCTACGAAAAAAAAAAGTCACAATGTTAAGAGTTAAGATTTTGTTGTAAGGGAAAATATTTCCCCTACAAGATAATTGGACTCATCCCATGGAACGCATATAAAGAATATATGAATAGTAAGTAATTAAGTAAAGTTGCCGGGTGGTCTAAAGTCGGTATCAGCCAGACAGCGAGGGAGTCTATCCCCTTTTCACTAGTGCTAGACCAAGGAGATTGTTTTCGCATCTGAGGTGGAGTGCCACACCTACCATCAGCTCCTTACTTTACTACACAGATCCCTGTGCTACTCATACGCTGAGTTGGTGAGGACTGGTATTGAACCAGGAACTTATGGTTCCTACTCGGACACTCTACCGACTGAGCTAAACCGGCCCTACATGAGGTTATTCATAGTCAAATTACATAGTAGTATTTGTAGTTGAGTCACTATTAGTCAAGTATCTAGTCGTACAGTTGGAAAACTGCGTGTTTACTATTATCTATGTTCCTGTACACAAAGTAATACATTTTTTTCTGGATTTTCAATGTTGTTATTTGATAAATTCAGTCACAACAGTTTTTTTAAGGAAGCATATTTTTAATTCAAGTGAGATGTAAGGAATTTACCAAGTAAACATTTTTGGTTTAAGATTTTTTTTTTCCTGTGATTTTTTTTTTCTTCTAAATTTGGATTCCAAATATTATTACCACAAACCCAATGTCTTTTTTTTTTCATGGATGACAGAAAATCAGAGACCATTTTCTTCGTCATTATGAAGTATACAGGATACCGCGTGTAATAAATTTCCATAAGAAACCAATTAAATATTTGACAAATTCCCCGAGTAAAAAAAAAAAAAAATATTAAGTTATTTACACTACAGTTAAGACACAAGGTTACAAGAATGGGGCATCCAACGGGGCTTGAACTCACTTTTCAGGCGTAAAAGAAGTGTCGAATGCAAACCAAATAAAATTATTAGCGAAATTTTTATTTTATTTTTAACACCAACTCACATGTGGCATTTGTTTTTGTTTACGTTTTCTTATACTGAAATTAGTATATCTTATATCTTATATAGTTTTTATTTTATTTATTTTTTACACTACGGTACACATTTCCTCGGTGGGATATTTAGGATAAATAGAAATATTTTTCTAAGAATACGTAAACGAATGGATTTAAGTATAAACAAAATAAAATTGAAATTGCCGCTTATTTTACGAACAAGGAAGAACTCGAACCAGGATACAAATAATGATAATAATCTGAATAACTTACATCTTTAAGGGCTTCGTTGACATAATTAGGTTTAAATTAATATTTTTAATTGACCTTCAAGAATTCTCAGACAATAAAGAAGACAAACCAAAATTATTAAGAATACACTCGCTGATCATTTGACGGGTGCCGCCATTGTTATGCTCCGCAGTAAATGATGTGTGGAACAAAATATTTGTTTTTATTAACGAAAAGAATTTAAGTAATTTTTTCAAATAATTTCTATGTTTAAATATTTCCAAAAATTGTAAATAAATAAATGAATGAATAAACTATACATAAAACTTGATTACTATTTTAATTTTCTTTTTTTAGGCTTTGAATTATTTAGCAAATCAAGTTACGTGTAAATATTATCAGGGGGCCTAATAGGTTGCTAAGCAACATCAAACAGATTTCCTTTGGCAAACAACTCGTTCGAACTATTATACTTAGGATAAAACCCAATAAAAAGCAAATAAAAAATACAAACCAGAATAATAATAAAAATAAACATAAATAATATTAAAGAATATATAAAGAATAAAAGATAGTAAAACAAATATATGAAAAAATAATTTTTATTCATCTATGAATAATAAATTCGAGATTTATTTTTAACTTTTTATATTCCGGGCAACGGGTAAACATTAGCTACATTAATGCGAGTAACCTCCCCTTGTTTGTTTTCACTTTGAGGAAGACATCTTTTTTTTAAAAATCAATTCAAAAATGTTAACACTAGGCGCTGGCAAAAAAAATCGTCTGCTACGAGTTTTAAAAGCGAATTAAAAATAATTAAATCTATTATTCAAGGTCAAACTTTGTCTAAATCGATAAGTAGTAACATAATGACCATCATTGCGGAGACATGGAATAAACTGCCCGTGTCTGTTGTAAGCTGCCGAAGCACTGAGTCTTTCAAAGCCTCCATGCTTCCTGTAGTCCGACGACATTATACCTGATGCCACTCTCCACATGCATATGCACACACGCGCACACATACATGCATATTACTACTGTAAACTGTTCATGTTCCTGACACTAATACTTTATTCTGTGTACATGACATGAGACTTTGAAGAGTTGTGGTGCACCTGAGCACTGTACACAATAAATTTCATTCATTATTATTAAAAAAAAGAAAAATATAATTACATATGCAGTTTATTTTTAATAGGTTTTAAACGATTTGTTTTGGTCAATTTCGACGCGATCCGCCATTCTGTCTTTTTCAAGGGTTTTACGCGCTTGTTTATAATTTTAATGTAACATTCGCGATTGCAAAAAGATTTACCAAAAATCAGGTAATTATCTGATTTTAATGAAATTTTCAGTATTGATGTATCAATTAATGCATTTTATAATGCATCAGTTATTTTATTTCAAAACTTTAATTTAGTATTTTTGCTATGAAAAATTAATATATAAAATTCATTTAAAATATGAAAAGCCTGATGTTAAGTTTTAAGTGTTATATTTTTAGATTCTAGAAATAAATAATTATTTAATGGAAACCTTATTTTATTACACCAAGGTATACTTTTTGAAGAAAAACTCGATTAAAAATGTACCCCCTCCCCTTTTTAAGCAGAAAAAATATCGATGTATAATTTTTTTCTTTTATAAGATAATAGCCAATTAAATAATTATCGAAATGAGTAAAAAAGAAATCTCCAAAAAATGTATTATTTATTATTTTTTTACATTTTATTTTTCGATTTTCGGTACTTATTTTCTCATAGGAAAGCCACCGTAAATTTTTTTTTTTATTTCTATTCATAACTTCGGTCTTTTATCTCTTTATTTTGTTACATATACATCCCGGGACGAGCCCGCATGTTACGTACGCCTATCGTTTCAACGCTATACAGCGCTTTTCATCAGAGATACCAAAGAAAATTGAGAGGCATATATGCAAAAACTTGGCAACAAACAACAATAAAACATAATATTATTTTAAAACACAACATTTAATTCAAGTTTGTAATCTTTTGGGGATCATAATACGAACGCCGACAGGCTAGAATTTATAATATCATTTGGTGGAATTTCTTCTTCAAAATCAATTTAGAAAGGTTCGCAACGAAAGGAATTTGCACTTATCTTTTTTTTATGGGTGATTCGTTTTACGTGTTAATGATTATTCCGGGTATTAGTTCTTATGTGGCATTTTGGTCATGGAGACTTTCTTCTTGGGCATAACTTTTTTCCCCTCCCCCACGAGATGTTCGCTGACCGGGTCCCGAGTGCTAACTGTTGAAACTGCTAACTGACACTAGGGATCGCTTTCCCTTCCTTCCCCCAACTCGTGACGTCACCTGTCTCGGCACGTTTTGCGTACGTGGGTAAAGCAACGAGTGTAGTATCAGTTTTTCGTTTCCCTCCGCAAGGTCGGCTACGTGCTAATGACTAAACAGTTTTTCTTCTTCCGGTGAGCTTTTAGGGTCACATTCTGGGACTCCCCCCTCTCCCGGCGTCAGCCTGTCTCTCAGAATATTCTAGGAGTTTCCAAATTGTTGATAATTTGATTAAACTTAACAATTTATACTATAATTAGAAAACTTAAAGACTAACTCGAAAAAATGTTATGCCCCAACATAAGAGGGGGGGGGGGTCAAATGTAAACTCCCCTCTGGGGCGATGAAGCACTGCAGCCCTTTCTGCTGCACACCTTACTTGCACGTTCCAACATTACTGCAATTCCTGCAACTTCTGGCTTTTCCAAACTCTACTGGCCATAATCGTCCCGTGATCGTCTGCTTACTTGACCCCAACTTAGGACCTCCAGTTGTGCACGTAATACTGCCTCAGGGCTCATCCAGGGGGTTTACAATCAATTATCAAAAGAGAAGAAAGACAAGACAAGACAATTTCAGGTGAACACCAATCAAAATGGCAGAGAAGTATATGGTTCTTACATTGCTTCCTTCTTTCATTTCTATCTGCTAATCACACATTCTTCTCCGTACTGTCGAGATGAGAGGGGGCAAAATGCCCCCTCTTGTTCTTTTAAAGACTTCTGCTAATGTTGTAATCTCTGGTGGACAGCTAAACTGATCTTCCTTCTTCGGCTTCCAACACTCAACTCTACCCTGGGGTCCAGACTAAACTACTCTTCTGACTTTTTTTTGCTGGGACTGTATATATATAAAATTCCACCCCCACCATCTCCTTTCTGACTAACCTTGACACTCAATTTCATCCCCAGATGTTTTGTTGGTTTGAAATACTATGACTAGAACAATAATAATAATACTTGGCACAACAGATAAACAAACGTCCACATTATCAATTAACAATGAATAATTAGGCCCAAAATAAACATTGGTCTCTTGGTTTTTAGACATTTGTCTCGGTTGGATATCAAATATCTTCCTATCACTCCTTTTTTTATTTAATTATTCGTTCCTTAGTCATATTCACTCATGTATACACACATGATTCACTATATCCCCTCCAAACACACAGACACTCATGTGTCTATAATCTTACATACTATATTTTCACATAACTAATTATTACATCTATCTATCTATCTATATATATATATATACACACTTGCATGCCTCCAAAAGCATTCTGCACTTGATGCAATGCGTAGTATCATACAAAATTAAGTGACCTGAAAAAAATGAGAAAGTTTTGAAATAGAATAAATAATGCATTATAAAGATCGTTCATTGATAAATAAACACTGAAAGTTTCATTAAAATCCAATAATTCCCTGATTTTTGGTAAATTATTTTCTGTAGGGGGGGCTAAAGTCATTTTGTCAAAAACGCATTTTAGGCTCATTTTGCCACTACCTAGTTACCGCCCTTCTAGGAATACCTTTAATATATTTTAAAACAGTCTCAACATGTTCACCATCCCTGTCAACATATGCTTAGAATCTCCCACATGTGATTTTAAAAGAAGATGTTAATATTTCTATGAGAGTACCTTTAGGTATCTCCAAAATCGGGTCATGTGATCAGTTTATGCCATATTGAATAAACGAAAGTAAATATTTTTGAATTTTGTTTTTTAAAAATCCCTCAAAAAAGTTACGATCATACAGAGTTGTTACAAAGAAAAACAATTAATTCAAAGATCAAATTATCCGATTGGGGAAAATTACCCACCGTTAATAAAAAAAATAAAATAAAATAGTCCGTTTTACATGCAACACGGTGATTTTTCTGTAGAAACAGGGACTGTTATCTCTCTTTGACAAGATGGGTTTGATTAGGGAGAGTTTATTGTGGATGTTGTTATTCCAGTGTTGTTGCCATTTTGTATGAAGGAATCTATTAATTTTAGGTTTCAAGTCAGTATATGGTATGTTGAACTTGTCGGGGATCAAATCTAGAGCCGATTTAGCTGCAGAGTCAGCTTTTTCATTCCCCCTTACTCCTATGTGGCTTGGGATCCAGCATATCATAATAATCTCCTTAGAGTTAGACATCAAGTCTAATCTATTCAAGAGCTTAGTGATGAGAGGATCTTCCAGTTTTTTATTTCTTAATGATAGTAGGACAGAGAGCGAGTCTGAGAAGATGATATATTTTTTGTGGTTATTTTCATAGATGGTGTCAAGTGCTATATCTATTGCACGGGTTTCAGCTGAAAAAAAAACGGAACTTTCATTTCGGAGAGGTTTTCTTACAATTTTTTCATTTATAATAGCTGTATATGCTGTTTTGTCATTGTTCTTAGAACCACCTGTAAAGATGTGGAAGTGGTTGGGGTAGCGTTCTAGAATACACATTGTTTTTCAATCATAATTTTCATTATTTCCGTAAGCTGAATTAAAAAAAAAAAATAATCAGGATTTTATTTAATGTTTCTTCTTTCGAATGGAACATTTTTTCAAGATAATATTAACTTTTATGCAAGTTTCATTGTGTTGAATATAGGGGGGGGGGGGTAAATTTCACACGGAAAATTGGTGGTACCTAGAATACCTGTATATTAGAAAAGTACCCAATTTGTCGAAAAATCTGTGTTTTTACAAAACAAAACATACGGCTTCCTCAAAGTGAAAGAAACAAGGGGAGGTTACTCTCATTTATGTAGCTAATGTTCAGATTACCCATATATATACACACCAGGCAAGCTCATCGCTGCTTTAATACAGCAATCAAGTGAAGTAGTGTTTTCAGCGTGACATCGCACAAAAACAACTTTTATTATTAAGAACAGGGTAGATAACTATGATAGAAATGTTTTCCTTTTTTTTGTAAGGGAAGTAACTTTTATTGAACAAAGGGAGATAATTGTTGAAACACCGTTTTAATTTTAAAAGTAAAATTTAATTTTAATTTAAAAAAAAAAAAATTTAATTTAAATTCAAATTTAAATTTAATTAAAAAAAAAGAAAGACAAATCAGACGATATGTATGAAAGCCAAAGGTATTTTCTCATCAAATGCAATTTTTATTACTGCTAACGTCCCACAGGAGAACGTCACTTATGAGTTCGTTCTTATTTCTCCAGCAGTGTCTAGTACACATGAACACACTAGTGTATAAGTACCACCAATTTTCCATGTGAAATTTACCCTCCTATATTTAACACTATGAAACTCGTATAAAGGTTAATATTATCTTGAAAATTTTTTGTCCATTCGAAAGAAGAAACATTAAATAAACTCCTGATGATTAAAAAAAAAAAAAAAAAATTCAGCCGTCTGCGTTCCCGTGTCATATTGCTCCGGAGTACCCAACCTCGTAATCGGAGTTATTGACCTCAATTTCACATCGTCCATAAACCCCTCTTCAATACATGTTTGGTTTAAAGCCACTGTAAAATGAGTGCCTTCACATCGGAAATATCTCCCAGCGAAAAAAATCAGTTTGTGTGAGGGATTCTTATAAAAGCGCTTAGCTAAAAAAAAAAAAAAAAAAAGAAAGAAAAGAAAGAAAAAACAAATAAAAGATTAAATGAAATAAGAACTGAAAGTTTTCAATTTTGCAAAGTCAAAAGCCGACCCAACATTTTTATTGCGCGCTTGCGCAACATCATCTTTTGAAAGGCAATTCTATATATTTATTAAATTATTATCGATTTGGGCACTTCACCCGGTGCAATGGTTATTAGCAGACCATTGTGAGTGCGATTTCACCAGGTCCCCCCATACTCCCGGTCTTGTACCATAACTAAGCTTAGTAAATAACTATTTATTCATTTACTTATGATCGTATGAAAAATTAAAATTCCTCAAACGTGGTAGCCCGGCTCTTTTCGTCAAATATATTTAAAACAAGGTGATCCTTAAAGGAGACCTAGTGACCATGCTATTGGTTCCCGCAACACATTGTTTCGTGCCCCCAACCTCAAGTTTCCGGGTTCAACATCGATCCTCACTCACTCAACGAATGAGTAGCACAGCGGTAAAGAGGGAGGGCTGACGGTAGCTGTGGCACTCCATATCAGATGCATAAAATAATCTCCTTGGTCTAGAGCTTGCGAAAAGGGGATAGACTCCCCCGCTGTCCAGCTGCTACCGACAATAAGCCACTGTCTACTTTACTTTTAACTTACACCTAGCCTCATTATCGGTACCGTTGGCTTCCCTCTCACATCGTCAACAAACACCAATCGGGTAGCATATACCATGGGAAATGGACTCGTCGCCCCGAGTTCAAATCATGGGCGTGGTAATTGCATTTCACTTAGCGCTAATACAATTGGGAAAGGTATGAATCCTACTCTCCCTCCAGCTATGGGTAAATAATAGAGCAGACTGGGTTCTTTAATCTTGGTTAGGCAACCAGTCTAGGAGAAGGAAGACCTGAATTCAAACTTGTTGAACTCCGCTTAAGAAATTGACCTTATGTCACATCCTGCTCGTGCGGAGGGGTTGGTAAATAAATATACCGTTGGTTCCCACCTCACAGGTTCATGCCCTAGCCCCTTTCTCCATTCACATTATGTTACCGTTTCATATTGCCAATTAGGACTCAATATCGTTGTATGTTGGCTTCCTTCTCCACCATCCATATGCTCCAATTTGTAGCACAGGCCGTTGGTTCCAGCCTCATATTGTTTACTGCTCCCCATGCTCGTTTTCAAAGCCGGTAAGATTCCCGTCTCATTCCCGTATCCAACCTTGTTTTCTGTGCCGTTGATTTCTCTCAAATCGTCCATAGACCTCCATTCGGGTTGTGTAATGCCATTGACTCCCACCTCACATTGTTTATTGCTGCCTAGGCTCGTTCTCCACAATGTTCCGGACTCATGCCCCATAACCCCTTTCTCCACTTCCCTTATGTTACCGTCTCATATTGCCCATTTGGACCCAACCTCGTTGCCTGTGCTTTGGCTTCCCTCTCGCATCACCCATTAAGTTGAATAGCCTATACCATTGCTTCCCATCTCACATTGTTTATTACCACTAACCTCATTCGCCACACCATTAAGTTTCCCTTCTCATCTTGCCCCTTAGTACCCAACCTTGTTTTCAGCGCCATTGATTTCCCTAAAATCGTCCATAGACCCCATTCGGGTGGTGTAATACCATTGGCTCCCACCTCACATTGTTTATTGCTGCCTAGGCTCGTTCTCCACGATGTTAAGGTTCCAGACTCATGTTACCCCTTAGTACACAACCTCGTTATCTGTGCCATTGTTTTCCCTCTCCCGTCGTCCATAGGATCCCACTCAGGTAGCCTATGCCTCACATTATTTACTGCACCCTGGCCTTGTTCTCCACGCCGTTATGGTTCCAATCTCATATTGCCCCTTAGTTTCCATCCTCGTTATCTGTGCCATTTGTTTCCTGTTACATAATTCGTGGGTTGCCTACGAATTATGACTGTAGTGTAGTAAAATTAAATAACGGTATTTGTAAATGGGAATTTACCATTGATTCATAGCATGACCGTTATAGAAGTTACTGACAACAGTTTACCTTTTACTGACATAGCCGCCGATTTCTGGTTGACTAAATAAAAAGCGTGTGAAGAGAACAGAGTTTGAGTAATTAGAATTTGGCGGTTAGTTGAAGGCGGGGGGGGGGGATGAAACGTGATGGTCGTCTGTTCCCAGGTAAGCCATCTTCTCATCGCGTCAAGACGTCCGAGAAAAATAAACAAAGTCTTGTGTTATTTAAAAACAAAAGAAATGAGCACAGACAACCGGAGCACACGCAAAGGAAGCAGAGACAGAGATGAAGATAGCAACCCAAAAGAAGATGACCAGTCGGCGAAATAGAATACTTCTAAGAATTCAACATTTATTTTGTAAAAATACAAAAATATGGCACAAGTCCTAAAATTCTAACTTGTAGCTTTATTTCCATTCGTGACACAATTCATACTACAAATTTCTATTTACCATAAAACCAATTTATCATATTGTCCCTTAGTACTCAACCTCTTTATCTGTGCCATGAAAGAAACTTTCCTCTTCAATCAACCAAATGGGCTCGAATTGGATAGCTATGGAGTTATTTTCCACTCAAATTGTTTATCACCCATAGCCTCGTTCTCCACGCCGTTAAATTTCCTATCACATATTGCCCCTTGATACTCAAGCTCATTATCTGTGCCGTTGGCTTCCCTCTCACATCATCCATAACCCCCAGTCGGGGAGCCAATACCGTTGCTTCCGCTCACATTATTTATTACTCTAACCTCGTTAAGTTTCCCGGCCCATACTGCCCCTTAGTACCCAAGTTCGTTATCTGTGCCATTGTCTTCACTCTCCCAACTTCCATAGGTCTCAATCGGGTAGCCTATGCCGTTCCCGAGTAATATTTTATTTATATTGTGCTATAGCCTCGTTCACTATACCAATAGGGTTCGCGCCTCGTAATGCGCCAGAGTACCCAATCTCATTTACTGCGACGTTGGTTTCACTCACACATCATCCAATGGTCCTATCCGTTTTGCTTAATGGCATTGGACCCCGTCTCATATTGTTTATTTCTCTCTATGTTCGTTTTTCCAAGCCGTTAAGATTCGCGTCTCATATTTCCCCTTAGTACCTTAAGCTCGTTACATGTGATATTGACTTCCCTCTCCCGTTTCATATGCCCCAATTTGTAGCATAGCACGTTGTTTCCCGTCTCATATTGTTTATTTCTCTCTATGTTCGTTTTTTCCAAGATTAGTCCATATTGCCCCTTAGTACCTAAGCCGGTTACCTGTGATATTGGATTCTCTTTCTCATCATCCACATTCCCCAATCTGAAGCGCAGGACGTTGGTTCTCTCCTCATATTTTTTTTATTGCTCCCTATGCTTGTTCTCCGAGCTGTTAAGACTATCGTTTCATAATGCCACTTAGTAGGGGTGGGCAAATTAATATTTTTTTCCTAAAAATTGAATAAGACACGTGTTTTCTATGGCCATTTTTGCTGCTGATTACGATTCTGTTGTGACCTTTGACCTAGGGTGTAATTGATTCCGAGAGGATCTTCAAAATAGCGGCTGGAAATCCTTGTTTTTGTTAAAGACAATGACAATATATAGCTTCATCATCATCATATCATCATCATCATCATCATCATGTCGCGCATGCAGCACGGGTATCCATGACAATCTTTCGTCAACCTTCCTATCATTCATTGCACCTGGGGCTCCTCTGTGGAGCAGTCAGCATCTTCACATAGCTGGTCAATGTAGGTCCTTGCTGAGCGCCCACACTTGCATGTCCATGTGTTAGCTTCCACAGGAGAACGTCGCTTATAAGTTCATCCTTGCTTCTCCAGCAGTGTCCTGCATGCGTTGTCTGTCTCATATATATAGCTTAATAAGGGTGTAATATGTCTAATCATAGGTTTTCTTAGTCACAGAATATGAAAATACATTTATTTTATAGATTTAACCAGCTCTAATGTATTTATCATGTAAAAAAAAGAAAATTATAATAAGGTTAGTGACGTTTTTGCCCAGAGATATCATCAATTACATATGAAGTTCACAATAGTTAACTTCGACACATAAGAATTTTACATATAAGTTAGTCACTTGACACACAGATTTGTCCTGATTTGGTTATCAAATTTAGCAAACTGGGATTCACATCTTAAGTTTGTGAAAGTGCATACTATAGTGCCCCTCTGTCACCATAATCACATTGCTAGAAGTGTTCTACCTCAAAAAGTTTTTTTTTTCTTAGCAGCATCAATAACTTTTTCCATTTCTGCAGCTTCCAGCTTTTCAATCCCATTTGATTCACTCTCTTGTTTTTCATCCTTTAATTCCTTGAGAACAATCAATTTGTGTTCGAAGAAATCTTTCACCCCAAACTAATTTCTATCAAGTGGCATATCACTGGTAGCCATTTCATCAATCCTCAGAAAGTGCATCAGAGGGAATATAAGTTCTGTTTTTTCTGGGACACCCTAATTTACTAAACAAAAGTTCATAATTATCCATCGAATTTCCAGTGTTCATCAAAAACAATTATCATCAATTGATCTAGTTCTTTTTTTCTTTTCCTCTGTTGCAAGACACTTCTTCTTTGCAGAACATTCTCGACTCCTTTCTCGTCTTCATCGTTATCCAATCTTTAGGATTGGTATTGGTGCAAATTGCCTTGTAAAGCTCTGAAACAGTTCTTTTCATAAATTCCCGATCGTCAGGTGTCATTTTAACACTAAAGTCTTCTTCCTTTGGATTTGATAAGATGGATCCTTATAACAAATAGCATAGGAATATTAAGTAACAGCTGCATTGAATTCCAATCCTTTTGCATAGTATTTACCGCGTACCCCACTTGTACGGGTCAGGCACAAAGTCCCTATTAACGTGGGACAATTCCAATGCTTTTGCATACCAAAACCTAGATTTTGGATTTAGCACTGTGGTTTTAAGCTTTTAAGCTTTCTGTAAAATATTGAACCATTCAACTTACACTCTAGTAGCAACTGCTTTTTCATTTAGTGGGTACACATTTTTGTCTATCTATTCAGGTCATAGTTCATTTGCAACAATATTACTGTCTTGATCCCAATGAAGATTTCCCCTTCTGTCATTTACACAAAGACAGCATACACCACAGACACAGGAGATAATTTTTATGTAGGTTTGAATTCCTTAATCTCCATTTATGTATAGCTAAAACGTTCTTTTAGGCTTTCACTTGTTGATTTTTTTCTGCCATTTTAAACTTGGTTACTAATTTAGGAACTGGATCACATTCATTGTATGACTCTGACTATGTCATATATGGCCTCCACAGATATAAATGGCATATTAAAATGACCATTTGAAATTTACGATCCTTCAGTACAAAATAGCATAAAAAGTTGGCCATAATTGAATAAATTTCACTTAGAATACCTTATAAAAGTAAATGAGTTGGTTAATTTACTAAAATGAATATATTTTCATATTCTGTGACACAGAAAACATATAATTTGATATATTACACCATTGTAACTCGTAAAATTGTTAATTTTCTTTGAAAATATAGCAGTTTTCAGCCGCCATTTTGAAAATAGTCTCGGAACCAACCTAAAATGATGTCATATCCCAAGAAAATCATCGAATTCGTAACAAGCAGCAAAAATGACCACAGCAAACACTCGTCCCATTTTTGCCCACCCCTACTCTAACAGGAATTACCACTCCGGATCCGAGTGGACCTGGTAGCAATGGTGATGAGGTGGGTGTTCCACAATTCCCAGACTTCCAGAAGTGGAACCTTACCATCAGACAGAGTTTAACGTCATTCCCAGGACATGAAGACCCTCAGCCACCGCCTTCTAGCACATAAAAAAGGTTGGGGTATGCCACTATGAAAGGCTGGGGTAAATCAATGGAAAACACTCAAGTGGCGATTAACAAGTTCAAGATGAAGATTGACAACAAAAGAGGCTGTGTCTTCTTTCAATTTGATATCAACGAGTTTTCATCATCTATCACAGAGGAACTCCTTGATAAAGTGATGAACCAGGTCGAGTAATTAATATCGAAAATGAAAAGATAGAAATAATTAAACACTTTCAAATGTCCATTTATATTAAAATGGCCGCAATATGGAACAAAGATCACATTCAACATGTCAATGGGCAATTTTCTCTGGCGCCAAAATTTGTGAACTCGTCGGTTGGTTGGTTGGTTGGTGTCAATATCATATGGTTTAACCCCGCCCCCCTTCAAGATGGGTTTGAGTTTGAGTTTGAGTTTTGTTTAACGGCATATCAATCCCTGTGGGTCATTTAATGCCAAAAAGGTTATTTTGGATTTCAGACTTTAAGGTAGTGGTTCTATGGAGATAATTGGTTATGTTCTGTTATATTTTGTTGAAAAGGTTGCTTTTTTTTAATAAAATTTAGAATGTTTTCAGGGTTTGTATTCTTAAAGATGTCTCTCAGGTTTCTTGCTTGATAGAAATTGGCACGGATATATTTAAGGCTGTTACAATTTAGAAGGATATGCTTGGTTGTAAGTTGTACTTTGCATGTTGGGCACACTGGGGCAACCTCCCCTTTTAACAGGTACGAATGGGTAATGTGGGTGTGCCCAATACGCAATCTGGCGAGTATTACTTCTTCTCTTCTAATACTTCTGTGGGCTATCGGTCACTCTCCAATAACTTCCTGTATTTCATGGAGCTTGTTTTGAGTCAGATTGTCCCATGATTTCTGCCATTTGTCTAATATTGGCAGTGAAAAATAAAATAGCAGGAACATTTATAAAATTTGTTGAAAAATACTTTTCTGTGTCTCCCTGGCTGAAAAAGCTATTTAACAAAAATAATCTAAAAGTAAGCTACAGTTGCACGAGCAATATAAGTAGAATGATTAACAATCATAATAAGAAATTGTTAGAAAAAGAGCAAAACAAAAATAAGAAGGGACCAACTTGTAATTGCAGGTCCCAAATCTGCTCCGTACAGGGAAAATGTTTACTAACACTAGCAAATATATGCACCCTCCGTGTGCAAGTATTTAAGTTTTAATATAATAAAATATCATATCAAATTAGAAAGGCTAATGAAACTGAATAAAAATGCAGATAAAAAAGATTTGGAACAGAGGGGGTATGATTGAAAAATAGAACAACTTTGAAACTAACTCTTCCATCATTTTCCGTTACTCCCGTCTTTCATTGGTAAATTTTCCCAGTGTAACTATTTAGTTAAAATAGGAAGTAAAAAATAACATTACAGTTATTTCTTTTTGTTAATGAATTTCTTTTAAGATTTATCCCCGAGATTTTTGCTCATTATTCAATAAGATAAAACCAAACAATTAGAAATCAATAAAACTAAGCATATATTTATTAAAATCCAATTTTTAAGATCAATATGCAAATTAGCCTTCCCATTCACACTGTAAACCGCTATTTTGTTGTATATATAAATACAATTGCATGTTATTAGTATGTAGATATGGTCAACAGTCTTAATGATGTAAAACAATTCTATTAATAATTGAGGTTTAAATAAAAATAAAATCATGGAGAATATGATGTAAATAACTAAAGGAATTGTGACTTGTATAGTAATATAGTTTCGGTTACAGACAGACAAACCCACAATCTCCATTATAATAAGATATGTAGTATATAAGACAGTGGTAAAATTCACCAACCACAAAGAAAAGGAAGATATATATGTAGGGTCCACCCAGCAACCTGTAAAGCATAGGATATCACAGCACAAGCTATCATTAAGGGATAGAGGATATAGTGAAACAACCACACTTGCAAAATATGTGTGGGGGCTAAAAGAAAAGCATGGTAGAGATCCAGGGTAGAGTGGAGAATCATAAAAAGGGCACCTTCACATAAAGGAAACGAAAACCCCTGTATGCTGTGCTTACAAGAGAAACTAAAAATAGCGGAATGCAGAGACCCAGGGAAGATATTGAACTCGCAATCTGAGTTGATAAACAAGTGTAGGCATTTGAACAAGCATAAACTGTGCTAAATAGGTTCTGGCATTACGTAGGGTGGCAACCCACGTACTTAAGAATGGGTACAACCCAGATATTAATAAAAGTAGATGGCTGTAATAAGCAATAATTCCCTGAAGAATTGCTACGGCAAGAAACTGCAGTTGGAATATTTTATAACATTCGCTTTTTAAAAACGTATATATATATATATATATATATATATATATATATGGTGAGTCTAATTTTCAATGTATATATTGTATTTATATATATGCATTATATATATATATATATATATATATATATATATATTTATTTTTGGGATTTAGTGTGACGCAATGGTAAAGTGTGAAATAAATGAGAAACTGTATTAGATGTTATGTGCTGAGTTCCATTCTATTTCATCCAATATTTTTAGGAAATGATTCCTCTTTTAGAAGGATTTTTTTGACTGGGATGAAATAAAATGGAACTTAGCATATAATATCTAACTCAGTTTCTCATTTCTTTCACACTTTACCCATGCTTCCCACTAAATCCAAAAATATATATTATAAACATATATATAATACATATATACAAATATAAAATATTCATTGAAA
>CM042168.1:67592014-67659834 GCA_023376005.1 Doryteuthis pealeii
ACGCTTGAGGTGGAGCGGCATACATACCGTCAGCTCCCCACTTTACCGCTCATATCCAAGCTGTGCTACTTAGCGAGGGCCGGTATCGTGGTTTCTATGCGGATGCTCTACCGACTGAGCTAAACCGACCCTATGCGTCATATAGATATGCCTAAAACTTATTCGTATTTGATAGGCCCATGCGCAAAATAAAGAACTCTTAAGAAATAACCACACAAAAATGTAAATTTCAATGTACAATGAACGCGATTCTCTAACCCGTCGGCATAAAATAACCCCAGATCGTTTGACATGCCGTAAAAAATTAATTAATCAATCATCTTATTGTAATGGAGATTCTGTGTCGGTCTGTAACCGAAACTACGTCACTGCTTACGTCATAATATCCTCAGAAATTGCGTAGTTTGTCAATGAGTATTTATTTTATAATCAAAATCATTAATACATAGAATAATTATTATTTATTAACAATGTCTCTATGAAAATCTGAGGTAGATTTGCCTCAAAATAGTCCATATTATTAGAGCATTTAAAATCCTGCAATGTGTCTTATATATCGCTAAGAAATAAAGACTTACATAATATATGGTGTGGCATACTGATTTTAAGAAAACCGGGTGTAATAAATAATTATTTGGTGTTATTGATCCCTAATATTATTGTTTTATTCTCCAACGTATTAAAATCAATTACTATGAATGATTTTATGAAGAAATCAATTAAAATATAATCAAAATAACTAATCTTTTTATATGCATTCTTATTTAATTTCGTCAGCCTTTCTAATTGAATATATTTAATTACATTAAAATCAGGAAATTATCGGATTTTAATGAAATTTTCAGTGTTGATTTATCAATGAATGAACTTTATAATGCATTATTTATTCATTTCAAAACTTTCTCATTTTTTCAGGTCACTTAATTAAGCCCCCCCCCCCTTATTTTTGGGGTGTAAAATCTCGGCGAGTTGGTCAGCGTTTGATACTAATATTACAGTATAAATAAATAGATAAAATACCGAAGTTGTAAATAGAAAAAACAATTTTTTTTAAATGTAGCAGACGAATTTTGGGCATATCTATTTAATACTCACTTTTACAAAAAATCGGTCCCGTGACATTATAACATTTCTCATAGTAACAATTTTAAAGCAGGAATACATCCGGGTTTTGTTTTAGTTATTTTCTTGTTTCAGTATTTCTCCATTGTGAAAAGACGTGCAACATATTTCCCATCGAGCACCTGTACCGGTGGTTGACTGGAAAAGGAATGAGGGTTCATGTAGTATATTTGAAAACGATTGTCACTAGCATTTTAAATCATTTCAACATTTTCCGACGAAAGAAATCGAGAATTCTTTTTTTTTTTTTTAATAGAAAAATTACGGAAAGATAAAGACGTGATTTGGAAGTTCTAAAATCAACTTCCGATATACTGTTAGGTATGTGGCATTGTCTTCTTCCTTGTACTGGTTGTATGCAAGGTCGTTCATGCATATTTATTGGCTGTGGGAAGGTTCGAAACGTAAATATGTATCTGACGAAATAGAGAGAGAGAGAGAGAGAGAGAGAGGAGAGAGAGAGAGAGAGAGAGAGAGAGAGAGAGAGAGAGAGAGAGAGAATCTTTAATACAGTTGAAGAAAAATAATTAGGGATTCTAATTGCTGTTGCTAGGGACGCTAGGGTTGCTACGAACGGTATTAACGGTTGGTAAGGATGCTAGGGTTGCTATCAACGGTTTCTATGGTGTGGCACAATGACCTGTAGAGGGTTAATTGGTAGGATTTAGAAGTGACAATAGTCTGAAGAGGGTTAACCGACAAAGTTAAAATTTCGTACTTACATAATTTGTAAAGGACATTGAAAGAGTCAAACTAAAATTTCTGACATGAAGATAAACAGAATTTAAACACAATAGGACTAAAATGAGGGTTAAATCGAACTTAACGGACCTAAATTTCACCATCGTATGTCATCCCGCCGAAAGAAAAAAAAATACCAAAAATCAGGGAATTACCCGAATATAATGAAATTTTCAGTGTTGATATATAAATGAATAAAAGATATAATGCACCAGTTATTTTATTTAAAAACGTTTACATTCGTTCAGGTCAGTTAACTTTGAACCATGTATCTTTGAGAATCTGTGTTACGCCTCAAAGGTACGTGGTTCAAAGTTAACTGACCTGAAAAATGTAAAAGTTTTTAAATAAAATGACCTGTGCATTATATATTTTATTCATTAATATATCAACACTGAAAATTTCATTAAATTCGGTTAATTCCCCGATTTTTGGTATTTTTTTTCTTTCGGCGGGGGGACATACGATGGTGGAATTTAAGTCCGTTAAGTTCAATTTAAGCAAAATGAGTTCTGAATTACCGGTATGGTTAGTAAGATGTTTTTTGGAAATCGATTAAGTTGACACGATAAAGGAAAGTGAATTTGAACCGCCGCCCGAGATCGCGTGTGGGAATTTGATAAAAAGAAGTTTGTCATGGAATTTTACCATTGTGTATTTAAAAAAATATTGTCAACAGGAAAAAATACATTTTTGGAAACTAATAAGATAAAGAAATGTGTTTCCCAAAATCGCTAATGTACAATTCACCTTTTTATGCGGACAAATGATGACGTCAAAAGGCGGAGTTTATTTTGTATGGTCAGATAACAAGGGGAGGGTGTGTGAGATAATGTGGGAGGAGTAAACGGAGATTGAACCAACGAAAGGTAATTATTGGGATAATCTCCACCGATCGACAGACTCACCCCAGTTGAGAAAGATTGTTACTTAAACCCCTGGTTTTGGCGCGAAGAACAGAACGACAGAACAGAAAACGACAGAGAACAGTAAGAATGACAGAGCGAGCAACACCCTTTGATGATGAAATCTCCTGAAACTTAACCCTGAACTAATTTAGTATTTTGATACTAAAGAACAAAATCAGACGATTCTCTAATACTGAGACGAGACAAAAGAACTCAGTGAGGACTTTTCTGAATTGAATCTAAATATTTTAAGTTAACTCTTAAAGACCATAAGAGCTACTCTACGGATGCCACATTACTGTTTGTTTGTTTATTTATTGGTTTTAACGCCTAAACACGGTATCTGTGGATGATTTATTAATATATATATATATATATATATATATATATATATATATATATATATTTGAAAAAGATGATTTTTCTATTTTTGAATTTGAAGCATTTCTTTTTCTTTTAAAAACTGTTACACTGAAGAAACACGACGTAGCGAAAAGAACATAACGTAGCGAAGTAGCAAAAAAGCGAGACGCAGCGAATGAACAAGACGAAGCGATCGCACGAGATACACGCTTTTTGGGAAAAAAAACAATGCTTCCAGTTTGAATTTAAATTATTTTCTGCTTCTCTCTCGATGAGTCCGAATTAAAAACATTTACATCTAAAAACGGACCTAATTATCATTATGCTCTGATGATGATTTTTTATAAATCGAAATATTGTCAATATTAGCAATGAAAAAGATATAAAAATATATTCATTTTGACAACAAAGTGTGTTTTTCATACCCTTCTTCTCTCTCTCTCTCTCTCTCTCTCTATATATATATATATATATATATATATATATATATAGTGTAGTGTAGTGTAGGCCGACCAGTAAAACCTACATCAATCAGCTATGAGCGGATTATGGATGGCGTGCAGAAGGTCCGTCAGCAGCGATGACCGATAGTGGCGGGTAGAGAGAGAGTGAGTGAGAGAGAGAGAGAGAGAGAAGAGAGAGAGAGAGAGAGAGAGAGAGAGAGAGAGAGAGAGAGAGAGAGAGAGGAGCGTACCTCAATTTACCTTATATATATATATATATATATATATATATTATATATATATATGTAAATGGTAAATTGATGAATGACCGACCAACAAAAGAAGTCTGACGTCTTCTGTCCTTTCCGTTCTGATATATATATATATATATATATATATATATATATATATATATATATAATATATATATATATATATATATAAGATTTAATTATTGATAAAAGAAAGCAAAGATGAAAAATTAATCTTCAAATATTAGTGTCTCTGTGTTTTTTTTGTTGTCTTGGGCCACCTGGACATCACGTGACCTGATTAAATTGCAACGTGCGCGCAAATCAGTTTCTGCACAGATCTGTCCCCCACCCACACACACCACACACACTGATAAATTCAAAGAAAAGCTACGAGTCTGAATGCAACTTCAAAGTTAGAACAACAAAAGAGATTTCTTCTTCTTCTTCTTTTTTGAGGGGGGTGGGAGGTGGTGGTCGTGGACTTTTTTTTTTTAATTCTAAAAATGAAGTAAAATTATACATCAATGAAGTTGGCAATCATAAAGAAAGTTTGAAATTAAAAATCTTCTGAGGAATTGCTTAATTATTAGAAGTTGCGCATCTTTGTTATTTCAGACTCTCTAGATATATACACCCCTCCTCCTCCTCCTCTCCTTCTCCTCTTACCCAGAGAAACGACCCTTTGTTAAAACGGTCTTCTGTCGAAGTATATAACACACACACACACACACACACATATATATATATAAATAAATAAAAGGAAGTTTGGTATGTACGTGTCGATGTATAACTCTTAAAATGGAGGTCACTCGGATTCAAAATCTTGCATACACCTTGAATTCCTTATAACTAAGAAACACACCAAATTTGGTTATTGATTTTTTACTGATTAAGTCTTTGAAAAAAATATATTTCAAAACACTCAAGTTTAGGAATACATTAAAAAATATATATTTTACATGTAAATAAAAAGAGAAATATTTCCTAAAATAAAAAAAAAACATTGTACTATACGAACTATCAGCGATTTTAAAATTTAAAAAAAAAATTTGATAAATTATATTCTCTCTCTTACTCCCGTTTTCTCTTTCTCCCTCCCTCTCTGGTGTTCCCAATTTTTTTTAAAAGACCGGTCATGGACCGGGTACTTTTGCTAGTATATATATAATATATATATATAATATATATATATATATATATATAAAGTAAGTAAGTAAGTAAGTAAGTCGACGGGGTGGCCTAAAGTCGGTATCAGCCAGTCAGCTAGACCACGGAGATTGTTTTAGCATCTGAGGTGGAGCGCCACACCTACCATCAGCTTCCCATCTGTGATGTATATATATATATATATATATATATATATATATATATATATAGTATCCAATTGCCGCTTTAACCTTCCCGTTGCAGTGGCACCAGTAAATTATCCAAAAGTGCTCAATATATTTTAAAAAATAGAGCCGTAATACACACACACACACACACACACACACACACACACAGACACACAGACACAGACAGACAGACAGACAGACACACACAAACAAACACACACACACACACACACACACATATATATATATATATATATATATATATATATATACTAGCAAAAGTACCTGTCCATGACCGAACTAAAAAAAATTAGGAGCACCAGAGAATGAGCGAGAAGAAAAACACAGTAAAAGAGAAAATAAGAGGAAAATGTTTATCAAATTAAAAAAACAACAAAGATCACCAAGAATTGTATAGTAGAATGTTTGTTTATTCTAAGAAATGATTTATTTTTGTTTACATTTAAAATATTTTAAAAAATGCATTCCTAAACTTTATTAAAGATTTGAAGATAAGAAAGCTAAGAATTAGAGTATTATAATATCATTTATTTTAAGAAGAGTCTTTTTTGTTGTTTACATTTTTGAAAACAATTTTATTTTGCCTGTTGATATCCATGGTAGAAATGTATCCGTTTAAATTCCTTTTTTACCGTTTTAAAATGTAACAATAAAATGCTAAGAATTAAATACATACAATTGTTCGTATTACAATTTCTTTTTCTTTTTTTTTTTGTAAAACTCTCGTACATACGACACATTTAAATTCAGTTCTTAATCCCTTCTTGGAGAAGTTTATCAGTTTAATTTATTTCCTTTTTCGACCTAAAAGTAACAAAGAAAGTAACAAAGAAGCTAATAACTAAACATTACCTTATTTGTAGGTTTAAAAATGGATATATTTTATTCTAAAATGAAAGTATTAATGATAATAAAAAAGTTGAGTTATTATTAATCGTTAAATGTTTTCGTCTATTATTGTTATTTAATTCGCTGTAAAAAAATCAATTAATAAAACCACATACAAGTTACATATTTAGAAAGATTATTTTATTTTCTTTCTAACCAAATAAATATTTCTAAGATTGGACCGGGAATACGCGAGAAATTCCGAGCTGAAATGATTAGGGCACGAATTTGTTTTTTTCAAATTATCAGAAAACGGCGCCGTTCGGCCATTTTGAAACTGCTAATATAGCCAGCAGCCAGTGAATTTTTTTGTATTAGCAGCAGCAGCCATGCTACGATTATTGCAAATCATTTGATTTTTGTTTAATTAATTAATTAATTAATTAATTATATCCCTTAATCAGTAGAAATCAATAACCAAATTTAGTGTGTTTCTTAGTTAGAAGGATATTAATCTATATGCAAGATTTCGAATCTGAGTGACATATATTTTCTGAGTCATACGTCGACACGTACATACCAAACATTATATATATATATATATATATATATATATATATATATATATAATAAGAAAGTTTGGTATGTACGTGTCAACATATAACTTAGAAAAGAGATGTCACTCAGATTCTTCGAAATATATATTATATATATATATATATATATATATAGAGAGAGAGAGAGAGAGAGAGAAGAGGGGGGGAGTGAGAGAGAGAGAAAGGAGAAGTGGGGAGGGAGAAAGAGAGAAAAAGATAAAAGAAAGTGATAAAGAGAGAAAGAAAGAATTACAAAGAAAGAAGGAGAGACAAAGATAGAAAGTGAAGAGGAAACGAAAATTAAAGAAAAGTTAGTGTGTGTGTGTGTGTGTGTATGTAAATATGTGTGTTGTGTACGTGTGGCGGTGCGTGTGCGTATGACAGACAGACAAGAGGGAAGAGACGGGAATATAAAGTGAGGGAAGAAGCAAATGAAAAATGGAATAAGGAAAAACAAGAAAGATAGATAAATAGAGAGAGAGAGAGAGAAGAGAGAGAGAGAGAGAGAGAGAGAGAGAGAGAGAGAGAGAGAGAGAGGAGAGACAAGAAAATAAAAGAAAGTGATAATGACAGACAGACAGATATATATATATATATATAATATATTTATATATATATATACAGAGAGAGAGAGAGAATGAGAAAATAGAGAGATAGATGGGAGAATCAATAAACTAAAAGTGAGAGAGAGAGAGAGAGAGAGAGAGAGAGAGAGAGAGAGAGAGAGAGAGAGAGAGGGGGGGGGAATGAGATTTATGTAGGTATAAACATAAAAAGTTTAATAAATTCTTCGTTATGGAAAGATCAAATGGCGTCCAGTCTGCAGATTCTGATAATTCCTTTTATCCAAACTCAAGAATTTACATCGCCAAAAGATTTGTGGGAATCTAATCGAAGAACGTTGACATTTTGTTATCATTTCAGCTATTTGCCTCGTTCGTAAAGTAATCTTTGACTCGAGCTACCGTGGCGCCCCCTGGTGTTAGTCATAATCGACAAAATATCATCTACGATCCTATATTACCAAGAATAATGTCCACCAGACGAACAAGATTCTGTAAACGGTAAATTTAATTTCGACGGGGTTCAATGACTCTATGTGGGTCATTTTGTCTGTGACGATTCTGGTTGCCATTATAGACGTTTAGGTCTCTTATTGGTAAATCCAATGGTAGAAAAAGGGTGTAGTCTCAGTAGTAGAAGAATCCAGTTGTAGTCCTTCATGAGTATAAGAAATAACTTAATTTGTATTGATAAACTAGTGGTTGACCCTCACCCACTGCCTTCTAGTAGTTGCCAAGAGTAAAAAAAAATTATTTAATTCATATGATTCTTTGCTGAGAGCAAAAGAAATGAAAAATTCTTATGAAAGTTTGGACCAAGTAACCAATAAGCACCCCAGCTGGGAGCTGTTTTGAAAGGAACACCTTTTGCTTTTCAACGTAAACTCCCGATTGTTTGTTTACAAACAACAGATGATTTTTTTTTGCATTAGAATTTCACTAAGATTCTTAAAAAGTTTGTTCATGTATATTTACAACCCAAAGGCACGTTTTTATACTTAAATAGTTTTCGATTTTAATTTTAAAAAAAGATAGTTATTTATTGGTTACTTCGTCCCAACATCCTTTTATTTAAATCCAATGGTAGAAAACGGGTGGAGTCTCATTAGTAGAAGAATCCAGTTGTAGTCCTTCATGAGTATAAGAAATAACTTAATTTGTATTGATAAACTGGTGGTTGACCCTCACCCACTGCCTTCTAGTAGTTGACAAGAGTAAAAAAAAATTATTTAATTCATATGATTCTTTCAGTTTATTTGCTTTTAGTAAACGAACAGAAGACTTTTTTCTGTTTTTAGAGTTCTTGATTATCTTATGAGATCCAAATCAACAAATACGCGTGTGAGAATTTGCTTTCAACGGACATTGCGACCATCTTGTTCAGCGTTCAACTAAAATTTGACTTTCCTAAACTCTTTCTCATATTCACGCTGGCGAACCGGAAGAGGAGGTAAAACGCTGGTCAAAATCTGTCCATCATTTTTCCTGTGTTTTTCCATAACCGTTAGTTTTGAATTAAGCTGCACTTATTGCACACATAATCGATAATCAAAATTTTAAGATGAAATTCTTCTTCTAATATTAAAGCTTAATTTCAACCTAACACTAGCCACAACCCTAACCCTAACCGTAAATTACTTACGAAAAAAAAAAACGAAAAATCGAGCAAATTTCACAATTTTTCGTATACTTCTTCTTCTTCTTCTTCTTCTTCTTCTTCTTCTTCTTCTTCTTCTTCTTCTTCTTTTTTTTAAAAAATCTGATGGAATTCAGAAACGAAGGGTTAAAAGCTTTTCTCATCAATAATTTGTTGTGTTATAAAGTGAAAAATAAATTGACAAAATATCATCTGCGATTTTCTATTCTCAGAAATAATGTCCATCAGATTAAAAAAAAGTTTCCGGAGGCGGTAAATTCAATTTCTCGTCGTTCAATGACTCCTATGACAGAGGACTGATGCTTGTTTGGTTTGTTTTGTTTTACGGCATATCAACCTACGTGGGGTCATTTAATGCCGACAAAGTTTTGAATTGAGTATCCATCATTCTTGATGGATACTCAATTTTTTTTATAAACACATTTTTCCGATTAACCCATAGATGGGACCCTAACAGGTACTACCACTCCGGGTCAGTGGAATTGGGAGCAATGGTGATGAAGGGGTGCTCCACATTCCCCAGACCTCCATAATTGGAACCTCACCATCATTCAACGTCATTCCCAGGACATGAAGACCCTCAGCTACCGCCTTCTAGCACATATATGATAAAAAGGGTTGGGAAATCATATAGGTGCTATGGCTTGATGTGATCAGCCGACTGATCGGAAGGGCCTCTCCGACTTCTAGCATAAGTAAGGGCCTAAAAGGAGTGTTGCATTTTATGGACTGCTCATCCACCAGGATTCCGTCCTTAAGCATCACGGTTCACCACCCACAGCCAACAGGTGTCTCCACTGGAGGGGTCTTACTCATCTGCAGAGGAGCAGTCGGTGTATTCTAAAATCCCAACCGACAGAGCTGATAACCTACATACATTTAAACAAACTTCAATGACTGCTATTTATACAGTAGCATTGAAACCAACAAATCTTCATCAAATGATGACTGGGTTCAGGCATGGTTTCGGGGGCCGAAGCATCATTACCACTAACCCAGAGTGCCCCAACTGTATCTCACGATACCACCAGACTTTGTTGGTTTGATGTCACATTTAGGATTGCCATATCCATGCTGATGCGGTTAGAGTTTTATCCTGGATCTTTTTATGTATTTCCTCTTGTCTGGTGGAGAAAGTCCAAGTTTAAAAAAAATGCCAAGGTTGAGTTGGAATAAATCCTCGGCATCCGACTTCGATAGGAAGTACATCTGTTATCTATCCATTTCTGACGCATTGTTCTCATAAATCTTCATATTTTTCCAATTTACACTGATGTGCCCAGTCAAGATTTTCCTTGAAAGGAACTGTTAATTCACCAATGAAAACTTTTTTTTGATTAACAGACCAGATGATAATATCAGGACACTGGGCCATTAACATTATTTCAGTTGGAAATACAAGTTGATGTTCTAAATCACATACAAATATTAAACATTTTCATTGTCTATCATTTTCTTTATTATAATAAACTTAACCTTGGCATTTTGACTTTAAATGTTTACTCAGCTTGTTTCATAGAACTTCTTTGTGGTCCTATGCAAGTCTACCACATATGTCGCCGGCTAGTTGATATGTTGATGCTTTCTGCTCCCACCATGTGCTTTCTTTTGATCTGCAAAATTGGG
Source organism: Doryteuthis pealeii (assembly GCA_023376005.1). Lineage (NCBI taxonomy): Eukaryota > Metazoa > Mollusca > Cephalopoda > Myopsida > Loliginidae > Doryteuthis > Doryteuthis pealeii. Next base: position 67,602,471 of record CM042168.1, read on the forward strand.
ATTGACGCTGATTGGTCGGAGCGTCTTTGTGACGGGTCGGGAGATTAGAGGAAATGCGTTGCCGTAGTTATTTACTATAGTAACAGCAAATTAGTCACATGATATTTTATTTGAGATTTTAAATCTGCCCTTCTAATTTAGCATTGAACACTTTTGTATGCAAACACTTTTCATATTTGCTATTCTCCATTATATTAAATTCAATTATATATGGTGATTGCCGCTTCTTGACAGAATAAGGCCATTTCTACAAGTAGTTCCAGTTGTGAGTGCACAGATGGCCCACGGGTCCAGCTTGTTTTTTATGTACCCTGTCACACATGTGAGACCCTCGACATACAGGCCCTGCCACACAGGTCAGAGTTATGGTGTCCGTTATGTGTTGCTTCAGAATGGAGGGCTGACCAGCCCACCCCCTTCTGTCAATTGGTCCTTATAGCTGAAACTGACTTCCGCAAGGGCATCGATGTCGGCCCCATATCGAAATGCTCCCCTGTCACCGCATGCTCTCCTTCCCAAAAGTCAAGTATCAGTGACAAGCCGAGGCAAGATGACTTTGGGGAACGCAGGTGGATGATCTGACGAGATCTACGGGTCCATTACACCGAGAAAAAAAAATCTAAGTTTTAACTTAGTTTAAGTCAACATGTACCATTTTCTATTAAATATATGATCCTGACAGAAATGCATCAGCTTTAACTGGGGAAAGTTGGGATAAAAGGGGGGCAATGAGGAAGGGGGTTAGGTCTAAGTCATTTAAAACAAATAAAAATTTATTCATTTTTAAAAATAAAATATAGCTGTGAATAAATTGTTAGAGTCAAAAATAAAACGAAAAATGCTAAGCACAAAGTTCGATAAATTAGACTTTCTATAAGAGAAAATATTAAATGGACACTTATCTGACGAAAAATTATATAGCTGCTTCTCCACTTGCTGACTTTCTGGCTGGACAAGTCTTTTATTTATCTATTTTTTTTTTTTTGCCGGGATTGACGATAAGGTTGGGAGTGGGGTACGGGGCAGTCTAAGTCAGTTAAGACAAATAAAAATGTATTCATTTTTAAAAATAAAATATAGCTGTGAATAAATTGTTACAGTCAAAAATAAAACGAAAAATGCTAAGCACAATGTTCGATAATTAAACTTTCTATAAGAGAAAATATTAAATGGACACTTATCTGACGAAAAATTATATAGCTGCTTCTCCACTTGCTGACTTTCTGGCTGGACAAGTCTTTTATACACTTTTTAAATCCTACATTGTTCACCATTGGATAGCAGTTCCCCTCCCTCAATGTGCTTATTGTGACAATGTTACAACAGAAATGTCTCCATTTAGATTTACCAATGGGGGCTAGTTTAGCTCAGTCGATAGAGTTTCCGTCTTGGAATCACTAAGTTCTGGGTTTGATACCTTCCATTGCCAACTCAGCGCATAAGTAGCATGGCTTGGATCTAGGTAGTAAAGTGGAGAGCTGATGGTAGATGTGGCGCTCCACCTCAGACATAAAAAACAATCTCTGGTCTAGTGCTAGTGAAAAGGGGGATAGGCTGCTTCCAGTACCACTCTGACTTGGAGTGGTATCACCTGTTAGGCTTCCATCTATGGGTCAAAAGAAGTGTCCTGGGTATGACACTAAACTGCATCTGATGGTGAGGCTCCAGTTCTGGATATCTGTGGGGTGTGGAGTACCCTTTCATTGCCATTACTCCCAGGTCCACTCTGACTAAGAGTGGTAGTACCTGTTAGGCTTCCATACATGGGTCAAAAGGGTGTCCTGGTATGATACTAAACTGCTTCTGATGGCGAGTTCAAGAGATCTGGCCAATCTGGAGTAATGGCAAGAAAAAACTCTCCGTTGATAACAACAACTATTTATTGACACATAATTGTGCAATAATGTATAAAGAAAAAAAATCACTTTTGTTTTGGGAGAGAGAAGAAAGTGGTAATTCGACTGGTGTTATTTTTCATGTCTGATGTGCATAATTGCATATGTCTCAAGGATTTGCCGAAGGAGAAGTTTTGACTTTTGCTCCGTGAAGAGGAAATCTTGAAGATCAAGCACCGTCGGGAGCAAAACCGAAAAGCCGCCCAAAGGTGCAGACAGAGGAAGAAGAACAGGATATACGATTTAGAAAGGTCCATAAAACATATATGGGACCAACTCCAATCCTTCCAGGAGGAGAATAATCGTCTTCGCGTTGATAATAGCAATCTCAAAATAGAGATACAGCAGTATCGGCGCTATGCGTCGAGCATGGGCTACACCTATCATGGTTCATGTCATCCAACCGAAAACTATCTCTCCCCTTTATCAACTAATATGGCGGGTTATGCCCCGATCTATGCGACTGAAAACTCGGACCTCATTTTTTGACGATAGCCATAATCTAGGGAGGCCATGATCTAATGATTTTCATTTAAATTGAAAGAATCCAATGCGGAGTGAAAGATATGAACTGATCTATTGAAACACTTGATGGCGCTGTTATCGGTCATATTTTTTTTATCTTGTTCGTTTCTTCATTTCTATTCAGAATGCAAATTTTTATTGAACTGTCTAAAAGAAACGTCAAATGGTGCTACCAAAAAGAAAAAAAAGTTAATACTGCTTTTGCTTGCACGCCATTTTATTTATTATTAGATCCCTCACAAGAGGTAATTGTATTATCTTATTGTAAAAATTACGAATTATCTATTATCTTATTTTTCATAGTTATCAGTGATGATGATGGTTGAATTCTGGAACTTAGAGATTTTTGGTTTTCCCGAAGAGGCTTCTTGGAGAGAAATGTTCCGTCTTTCATCAGGTGCGGTCTGATATATCTCTGGGTTGTTTCCTGGATGCGGATGTGCCGTGGATAACTGTCAGGGTTGGATCCAGCGTCATAAGGCACCAAATGTTGCTACTACGATTCCCCGATCGATATATCAATACTCGTGTTCCTTCATTGTACAATCGTTATCATCTTGCGACAGCTTCTGGTTAAAAATGAGACCGTCCAAATCGCTCAAGATGTAATACAAAAAAAGTAAATCCTGATTATCGGGTGTTGTTTTTCCGCCGTATTTTTTTATTTCTTATGAGAGTCGTCACCCCAACTAAATAACAAATCATTCCATTTTTATCATAAAGAAAGAGAACAAAAAGGACATGCTACACAGAAAAGATATAATAATAAAGAGTAAGGAAAAGATAGAGATAGGGGTGAGCGCGAGGAAGAGATAACGCTAATCTGTTTCAATCGAGCATAAAAGATGAAAAGAAGGAAAGTAAGAAGAAAAAAGAATGTGTGAGAGAGAGTTAAATCAAGATTATTATACTTTTTACATATTGAACTATTTGAAATAGCTCTTAAATAAACATATCAAACGTTGCAATAATTAAATTATCATACTGTGGTATATTCTTGATATCGCATGCGCACGGGGGGTGGGTACCACAGAGACGGAATCACACGTATATAAATTAATAGATAGATAATAAACAGTTGCAAAAAAAAAAAAAAATCAGCAAAAAATGTAACCTTTCATCTATCGGTTAAATAGAAAAATGTGTTTGTGAAAAAATGATTATACATTATGAATGAATTTATTTCAAAACTTCGTCGGCATTAAATGACTCACCGAGGTTGATATGCCGTAAAACAAAACAAACACACAAACGAACAAACGGTGTCGCAGTCCAACACGTTAGCCATAACGTCACAAAACCCTCTTTCCTTCCCCCTGATTATAATCAGGATTTAGATAAATAAGTCATCATCAATCACAAAAAGAAAAGAAAAAAAAACAAGACTGACATCTCGTCTCAAATATTTGTTTGGTGACAACGACAATAAAACCAACAGAAGAAGAAGAAGTCGAGAATCTGTTTTGTCGACAGAAAGAAGAGAATGGAATTTCCAAGAATCTTTTGGAAGGAATTATCTTTTATGTCTTTGGATAGGTTTCTGTTTATCGTCGTAATACAACGCCTCAAGTCTTTTATTTTCTATCAAGAAAATAAAACGCATCGTTCTTGTCGTGTTCCTTATAGAATTTAATTAAACAAAATCATCGGTTTTGTCGGCCATATTTGTTTTCTATTGAAACATTGATGTCACCAGACTAAAGTCTTGAAAGTTGTTTAATTATTGTCTAGTTAATAAACGTTATTTAGTCTGGTGTCATATGCCTTCTCTAGGTCAAAGAAGACTATCATTACATGCTGCTTTTTTTATGTATGCTTGTGGGGATTTAAATAAAATCAAATCAAATCAAAATTAAATAAATAAATAAAAAGTTCTGAGCGTCTGGACTCTGGCGTCCAGAGTAACGGTCCTTTCTAGCCAGGGAGAAATTCCCTCCCTACAGGCCACTATAACCTCGTTCAAACCTGAGTAATAAAGCTATCTTTGCCTTACACACACCTTACAAAAAAACTCACTTGGGTGGGGATGTATTGTGGGGATTTAAATAAAATAAAAATTAAAAAAATTAAATAAATAAATAAAATGTTCTGAGCGTCTGGACTCTGGCGTCCAGAGTAACGGTCATTTCTAGACCGGGAGAAATTCCCTCGCTACAGTCCACTATGACTTCATTAAAATAAATCCTGATTAATAAAGCCACCTCTGCCTTCTTACATACCCAATCCTACAGAGGTACAGCTGGTCCTTTCTAGCTAGGGAGGAATTCCCTCGCTACAGGCCACTATAACCTCGTTCAAACCTGAGTAATAAAGCTATCTATGCCTTACACACGCCTTACACAAAAAAAAAAAAAACTCACTGATACTCCGCTACTTGGGTGGGGATATATTGTGGAGATTTAAACTAAATCAAAATTAAATAAACAAATAAAAAGTTCTGAGCGTCTGGACTCTGGCGTCCAGAGAGTAACGGTCTAATCAATAATAAAGTCTCCATCTATACTTCGAAACAGTTGTGTCTCCTATATACTCAAACAAGAACAACAACTACAATGTGGAACATGTCAAACACCTTGACAGTTAAACACTTATTCATGGTTTTTTGCTCACATCAGAAACCGTTATTTTAAAGCAAACAATATGAAAGATCTGTTTGAAAATGTCAACATGATTTTTTGAGGGAAATAAAATTATACCATAGAATATAGACATGAAACAAATCAATACCATACAACATAATCCCCAATAATGCTAACACATTTTTAAAACCAATTACTAAAAGTATAACTATAAATACACGATATGTATAACTTCCTAACCGTTAGGCATGACATAACCCCAGACGGATTGATATGCCGTTAAAATCAATGAACAATAAACAATTTATTCTGGTGCAATACCTCCCCTTTACTGAGTGGTTCCCCATTTAAATACTAACCAGGCACATCTTTGCTGCATCATCATCATGTCGCGCAATCAGCACGGATATCCATGACAATCTCTCGCCAGCCTTCTCTATCATTTATTGTCCCAGGGAGATCCTCTGTGCAGCATCCAGCATCCTCGCATAGTTGGTCAATGTAGGTCCTTGATGGGCGGCCCACATTAGCATGTCCATGTGTTGGCTTCCACAAGAGGACGTCGCTTATGAGTTCGTCCTTGCTCCTCCAGCAGTGTCCAGCATGCCTTGTCTGTCTCACTCAGATGGTTTGTGAGATAGGGGGCAGGTGGCCGTACAGCTGCTTCCTTATATTTGCTTAGTATCGTGATATATCAGGAACTGGTGAGTTCACTTTTTTTTCTTTCTTTTTAACATTTTTATTTATTTACTAAGGTCTGCTTAATTTGGCTTAGAAACTTCAGAATTCTTATTGTACAAAATGTTCTTAAGCGGTCACTTATATAAATACTGACCAGGCACATCTTTGCTTAACATCGTGATATACCAGGAACCGGTGAGTTCACTATGTGTTTTTTAAATTTTTTTTTAAATTTCTGCTTAATTTGGTATAGAGACTTCAGAATACCTACTGTACACATTGTTCCTAAGTAGTTACCCATACAAATACTGACCAGGCACATTGCTGCTTAACTTCGGGGATCTCACAGGAACCAATAAGTTCCATAGGTTTTATTTTTACTAAGTTCTACTTAATTTGGTTCCGAAACTTTGGTACAGATTATTTATTATCAATATTTATTTTTGCAATTTTCCTATATATATATATGTGTGTGTGCAAAATAGAATTATAATATTTCCTTGGCCCACCTGAAATTTGCTGTGGCCCATTTTGGCCATGTTGTCATAGGTTGGGAACCACTGTCCTAGGGCATCTCTCCTTTTTTTCTCTATCTTCTCACATCAACCTTATATTGGCACGTGGCGCGTAGTGTACTGGTTAGAGTCGTAGGAAATGGACTCGGTGATACGAGTTCAAAGCCTGGACGACGCAGCTTGCATTTAACATGGCACTAATACCCTTGGGAAAGGTATATACTCAACTACTATCCCTCTAGCTATAGGTAAATAGAAGAGCAGACTGGGCTCTTTAACATAGGCTAGGAACCAGTCTAAGATAAGGAAAACTCTGAATTCAAACCTGTGAAACTCCGCTCAAGAAATTGACCTTGTGTTACATCCTGATCATGAGTAAGTAAGGAAAGTCGACGGGGCGGCCTAAAGTCGGTATCAGCCAGACAGCGAGGGAGTCTATCCCCTTTCCATAGCGCTAGACCAAGGAGATTGTTTTTTAGCATCTGAGGTTTTTTTACCATCAGCTCCTTACTTTACTGCACAGATCCCCTGTGCTACTCATACGCTGAGTTGGCGAGGACCGGTATCGAACTAGGAACCTTGTTGTTTCTAGCCGAACGCTCTACCGACTGAGCTAACCCGGTCCCTTTGATCATGAGGAGGGGTTGGTAAAATATGTATATTGGTATGGCATTGGTATAAATTAGTGCGACATGTGAGAAACCGATTTTGTCCGTTAATTTCACTGATCGAGTTGAAACAGGTTTTGTCTCAAGAATAATTGAAAATTCCTGTATCCAATGTGCAACAGTCGTAAGAGTCATTTCCTCAGTCCACTCGGTTAGTTTGTTGCTTAACTGGCTGGTTTTATCCAATGTCATCTCTTATTTATTTCTTAGTGATATATAAGACACATTGCAAGATTTTAAACGCGCTAATTGTTGGGAATTTAATAACTTAATCCCCCAGAAAAAAGAGACATACCTTTTTTGTCTTTAGCAAGCACAGTTATTCATTGAGACATATTCCAATTGAGATACCTTCCATTGTATTAATGAGGCAACACATTACGACTGCTTTTCATAACACGAGGTGTTTTATTTATTTAAAAACAATGACTGAAATTAATAGATCAAAGGGCAAGTAACTCACCCGTACAATAAATGGATTAGGGCAGATAACTTCTGACCCTTATTATTATTAGAGTCTGTTAGTGTTAATTTGTACTGACTAAAGTGAATTTCAACACTAATAACATGAGCTGTTTTGAGGAAAATCTAACTCAGATTTTCATAGAGACATCTAGTAAATATATAAAGGGCAGTTGGTGTGTATGTATGTCCGGATGAAACTACGAAAATAAAACAATTACTGACAAAGTAAATATCTATATATACACATTAAATATCACCAGTTCTTGCTTTTTGTGCAAAATTATGAAGATTTTGTTTATATTCGAAGATATTTAAAAATTAAAATATACATAGAAATAGCATTGAAATTCTACTAAAAAATGTCCAGCATTTGTAAATCTTAAAAGTAAACAAATCAAGACACCAGGGTTTTTTTTTTGTTGCTTTCCCTCTACCCAGTTGACGCTGGGTAGCCACTTCTAGTCGTTAATAATTAGTATTTATTCTATGTATTTATGATTTTGACTAAAAAGTAAATGCTTATTGATAAAAGTGCACAATTCCTGAGGGTATTGTGACGTAAGCAGTCACGTAGTTTCAGTTACAGACAGACAGACACCGAATCTCCATGATAATAAGATTGATAAAACAGACTTGTTACTAAAATTTTTCACGGAAAAAACACGTTTGGTTTGTTCTGGCTGGTTGATTTTACGGCATGGCAAACCTTTGTTGGGTTATTTAATGCCGAAGTTAGTTTTTTGCAGGCAATTATTTGGTTTCAAGTAACAAATGTTGATAATAATTTACTGTGTGTACAAAATTTAATAATCGCATTTAAAAGCGGCTTCATGTTCTGAAAATAATTATTCAACTACCCTTGGGAAAGGTATGAAGCCCCTAATTCCCTAGTAAAGTCGCTAGCGCTAGAACAATGAGATTGTTTGTCGCCTGAAGTGGAGCGCCACATCTACCAGCAGCTCCTCACTTTACCGCACAGAACCCTGTGCTACTCATACGATGAGTTGACGAGGAGCCGGTATCGAACCGGGAACCTTGTGTTTCCTTGTCGGACGCTCTACCGAATGAGCTAAATCGTTAATAGTACCACCTTCAATAGTACCACTACTGTTCTTCTACAAGGATGGATTTGGCATTAGATAACACATGAAGGTTGATATGTCATTAAAAGAAAGAAAGAAAGAAAGAAAGGGGAAGAAAGAAAGAAAGAAAGAAAGAAAGAAAGAAAGAAAGAAGTTATTGTGCACGAATTATTTGTATTGTTTATTTTCATTTTCTGAAAAATATTTTCAATAGATATTTTCTAAGATGAACCAACAGGAAGTGCAGAAAGTCTGATACAGTAGGGGAGAGAGAGAGAGAGAGAGAGAGAGAGAGAGAGAGAGAGAGAGAGAGAGAGAGAGAGAGAGAGAGGGGGGGTGAACAGTTTCAATTACCATGGCTCAGTTGGAGGTAATCCCGAAAGAACCCTTCGAGCTTACCCCCCAACTGAGCCGGGGTAATTGAAACCGTTTTCACCCCCCACACTTTCCGGTACTATTCGCTTACAATGTTACCCGTACAAAATATTCCCAATTATTAATATATTAGGTGTACCGGAAAGTCCTGTCCCCATTTTTTGTTAGGAATAATAATTGAAAGAAATATTACTGACAAATCTTTATTGCTCAACAAAATAGTCACCCTCATTAGATATAACCTTTGTCCATCTACTTGGAGCTTTTTAATCCCTCTTTCAAAAAAATTAACATCTTTGGAAGAAATAAAGGAATTCTACTCCGCTTCAACCTCGTGGATATTTATGAATCTTTTTCAACTGATGAAATACTCTAAAGAACGGAATACGTGAAAATCTGATGCAGCAAGGTCTGGCGAGTATGGAGGGTGAGGAAGACCTTCCAACCTAAGTACTTTATTTTTTTCCTGAGTTTGTTTGGCAGAATTGGGTCTAGCGTTAAAAGGAGACTATTGCAGATTGTTGCCCGCATTGCTTTGTTTGCTGGAGAGAGTTTATGAGGAACCCACCTACCCTCTCTATACACCTTTCCAATCTTTTTCAGATGCTCCTGAACAGTAGACCAAGGTGCATCAAGTCTTTGGGACAATGTTCTGATTGTTTGCCGAGGATCTTCTTCCACTGCAGCTTTCAAAAGTTCATCATCCAAAAGACTGGGTCTCCCCGATCGAGGCTCATCAGTAAGGTCTAAAATAGCCTTCTTTAAATTTCAAAAATCATCTACGGCAGTTTCTAACACTCACACCTTCTGGATAGACAGTGGTTATGTTTTTCACTGCAGTTTTTGGGTTGCTACCTTTGTGGAATTCATACAACATGCAATGACGCATATGATTCACTATGAAACTTTTGTCTTCCATGGGTGATAGATGTTTTTAAACTATCAACAGAAGTAGATTTAACTAAATGGGAAGTTTAACTGAATATCTGGCATCTGATTTGATCTTGAAAACAGTTGTCTCGACTTAATCTGGTGTTTTAGTTTGGTTAAAGAAAGTGGACAGAACTTTCCGGTACTCCTAATAGATTTGAAATTAAAATGTCCCATTAGAAGTAACAAAATGGTCGTGTCCAAGGTACATTAAATTTAATCTATTCATAAATATATATTCTTAAAATCTTTTTCAGTTTTAATTGATTTATAAATTTTATCTATCAAAATGTAACTCAAATTTAAATTCAAAATGCATTTTGATGAATTTATTAACATAGCTACGTCGGAGAAACGAGCCTTGAAGTCTTGTCTTAAAGACTTCAGATTCAATATAAGTTTAATGAGATCGTTATCGCGCATGTGAAAATTGGAATATTGTTTTTAAAATTCACACGTTTAGGGTTTTTTGTTTTTGCCAGAAAGAAATGTCATTTTAAACGGTGACAGTTAAATAATGATTGGCAAATTGTCGACTCTTTTTTCCCTTTTGCTCTCTTTCGTGCTGTGTGTCTTTCCTTTCTTTCCTTTTTGTGTGTCCTTATTTCTTTCTTTCTGTCTTTCTTTAAATGCCTCCATCTTTTTTCCCCCGGGCGTCCTCCTTTCTTTCTATCTATCCATTTTCATTTCTCGGTGTGTTTCTTTCTTTCCGTATGTCATTTGTTTCTGTGTGTCCTTATTTTTTTCTGTCTTTCCTTCTTTCTTTCTCCATATCTTCCATTCTGTGTGCCCGTCTTTTACAGCCACCGCCTTCTAGCACCCATATGGGTTGGGTGTGTGCCATATAGAAATTTTAAGGAGAATCTGATGGTGAGGTTCCAGTTCTGAAGCTCTAGAGAATGTGGAGCACCCTTTCATCACCATTACTCCCAGATCCACTCTGACCCGGAGTGGTAGTACCTGTAAGGGTCCCATCTACGGGTTAAATAGAAAAATGTGAATTTATAAAAAAAAATGAGTATCCATTAAGAATGAATTTTATTTCAAAATTTTGTCAGCATTAAATGACCCACTGAGGTTGATATGCCGTAAAACAAACCAAACCAAACCTATGCAAGTAAGTGATCTGTTTTGTTTTCTTATACAAAGTGAAGTGACCATTGATTTTATTCTTACGGCGAAATCATTCAATTACATCGGATCGATTGCAAAAGACGAGACATGGAGTCGAAGAATACGACAGAGAAATGGAGTAACTTATCCGAAGACTTCTAAGAATAATCCCGTGGGAAGTTGGCGAGGGCCATAACCGACTGTTTGGATAATTGAGATTCTGGATATTTATTACACGTACTATTGAGTCTAATATTGATATTCTTGTGGCTGCCGGGCATAGAATATATATATATATATTAATAATGGAGATTCGGTCTCCTTTTGTCTGTAACCAAAACTATGTCACTGTTTACGTCACAGTAATTTAAAAATAATATTCTATGAAAAATCAAATAATAGTCAAATTTTAACGACAATTCTTATACTTATACACCTTTAGATTAATTTATGTTTAAAATAGTTTTTTTCTTCTAAAATATATTAGGGGAAATATTTTTTACAAGTCGCTTCCCACCTTATTTCATATTATGAAATCCGGACAAAATATATTTTACTCGTACGATTTTAAAGTTTTTCTATAAAGATAAGTGTCTGAATAATTAAATCAGAAATTTTAGAAACGTTTTGGAGATCTTTATTGTCGTAAAACAAACTCCCTCAGGCAATATCTTTCAAAAAAATATTTTTACACTGACCGGAGGGTGTTTTTTGTTAATCTTAATATAATGGAGATTGTGTGTGTGTGTCTGTCTATAACCAAAACTACGTCACAGTTCCCTTTGTTATTGACGTTATATTCTCAATGGTTATTAAATAATTATTATTTAATCTCAATAACCATCTTATTTATTAACAATGTCTCTATTAAAGTCTAGCTGAGAGATTTGCCCCCAAATAGCCCATATTATTAATGCGTTTAAAATCCAGCGGTGTTTGTTACATATTATCAAGAAATAAATGTTTACATAATCTATGGTGTGAATAATTTGCTACCGGTTTTAACTCTCAATTAGATTTGAATTATCAAATAACACCACTGATTCTCGATTGGATTTTAATCTGGAGATTTACTTGGCAATTTCAGGATATTTAAATTATTTTCAGCTAACCATTTCTTCGTAAATTTTGCAGTGTGCTTAGGAAGATTATCTTATTCGAAGATTCACTCAGGAAGAAGTTCAAAATTTTCAACCAAAATTATTAAACTTGCTTCCAAAATATTTGGATATTTTGCGGCATTCATCCTAGCATCTATTACTGATATGCTACCTGTACCTTTTGTAGAAAAGAAAAATCCCCTAACAGTAATTCTGCCACTTCCAATTTTCACTGTTGGAACTGTGTTCTTTGGTTTGAAGGCATCACTATCTTTCCTCCATCAATTATTTCTAGAATTAAGTTCAAATAACTCAATTTTGGTTTCGACGGTCCATAATACTCTTTTCTAATACGATTTTTCCTTATCCTTATGCTCAAAAACGAATTTTAATCTTGCATCTTTTCAATAGCAGTGGAGTTTTCCGAAGGGAGCGTGACTTTAGATTGTTCCTATGAATTCCATTGCTTCTTGTCCATTGATTGACACAGATTTCTGATGAAAACAAATCATCATACAACTCTTGACCAGTAACCATTGGATTTTGTTTAATTTGACGCGTTAATGTTGCGTACTGAGGTTTTCACGGTACCAAATCAGCATATATGTTGTATACCCTTTCTTACTTCTTACTTCTGGTCGTCTTTTCTTCTGGCCGGCTTTGCTTCTTCTATCATCTTGACTTGGTATATCTTCTAACATCTTGCGTTGGGTCTGGAATCTTCTAAGGTCTGGACTTTCTTGGGGACTTCGGGTCTGGTTTCTGTTGGGGATTTCTCCTTATCAGAAGCCCTGTGTCATTGTTAGTTTTTAGGTAATAAACACAAGACTTCGATTTACTTTGATGTTACTTTATTTGTAAATCCCCAAACCAAACATCTGCGCACATCCTACGAGCTCGGCTCCTAGCTTCTAACTGACTGTGTTGCTTACTATCCTTAAACCGGAAGACAGGGTCTTCTATGCCTTCCGGTTCTCACGATTTATCCCTGGAGGGCAAGGTGAGAGTGAGGTCAAGCGCCGTCACTCACTCTCAAGGCCATCAGCTGCACTAATCGCCATTATGTGTCTACACTATTGCCATAAATATTAGGTATCTAATAATTATGTAATATTAATTTCCTCGAAGATCTTGAAGAAATCTTCCGTGGAGCACCCGTTCTTATTTGTTTTTCAACAGTTATGCAATTAATGAACTACTAGTAGTAAATAAAATATTTAGGTTTTCTGAAATAATCCGTTAACTTTTACCTTCTTCTCAGAGCTTAACAATCAGTTCTTTTTGCAAAGTTGTCAATTCTTTACTTTTTGGCATTATGATAATCTTCTTGCAAAAATATCAATTACAAAATGTTCTATTTGTATTTTAGGCAAGAAATAACTACTGATAACATAATTGGATCATTCTAGAATATTCCACTTGAATAATCGAGATTATCAAAGAAATTTAAAAAGTTTTAAAATCGGAAATTTGCATTGTACGAATACTTTTTTCACCCCTTAAAATGGATAAATGGGGTTTATTTCTATTAAATCAATTTTTCTCTGTTTTCTATTCATATTTAGTTATTCATATTAAAAGTATGTTTATTCTTTAATAGGAAATACAATAAATTGAAAATTTGTATGTGTACGAATATTTGTTTCCGCCAAGATATATATAAAAAGTAATAAAAATAAAAAAAGTTATAAAAAAAAGCTATAAAAATTCAGCTAATGACTTATTTAGTAAACCACCCAAAAAACAAAAACCTGTTTAAAAGACTAATGTTAAAAAGGAAATTCCATTCCACCCCCACAAAAACAGAAGAGGAGGTGAAATACTCATGTGTATGTATATATATACACATGCATATAAAATTCATTTTCATATTATCAATCAAAGCCTGAAGAAGATACCAGAAGATCTGAAACACGTTGCATATGTAAAACAAAAAGAATTTAAAAATTTTTTCTGAGAACAAAATACATTTTGCGGACCTTCCTTTTTTTTTTAATAAAAATATGAATTTTCTCCCGTTGAACCAGAACAACATTTTATATATATATATATATATATATATATATATATATATATATATATATATATATATATGTATGTATGTATGTATATATATATGGTAAGGACGAAAATAGTTTAATTTGATAGTTCATTTATGTGGTGGCAAATGCAGAATCATCTCCATCCATTTTGAACACACCCTATGACTATTCACCTTGAACACACTTGGTATATATAATATATATATATATATATATATATATATATATATATATATATATACCAAGTTGTTCAAGGTGAATAGATGCCTAATATATATATATATATATATATATATATATATATATATATACTGTATACGGAATTATGATTTTAATCTTCCATAATTAATCTTTAGGTTGACATTTAGATTTGTTGTCCATTGGCGATAAGGAACGAAGAAGCGCGAATATTTCAAGCCAAAATGTGAACTGATAAAGTCTGATCCTCTTAAATGGACGACGAGCAGAAACTTCCAGTTGTTCTTCAAGATAAGGGCGTTTCTTGGAATTTATCATCGCTTTGTTATTTAATCTGTCTGTCCATTTCGGGGGAAAACGGATCCCTGATAAGATACTTAAATAACCAATTGTCTAAAATAAACAAAAATATGAGATACAATTATGATCAACTGTCACATAGCAAATGGCTAGGAAGACACTTTCGTTGGTCATTGTTGAATAATTCAATCTTTATGTGTTTGTCCCGGTATTGTGGCCGTGCATGTGCCTAGGATAGAACTAGATTAATAAATGCTAAATATCATAACACAAAAGAAAAACAGAGAAGTCATAGACCTGCTTTGCTGAATAAAAATACAGATCATTGTAAAAAACTAATAATCAAGCAATAATATGACACATTACAGAGTGCCTTATTAATTCACCCAAAGCCATTTTATGTTTTACTGGTTGTTTGGTATTACGAACTGTCAACTCATGTTGATTGTGTCAAAATTTTGTGTTTGTCGACAAAATTCGACGCAAGTAACAAAATACAAAAATAAAACAAGTGTCAAAGATATACGGAGGAAAAAGGGAATCAACAAAAGTCTAAAAGACGAGCCAAACTCTTGCATATAAATTAACTATATTTATTCAAATTTTAAAACTACTGCGTGGGAAAATTTGTGCAACTCTCAGCAGAGTTGCACAAATTTCCCCACGCAGTTTCTTTATCTATGAAAAAACAAAAAAAACATTTAAAAACATATAAAACAAACACTACAAAAAATGACATACAATAATTACACTTGAAATTACTTGTCGGGAGGCGAAAGTTCGTAATGCCCGAATAGTTTTTGGTGGGCACTTTTGGTCAGTTATGACAAAACTCCCAGTTGCTTCGTTCTCTCGTTTTATTCTTCTTTCCTTCCTTCCTTCCTTCTTTCCTTCTTTCTTTTATTCGGCCTTTCTTTTAACTTTCTTCCTTGTTCTTTTCCTCATTTAACTTTCCTTTGCTACTTCTTAAAATATTCTTGGACGATCACGCCCAACGACCTTTTCTCACTATTCCCTGTTCCTGGTTTCAACCAGTCAAAAAGACCCAGTGGTCTCAAATAAAGTAGATACGTTCACGTATCTCTCAAACCCTTGGATTCATTCACGAATCCTAGTCCTTTTGTTAAGGGAAGAGGAAGAAAGTGATGTTAGGACATTAGTCCATCGCTGTTCCCAGCAATTTCACCAAACATAGAGGAAGGTGGGCTTCAGCCCGAGAGAGACATGTCTGCCTCAGCAGTGTCTGTCGTAATTGTGTGTGACGAAAAGGGTTTCCGTCAGGAACCTTCTTCGTCCCTTAAAGTGATGTCATCTCAGACCAATCAGAGGCCTTTAAAAACTCACCCCACGAATACAAAAATAAAGGTACATGGCCCAAACAAAAATATACTTTTTTTTTACAAAACAACCCCCATAAGTGGGGGGCTACCTGTTGCAGCCATTTCACCCCCAGAAATTCCACAATTGATTTAAAGTCAGTTTAACAATTATAGTTTGTATTATTTATATTTTTCATACTGTTTCCTCATCTTTATTGTTATATGCACAACGTTTCGACCGATGTACTCTCCGACCTTCTTCAGGTATTTCTCGGAATCGGTAACCTTCGCTTTGAACTCAGAAACTTTCTCTTTGAACCCGGGAAACTTCTTGTCGAATTGGTGAACCTTCTAATAATCAAGCAATAATACGACACATTACAGAATACCTTATTAATTCCCCCTTCGCCATTTTGTAGGTGGCTGGTTATGGTTTGTATTATTTATATTTTTCAAACAGTTGTCCTCATCTTTATTGTTATATGCACAACGTTTCGGCCTTCTTCAGGTATTTCTCGAACTCGGTAACCTTCGCTTCGAACTTGGAAACTTTCTCTTCGAACTCGGAAACTTTCTTGTCGAACTCGTGAGCCTTCATTTCGTAATCGTGAGCCTTCACGGCACTTCGAACTGAACCATTTATTCAATCCACGGGGGTAGACTGTTCTCATTCTGTTAATCATGACCGGGTACAAAGGTTAAACTATGTTAAGTATTCTATGTTATTATCGCCCATGGTCAGGATTGAACCTGTAACCTACAGATGATTGTCACTTAGAACTCTATTAACTCAACCATTATATCCATTACGCCATGTGTTCAACAAATAAAGATGAGGACAATAGTCCGAAAAATCTAAATAATCCAAATTATAAAGCATCATCTAAAAAATTCAGACAAATTATGGTCTGTTTTTTATTTGTCTTGTACTTGTTTCTTCGGATGTCTTTGTTTAATGGCACATCAACCATCATGGGTTATTTAATGCCAAAACCATAATTTTATTCGGGGATTAGTGGTACTATTTAGCCCATAGCTGGGGGATGAGGGATTCCATACCTTTCCCAAGGATGTGTCTATTCAAAATTGCGTGTGTGTGTGTGTGTGTGTATGTGTGTGTGTGTGTGGTAATGAGCCTCGTCCATTTGAAAATATATCTGGTGTTTTAAAATCACAGGTGAAGTTGGTAACACAGAAAATCAAGTTATTTCTTCTGGTCTGAGGCGAAAGTCTGAGCTTCTTCCCACGAGACAGAAAGTCTGTCCTTTTATTAACCTCAGAGCCTACGCGACTTTTTATACATCTATATGAAAGACAGTCTGAATAGTTAAAAATTCAGTCAGACCTAATCACCAGAAAAAGGCTTGTCACAGGGCCGCAAGACTTCTACAGAATTGCTGAAATGAGAAAACTGCCACAAGAAGAAATAGACCTTGTCACCAAGAAAATTTCTGATAAAAGAACTAAGTCCACATTTGCTGAATTACTGAATGCTAATTAGCATAGAATGAAACGCAAGACAAAGCTCCTCACCGTGTCTTTTCTCTCCGACCAAGCATGCAAAACATATTATCTCCATTATAGATGATAATAAAACCGTTGTTATTGTTAACTGTGTGTTATCTCATTCTTAGAGTTGCCAGCAACCACGGCAGCTCATTTCCACTAATCACTCAACCCGCCACAAAGACGCTCCGACCAAGTTGCATCGATCCCAATTCTGCGGATCAAAGAAACACAACGTGGGCGCAGACACGTGGTAGTCACGCAACTAAGTCATCTTATCAAGTACCGTGACTGGCATAGGACCACACAATGGCTCTTGAGTAAACATATCAAATGTGGTAATAATCAAATGATCATACTGTGGTATATCCACAGGTCCTGCTAGTTTAGAAATATTTGTCTATAGAAATGTGCATTTGTTCAAACATAAAAAAGTGGCGATATTTTAAAGTTCACAAAAATCGGTTAATTATTGCATTTTAATAGAATTTTTGGTTTCCAAAAAAAAAAAAATAAAAATAAAAAAAATGAAAGGCTGGAAGAATGAAAATGAAAAGGAAAAAAGAAAGTAAACAAGAATGACATAGAAAAAGACAGACAGAAAGAAAGACAAAAAGAAATAAGGAAAAAAGGTAGACAGAAAAGAAAGAAAGAAAGAAAGAAAGAAAGAAAGTCAGGAAAAATGAAATACAGAAATAAAAGAAATAAAAGAAATAAAGAAAAGAAGAAAATGAAATAAATAAATGAAAATAGAGAGAAAGAAAGAAAGACAGGAAGAAAGAAAGGAACGAGAATGAAAGGAAGTGGGAAAATAGAAAGATGGGAAGAATGAAAGACTGGAAGAAAAAAAGAAAAAGGAAGGAAGAAAATAAAGAAAGACTTTCAAAAAGTCAGACAGAAAGAAAGACTAAAAGGAATAAGAAAATTACAGACAAAGAATGTAACATAAAAAGAAAGAAAGAAAGAAAGAAAGAAAGAAAGAAAGAAAAAATAAGAAAGAAGTACAGAAAAAATACAGGAATAAGAAAAGGTTGAAAAAGAAAGTTAGAAAGACAAAGAGAATGAAAAACAGTAAATGAATAAACAAATAAATGGATAAAGAAAGAAAGAAAGAAAGAAAGAAAGAAAGACAGGAAAAATAAAAGACAGAAAAAAAGAATGACAGAAGGATGAAGGACAGAAAGAAAGAAAGAAAGAAAGAAAGAAAGAAAAAGAAAAAGAAAGACAAAAAGAAAGAAAAAAGACGAAATAAATGGGAAAAAAAGAAAGTAAGGAAGAAAAACACAGAAAATACAGAAACCATAAAGACAAGAAAGAAAGAAAGAAAAAAAAAGAAAGAAGAAAAAGAAAAAGAAAGAAAGAAAAA
Organism: Doryteuthis pealeii; assembly: GCA_023376005.1. Taxonomy (NCBI): domain Eukaryota; kingdom Metazoa; phylum Mollusca; class Cephalopoda; order Myopsida; family Loliginidae; genus Doryteuthis; species Doryteuthis pealeii. The sequence goes on from CM042168.1 coordinate 67,621,130, forward strand.
AGAATAAGAAAGAAAAGAAAAAAAAGAAATAAGAAAGAAAAAGAAGAAAAAAGAAAAATAAGAAAGAAAGAAAGAAAGAAAAAAAGAAAAAGAAAAAGAAAGAAAGAAAAGAAAAAAGAAAAGAAAAAGAAAAAAGAAAGAAAAAGAAAAAAGAAAAAGAAAGAAAGAAAAGAAAAAAAGAAATAAGAAAGAAAGAAAAAGAAATAAGAAGAGAAAAGAAAAGAAAGAAGAAAGAAAGAAGAAAGAAAAAAGAAAGAAGAAAGAAAGAAAAAGAAAGAAAGAAAGAAAGAAAAAAGAAATAAGAAAGAAAGAAAGAAAAAGAAAGAAAGAAAGAAGAAGAAAAAGAAATAAGAAAGAAGAAAAAAAAGAAATAAGAAAGAAAGAAAGAAAGAAAGAAAGAAAGAAAGAAAGAAAAAAGAAATAAGAAAGAAAGAAAGAAAGAAGAAAGAAGAAAAGAAAGAAAAAGAAAGAAAGAAAGAAAGAAAGAAAGAAAAAAGAAAGAAAAAGAAAAAAGAAAGAAAGAAAGAAAGAAAAAAGAAAAAAAAAGAAAGAAAAAGAAAAAGAAAAAAGAAAAGAAAAAGAAAGAAAGAAAAGAAAAAAGAAAAAAGAAATAAGAAAGAAAGAAAAGAAAAAAAAGAAAGAAGAAAGAAGAAAAAAAGAAATAAGAAAGAAAGAAAGAAAAAAAGAAAGAAAAGAAAAAAGAAAAAAGAAAAAAGAAAAAAAGAAAGAAAAAAAGAGAAAAAAGAAAGAAAAAAGAAAGAAGAAGAAAAAAGAAAAAAAGAAAGAAAGAAAGAAAGAAAGAAAAAAGAAAAAAGAAAGAAAGAAAAAAAAAAGAATAAGAAGAAAGAAAAAAAAAATAAGAAAGAAAGAAAGAAAAAAGAAAGAGAAAGAAAGAAAGAAAAGAAATAAGAAAGAAAGAAAAGAAAAAGAAATAAGAAAGAAAGAAAGAAAAAGAAAGAAGAAAGAAAGAAAGAAAAAAGAAATAAAAAGAAAGAAAAAGAAAAAGAAGAAAGAAAAAAAGAAAGAAAAAAGAAAAGAAAAAAAGAAAAAGAAGAAGAAAGAAAAAGAAAAAGAAAAAAGAAAGAAAGAAAGAAAAAGAAAAAAGAAAAGAAAAAGAAGAAAAAGAAGAAAAAAAAAAAGAAAGAAAGAAAGAAAAAAAGAAAAGAAAAAAGAAATAAGAAAGAAAGAAAAAAAGAAAGAAAAAGAAATAAGAAAGAAAGAAAAGAAAAAAGAAAGAAGAAAGAAAGAAAAAGAAAAAGAAGAAAGAAAAGAAAAAAGAAAAAAGAAAGAAGAAAGAAAGAAGAAAAAAAGAAATAAGAAAGAAGAAGAAGAGAAAAGAAAAAAGAAAAAAAGAAAGAAAGAAAGAAAGAAAGAAAAGAAATAAGAAAGAAAGAAAGAAAAAAGAAAGAAGAAAGAAAGAAAAAAGAAAAGAAAGAAAAGAAAAAGAAGAAGAAAGAAAAAAGAAATAAGAAAAGAAGAAAAGAAAAAGAAAAGAAAGAAAGAAAGAAAGAAAAAAAGAAAAAAAAGAAAGAAGAAAGAAAAGAAAAAAAAAGAAATAAGAAGAAAGAAAGAAAGAAAGAAAGAAAGGAAAAAGACACAAAGAAAGAAAGAAAAATCGACATGAAGAATGAAAGGCAGAAAGGAAGGAAGAAAGAAAAAGACAAGAGAACCGAACGAATTAAAAACAAATACACAGCTTGTAAACGGCAAGAATTTCGATGTACAACAACGAATTTTTGACATAAATTTCCACAATTCAAGACTTTCTATAAAAGTCCTATAGATTTCCACGTAAAATGATTAAATCATAAACTCCTTTTACAGACTAAATATTAATTAGTTGATGTAATTACTTTGTTAATTTAAAATAAATTCATTTAATCAACGATGTTTTGAAAAGAACTACTCAAAGAAAGACATTCATCGGTTTCACATTTATCAAAATGATAAATTTAAAATCAATTTTTGTTTTAAGCGATTTATTTGATCATTTTTGTTGTTGTAAAAACAACAGCAATAATGTTGGCGTTACAAGAAATTCGTCTGAAAGAAAGAAATGATCATTTTTAAACCAGAAAACACTTGACATTTGTTTGTTTTTTTCAAATATTTATTGCTCATTAAAACACATCTTATTCTAATGGATTTTTAATAGAGTGTAACAATATATATATATATATATATATATATATATATATTATATATATATATATATATGTATATATATATCCTATTCTAATGGATTTTTAAACAGTGTGTAACAATATATATATATATATATATATATATATATATATATATAGGTTGTATTTACAAATATGTCAGTTTTGCTCTTCCATATATTCTAAGAATCACACATTACTATTCAACAATAAAAATTACAAATTCTTTTAAAAATATTAATATAGCGTGGATCGGACCAATTTTTAGTTCACCTGANATTCTAAATTCATATATTTAAATATCCGTGAAAAATTCGATTTTTTCACGCAGAAAAAATTTTTTTAAAATATATTTCACCTTAAAAAAAATAATTAAGCACACAAAAGATTGAAAATCTCTTAAAAATTAATTTCTTAAAAAAAAAAAGTTTTTTTGACAATTTAATAGAATATAGTACATACCATTAAAAAAACAAGTTTTCAAATATAATATTATGACAATTTTTTTGCACTTTGATTTCATTAATTTTTCCTAAAAAAAACTACTGCGTTGTATGTTATACAATTTCTTTGATATAGTTATTCAGACTCTTATCTTTATAGAAAAAAAGTAAAAAAGGTTTTCTGACGGGTCATTTTATTTTATCTCATAAAATGAAATGGGGGGGGGGGTAGACCTCGTAAAAATATTTTCCTAATATATTTTAGGAAAAAAATATTTCAGATATATTAACATCCAAAGGTAAACATTTATGGAAATTTTCGTGAAAATCAGACTATTAATTGATTTTTCATAGAATTAAAAAAAAAACTTTTATCGTAACTTTAGTTTTTAGATACGTTAAATTTCAGTTGATTTAACAGTGCAAAAATGAAGACATGTTTTCAATCATAATTTTCATTATTTCCGTAAGTTTCATTGTGTTAAATATAGGGGGTACATTTCCGTTGTCCGTTGGGAACTCGTTCATGACTTTTCAATCATGCCAGCGACTTGCATAACTTACAACACATCTGGCACTCATAACGATCAGTGTTGACTAAGTCGACAGGCGTTGTATACGCATCACTGTGAACTCTCATGTAACGCTTGAAAATACCAGCTGTTCGGACACTTTAGTGCAGCAGGAACAAAAAAACCTACACACATACATACATATATACATGATGGCAGCAAACTCGTGTTCAAGTATTGCCATTTCTTGATATATATATATATATATATAATATATATATATATATATATATATATAAAGAAGTTCAACAGTTCAAAGAATATAATGGTGAGCTTCAAAAAATTCAACAATGAGCTGCACGAAAGTGGCCTTTAGTCCTGCAAGGTCTTGCACATCTTCCCACATTTACAGGTAATTCCAGGGAGCACAGAGTATTTATTAGTCCATCCGCCGATGCACAGATTGGTGACTGATCAGGCCAACCTTGCTCATACATAGCCTTCACACTGGTCACATAGTAGACCGATTTGAAGCCCTTGGTTGTCTACTTTTTTATTCTTGCGAATATCTCGTTCCAACTGCTCATGCTGTATACGGTTGGTCTCAAACTTTTTTGTGCCCTCCTGTAAAGCTCTTCTCCACTGCCCACGGTCCAAAGCCTTACTCTCCCAGGTCTTCTCATCGATGTTACATTTTTTCAAGGTCGACCTCAGGCAATCCTTGTATCTCATCTAGGGCCCTTGAGCCAAACGCTTTCCGTTTATAAGTTCCACATAAAACAGTTGTTTAAGAAGTCACCCAGTTCATCCCTTACCAAATGCCCACTCCATCTCAATCTATGTTTGATTATGAGAGATCTATGCTTTGACATTTGGCTCGCTCCAGAACCTCGATGTCACTGACGTACATTTGCCAGCGCACCCCTAATATTTGTCGGAGGCATTGCTGGTGAAAGCGCTCGAGATATTTAAGATGTTTCTTGACGTGGTCCAGGTTGCGCGAAAGCGAGTAAAGAGAGGCCCCATCAGGCCAAATCAATGCAATGTGTCGATTTTAATGGGGCATCCTGCGAGGTTCCAACTCACGATTCAATATTAATGAATCTACGAGATTTTTTGGTCTCCTTTTATAACCCAGGCGACGCCAGGTAGCCGCTTCTAGTCAAGAATGAATCTTGAAATTTGTTTTGATTTTAAAATGTATATGAAGGTGTCTGGACATCTGAGGAAATTTATATCATGAAGTGATGATGTCGACACATCAAATCCCCGTCTGACTTGACTATCTTTTTTGCAATCTACAGACGGTGTAAGTTTAATCTCATAAAAGTGTCTAAACAAAAACAATATTATTTCACTAGCAAACTCTGTTTTACTAACTAGTAAATATATGCACCCTCTGAGTGTAAGAATTTAAGATTTAATGTAATAAAATATCATATTAGAAAGGCTAATGAAACTAAATAAGAATGCAGATAAAAAGATTTGAAACAGAGGGGGATATAATCGAAAAATATTTCATTGCTAAATTTTCCTAATTTAACTATTTAGTTAAAATAGGAAGTAAAGAATAAAATTACAGTTATTTCTTCTTGTTAATGGATTTCTTTTAAGATTTATCCCGAGATTTTTGCTCATATTCATTAAGATAAAACCAAACAATTAGAAATCAATAATACTAAGCACATATTTATTAAAATCAAATTTTTAAGATCAATATGCAAATTAGCTTTCCCGTTCACACTGTAAACCGCTATTTTGTTGTATATATAAATGCAATTGCATGTTATTTGCATGCAACCCCCCCCCCCCAACGGGTGGGGATTGCTATAATTAACAGCGTCGATCCCAGGGGGCCATCCCCCCAGGCAATACCTGCCCACTCAATTTAAAGGGGCAGGGCTGGGTTTATTGCCTAGCGCCTGAGGGGCCCTCTTGAGGGGGAATACCGACGGGATCGACGCAATTTTTCACCTGCCACCCATGAGCTTCGGTTTGTGGGTGGATCCCACGTTAATAGGGCCTTGTGCCTAACCCGTACAAGTGGGGTACGAGGTAAATACAATGTAGACCCGCCCAACAGGGTGGGGGTCTAGTGGCTTCGGCCCTGGATCTTTACAAGTTAATAGCGTCGATCCCAGGGGGCTACTCCCCCCAGGCAATACATGCCCCCCTTGAATTAAAGGGGCAGGGCTTGGTTTATTGCCGAGCGCCTGAGGTGCCCCCCTTGAGGGGCAATACCGACGGGATCGACGCAATTTTTTCTACCTACCACCCATGAGCTTCGGTTTGTGGGTGGTCCCACATTAATAAGGCCTTGTGCCTAACCCGTACAAGTGGGGTACGAGGTAAATATCTCTGGGGGATCCCATTCCTTGAGTCCTGATTGGTTACTCGTTTGTGTGGTTATGGTGCTAGATAAATAATCAGCTATTATGCGCTATGCTTGTGGTAATGCAGGAACCGTGTTGAGTTGGTGCTGTATGTCTATATGTATGTTTGTTTGTACAGCACATGATCTTTTATAAAGGAAAATTGGTGGAGGCCAATAAAGACCAAAATTCAATATCCACACCCTATTTTTGTCCGATAGGGGGTTAACAAATCTTTTTACTCGTTATTTTCCATAAGAAAAGTTAAATAAAGATTGTAGAAGTCCATAAATCAATAATATATCAAACATGATTTTGAAATGATTAAAAAAATAAAACCAACTGATAAAGTTTAAAATATAATAAAAAGCAAATAAAAGACAAAAATTTCTTTCTTTCTTTTTCCTTTCTTTCTTTCTTTCTTTTTCTTTTATTTCTCTCCCTTTTTCTTTGTTTGTTTGTTTGATTGATTGTTTATTTATTTGTTTCTTTCTTTCTTTGTTCCTTTTTTAAAAATGTTATTTCTATCTTTTTCTTTCTTATCCGGTTTCTCTTATTTCTTTTCTTTCTTGCCTTCTTTTTTCGTTTTTCTTTCTTTTTTTTCCCCTTTTTTCTCTTCATTCATTTTCCTTTTGTTCACTTTTCTTTCCTTTTCCTTTTTCTTTTTCTTTCTTTCTTTGCTTTTTTTCTTTTTATCAATTTTTTTTTCTTATTTGTTTTTTTCTTATTTGCTTTCTTTCTTTCTTTCTTTCTTTCTTGCTTGCTTGCTTTCTTTCTTCTTTCTTTCTTTCTTTCTTGCTTTATTTCTTTCTTTCTTTCGTTCTTTCTTTCTTGCTTTCTTTCTTTCTTTCTTTCTTTCTTCCTTTCTTTCTTTCTTTCTTTCTTTCTTTCTTGCTTTCTTTCTTTCTTTCTTCCTTTCTTTCTTTCTTTCTTTCTGTCTCTTTTTCGGTTTGCTTTCTCTCTATTGTTTTTCTTTTATATTTGATATTTCGTTTCTTTCTTTTATTCTTTTATTCTTTTACCTTTTTCTTTTTTTTCTTTCTTTCTTCTTTTTTACTGTCTTTTTTGCTTTCTTTATCTTTTCTTTTATTAAATAGAAAACAGAATAAAACAATAAACAAGTTAAAAACAAGAATCTATAAAGAATCCAAGATAATAAAACAAATATATAGAAAAAGAATTTCCATTAATCTATATTTATATATAGGTATGAGATTTATTTTGAACTATTTAAAGTCGCTCTGTTACATCAGATAAGAATATTTCATATCATCTAACTGAGTGTATCATCATGGGCATCTCAGTCTCGGAAGGCCGTAGATATCTCATGCCCTGGAGTTACGTTCTAGAGCACTCCCTTCTGTGACTGTAAAGGTCAATATTTGAAAGACAGAACTCTGTACAAACAAATTATTATAGACAAAAAAAAATGCAAATAAAAAAGATACAATCTATATATTAATACTCTTGTTCCTTAATCTGCCGTCCGTTATCAACTTGCAGTACCCTCTGGTTAAAAATGAGACCGTCGATCACCAAATTCTTATTTCTTATCACTTTGCAACAACCTCTGGTTAAAAATGAGACCGTCCAAATCATCCAAGATAAAAGGCAAAAATGTAAATTCTAATTATCTGGTGTTGCTTAATCGCCGAATTCTTATTTCTTATGAGTGTCGTCACCTCAGCTAAATAATGGACCATTTCGTTATTATTATAAAGAAAGAAATGGAAAAAGGACATGCTACACAGAAAGAAAAATAAGAAAGAAAGAAAGATGGACAAAGATGTAGAGAGTGGGTAGGTATGCAGAATCGATAACGCTAATCTGTTTCAATCAAATATAATGGAAAAATAGGAAAGAAAAAAAAAGAGTGAGAGTGATATTTCACAGTGTGATTATTTAATTATTACGACGTTTGATATGTCTACTTAAGAGCTATTGCTAAATAGTTCAATATGTAAAAAGTATGATAATCTTGATTTAACTCTCTTACTGTTTCTGTTTCTTTCCTTCTTTTCATCATTTCATTATGTTCGATTGAAACAAATTAGAATTATCACTTCTGCACGCTCACACCCTCTCTCTCTATCTTTCCCCTACTCTCTTTCTTTCTTATTATATTTTTTCTGTGTCGCATGTCTCTTTTCTTCCATTTCTTTTTTTATAATAAAAACGGAATAGTACATTATTTAGCTGAGGTAACGATACTTATAAGAAATAAGAATTCGGCGAATAAGCAAAACCAGATAATCAGGAGTTACATTTTTGCATTTCGTCTTGGAAGATTTGGACTGTCTCATTTCTAACCAGAGGGTGTTGCAAGATGATACCGGTCGTACAATTAAGTAACACGAGTATTAATATGTAGATAATTGAGACGATATTACTATGTGTAAATAAAATTTACATAAGAATATTTGATACAATATAAAATATTACATAAGAATACTTGATACTTGATACTGTGTGAAACAAATTATTATAAAGACAAATAAATTTAGACAAATAAAAGAAATTGCAATTTTAAAAAAAAGGTACATAATTAAGATAGGGCCGGGTTAGCTCAGTCGGTAGAGCGTTCGGCTAGAAACCAAAAGGTTCCTAGTTCGATACCGGCCCTCGCCAACTCAGCGTATGAGTAGCACGGGGATCTGTGCGGTAAAGTAAGGGGCTGACGGTAGGTGTGGCACACCACCTCAGATGCAAAAACAATCTCCTTGGTCTAGCGTTAGTGAAAAGGGATAGACTCCCTCGCTGATTGGCTGATACCGACTTTAGGCCACCCCGACGACTTTACTTTACTTACATAATTAAGAGGTAGCCTATTGATCGTATATACAATAAGTGCATTTTAAATTCAAAATAAGGGTTTAGTGGGAAAAAACTCAGGGAAAATTATGACAGGTTTTGACTTGTGTTCGGAGTCAGAAAAGTCAGATTTTAGTTGAGCGCTGAATTGCGATCTGTCTGTTGAAACTAAATTCTCACACGCGTGTTTGATTTTATCTGGATCTTATAGAATGATAGAGAGCTCTAAACAAAGCAAAGTCTTGTGTTTGTTAACTAAAAACTACACAAAAACATAAGACGTCCCAGTATCAGGCACAGAAGATCCAACCCAAATGTAAGGAAACTGCAAATCATCGTTTCTGGTTTAAATCGCTCCGCTTGGTTTTGTTTCGTTTCTTGGAAATTCCACGGGTCCCGTTAGTTACATATATTGATACAACAGTAAACTAGCGTTAGATAATAGGTAGCCTATTAATTATGTACAGTAAGTGTAGCTTAATTCAATCTAACGGTTATCTAAAAACAAAAAACAAAAAAAAAAAAACAGGAAAAAATGATTGACGCTTTTTAACCCTGTATTGACCTCCTTTTTCGGTTCAGCAGCACGAACATGAAAAAGAGTTTTAAAAAGTTAGATTTTAGTTGGGCGCAGAACAAAACGATAGCAATGGCAATCTGTTTGTTGAAACTAAATTCTCATACGCGTGTTTGATTTGATCTGGATTTTATAAAATAATAACGAGCTCTAAACAAAGCCAAGTCTTGTGTTTGTCAACTAAAACCTCCACAACAACATAAGAAGTCCCAGTATCAAGTACAGACGATCCAACCCAGATTAAGAAGAACATCTACCAGCCCAGATCAGATCAGATAGCAAGATAGAATATAACAGATAGACGGAGCCATCGACTCAGAACTATGGAAGGAGATACACACGATAGGTATAAAGAAGATAAGTATATCTGAAAACAATCATGGATATACAGGTATACATTACTATACTCTACAATATACCGTACTACCTTGAGACTGGAGTCTCGAATCAAGCAGCACATACCCTACAACATCCGTTCTGGCAACGTGGACTGTCCCACAGCTGCAGGCTTAAATACTCCTTCCACCATAGGACAACACCTATTAAGAAATTCTGCTTGTGCTCGTTCCTACCATCCAGCGATGTTCTCAGTCCTTTGTAGTTCCAATAGCGAACTACAACTTCAAATTCTTGAGTCTCTCTTCATTTCTCGCACTCAACCCATCCTGTGCGTTCAGAAACAGTCCCAACAGCTACTCCTTTTTGGCATTTCAAGCCTCAGTTTATCGAACGGGGGCACTCGAAATTTCCGAACCCCCCCCCCCCCCCACGTGAGTTGTAAGTTTCGTATATTTTACGAATTCTCTTTCTGAGAAAAAAAAAAACAAAGAACAAAAAACTTTTTTCCTTGTTCTCATTGCTTTCTGTCTTATTCGTTGTCTTCAACCTCACTTTTTTACCATCTTTCAATGTAATTTTTTTCTCTGAGGAGCATTGATCGAAAAGAAGAAATTCATTTCTGATTTTAAATCAAAACTAGGGTACCCTTTTCCTTTCTTTTTAAGAAAAAAAAAAACAATTTATTTTACATAATGCATATGCTTTTACGCGTCTTTATTAAATTCTGTACTGTAAATAAACTTTTCTACAATATACGTATATATCAGAATGTAACAAAATGGCTGCAATGAAATTTTGAAAATATATTTATGAATATAATTAGACATTTAGAAATGAATCAAATAAAAAAAGAAGTCAAGTCGAGGTAGGGTAAAATAAGACAAGTGTATTTACATAATGGTACAGGAACGGCTAGCTTGCCGTTAAACGGTAACAGTACAACCTTTTCACTCGGTGTCTCACTATTTATAGTGAGAACCGGTGTATATTCTCCACTGTAGGAACGGCCGGTACAACAATAACTCATAAGGATTTAATATGTCGTTAAACAAAATAACTGTTGTGATGTTAATCCAACAGTAAAAAAGAAGTCAAGTCGAGGTAGGGTAAAATAAGACAAGTGTATTTACAATAATGGTACAGGAACGGCTAGCTTGCCGTTAAACGGTAACAGTACAACCTTTCACTCGGTGTCTCACTATTTATAGTGAGAACCGGTGTATATTCTCCACTGAAGGAACGGCCGGTACAACAATAACTCATAAGGATTTAATATGTCGTTAAACAAACAGACCAATACAAACCATCTTCTATAGACAAATTTTGTCCTTTAACCCTACCATAGAAAGATTTCGTCCTTCGGTTCTTTCATAGAGATTTTCCGTTCATTAATACTACCATAGAGAATTGTTCTCCTTTGACCCTCCCATAGAAAAATTTGTCGTATGACCGTGTCAAAATAGCCAGCTACAATCGCAGTCAATCACCGACAGAACTGGAAGCGGAAGTAGACAACTTAACTCAATCTCAGAAATAACATTACGTCGACTACTTTCATTTTATTGAATTGGCAACGTCTGAAAATTCCAAAGAAAATATCGTGAAATTAATTTAAAGAAAATAGTTAGAAAAAATACAAGTTGAAATAGTTGGTAAGGGGTTAAAGAGTTGGATCGAAACGGTTTATATGTTTATTGTTGCAAGCACGATTCGGTTTTGAAATTTCGTGCCGATTTGCTGAAGCGTCATTAACAATGGTCGTATCTCACAAGCGCTTAATAGTTGGTTGAACCCGTCAAACACTGGGTTGCAGACACCTTCACTTGTTGAGCATTTGAATGAAAATCACGCTGATTCCACCCGTCAGAAAATGACAATTTCTCCCGCCTTTGTGAAGATTTTAAATGTGGCGATATTGTTTCACTCATCTAAATATTGAACTGGTTCATCGTTGCTTAACTTCGGTGATCTTTCGGGAACCAATGATGAATTTTCTGACCTTTTTGATTCTTCCAGTGGCAAAAAACAGGTTTCATCGCTTCGGTTATTTTTTTCTTTTCTTTTTTTTTTCCAACATTGGAACAAGAAATCAGATAAATAATGAGATAAATAAGAATATACGGGGTTGATTCACAAAGTAATGCCATTTTGTTTAGGACAGGTATAATTACCAACACAGGAACATGTAACATACATCAAAATGAAGCTGGTCATCTGTAGATCACATCCCTACTTCTCCACATAGGGGAGTTAAAAAGTGATGCCATTTTGTTTAGGACAGGTATAATTACCAACACAGTAACATGTATCATTCATCAAAATGAAGCTGGTCCTCTGTGGATCCATCCCTACTTCTCCACATAGGGGAGTCAAAAAGTAATGCTATTTTGTTTTAGGACAGGTATAATTACCAACACAGGAACATGTATCATACATCAAAATGAAGCTGGTCCTCTGTGGATCACATCCCTACTTCTCCACATAGGGGAGTCAAAAAGTAATGCTATTTTGTTTAGGACAGGTATAATTACCAACAGGAACATGTATCATTCATCAAAATGAAGCTGGTCCTCTGTGGATCCCATCCCTACTTCTCCACATAGGGGAGTCAAAAAGTAAAGCTATTTTGTTTAGGACAGGTATAATTACCAACACAGGAACATGTATCATTCATCAAAATGAAGCTGGTCCTCTGTGGATCCCATCCCTACTTCTCCACATAGGGGAGTCAAAAAGTAATGCTATTTTTGTTTAGGACAGGTATAATTACCAACAAAGGAACATGTATCAGACATCAAAATGAAGCTGGTCCTCTGTGGATTACATCTCTATTTGTTATAACAGAAATAGCTATCTCTTATGATTCACAATCTTTACTAACACAATACATCCACTCACCAACAAAACAAATTTAAAAAAGAAAACAAAACAAAACACTACATAAGCTGCTGACACCAAACGGATGTTAACCCCATGGTAGCGAAAGTGAAATGAACAAAAAACAAATGTTCTACGCATAACTTCCGCAAAACTTCCGGTCGAAAAACAAAATTTATAAACAATTAAAAATATCTCCTATTTAATGTTTTTCAACCAATAAAAATGTTCCCCCAAAAACCTTTCAAAGGCTTCCCCGAGCCACTTACTTACTATATAGAGAGCTGACTTAAAATATATAAGTTTATTGACCAGTTTCTTTTATCAAGTTTTACTCCACAATCAAAACATCTTTATGATTGAGGATACTGAAATTATTTAATCATTTTGATTCATTTACTGTAATGTTCTGTTTCATATATTGCTAATATCCACATTGTTATAACAGAAATAGATATCTCTTTATGATTCACAATCTTTACTAACACCATCCACTCACCAACAAAACAAATTTAGAAAAGAAAAGAAAAGAAAACACTACATAAGCTGCTGACACCAAACAGATATTAATCCCATGGCAGCGGAAGTGAAATGAATAAAAAAACAAATGTTCTACGCATAGGCTCCAGCAAAACTTCTGGTCAAAAAACAAAATTTATAAACAATAATATCTCCTATTTAATGTTTTTCAACCAATAAAAAATGTTCCCCCCAAAACCCTTCAAAGGCTTCCCCGAGCCATTTACTTACTATATATACAGCTGACTTAAAGTTGATAGACAATTGATCACAGGCTGTTGTAGAAAGAAGGTCGATTTATCCCAAGCCGAGATAAAGGAACCGCCATACCGACCACACCACACCCCGCGTTACACAAAGCCAAGTCATCAGCTAGAACTTGCTTTCAACCCCACACTTGCCCCCATTTCACCGAGCGAAAAGAAAAATTACCACAACAATTCCAGCTTTTGTTTTTTATTTTAAAACAAACGAATTTAATTCAACCCTACTCGTGCTACCAACAGCCGACCTAAATCTCTCACTTACCCCTCTCTGACACGACCAACTGGCGAGTCTTAAACGACTGACACATTCTCTATCATCAAATTTACCAAATTGACTCCTAATCAACTCAAATCACCACCTATCAACCTTACAACTTTTACCAAACCAGCATCGGACTCTGCCCACACGATTCCAAATTGTTACCCCTCGACCACCAAAAAAAAGACTTTCTGAAATGTTTTTACAATCTTACAAACCTTTTCATGTTTTTCTAATACAATTCATGAAACTTAAAATCTGTTTATTTTTCCTCGCCACCATACACTTCATACTAACCCTGATATATCATACTTCTCCACATAGTCACCATTTCTCTCAATAACAATGTTCCACCTTCGAATGACAGCACGTATTCCTGCCCCGTAAAATTCTGTTGACTGTTCTTTGGGCCATTTCTTCACTACAGATTTCACTTCCTCGTCACTGGAATAATGTTCGCCTCTCAAACCCTCTTTTATAAAACCGAAGAGATAATAGTCTGAAAGCGCTAAATCTGGTGAGTAATCTGTAGTATGCAGTTGTGTTAAAGTGGCATTACTTTTTGACAGGTCTGCAAACGTTGTCACTTGATCGCTAGTAACAAAAGAAGTGGACAAATACATCTTATTATAATGGAGATTGTGTGTTTTTCTGTCTATAACCGAAACTATATTACTACTCAAGTCACAATTCCCTTCGTTATTTACATTACATTCTCCATGATTTTATTTATATTTAAACCTCAATTATTAATAAAATTGCTTCACCTTTTTATTATTGTTGTCCATATCTACATACAAATAACATGCAATTGTATTTATATATACAAAAAATAGCGGTTTGCAGTGTGAATGGGAAGGCTAATTTGCATATTGATATTAAAAATGTGATTTTATTAAATATGTGCTTAGTATTATTGATTTCTAATTGTTTGGTTTTATTTTAATGAATATAAGCAAAAATCTCTTCAATGAATCTTAAATGAAATCCATTAACAAAAAAAATAACTGTCATTTTATTCTTTATTTCCTAATTTAACTAAATAGTTAAATAAGTAAAATTCAGCAATGAAAGACGGGAGTGATGGAAGAGTAAGTTTCATTTCTATTTTTCTATTATACCCCCACTCTGTTACATATCTTTTTATATGCCTTCTTATTAGACTTTCTAATCTAATACGATATTTCCTTACATTAAAATTTAAATACTTGCACCCGGAGGGTGCATATATTTGCTAGTATTTATAATTTGTTTTCTTGCAGTCGAGATTTGCAAATCAAATTAGATTTAAGACCGTAAGACTCTAAGACAGGGGTCCCCAACCAACAGTCTGCGGGCCACATACAGCCCTCGGTGCCCATCAGTGGGGCCCTTGAATCCAACTTTCAAACAAAGAAATGTAATTTACTTTATTCCTCAGATAATTGTCCTCATTTTGGATGTCATATCAACAATGTTTCAGCCGCTGTATCCTCCGGCCTTCTTCATGTGTCTTTTGTCGTAGCCGGTAACCTTTAGGAAATTTCAAATTGGACCCTTTATTTAATCCATGGGAATGGTTCTCATTATGCAATATGTTATTGATTAAGTGAATTAATTAGCATAAGATTTTGTAATCAAATCTACAGCTAATGCGTTAACACATTTCAATTAAAATGTTCTTGCTTCGTTAGAGAGAGATGACATTAATCGAAGATATAAAAGAAGATCGAGAATAAATATTAATTAATACAACAATCAATTAAAAATCTTCCACTTCAACTTAATCATTATAATAAATGAAAAGGTTTTTTTTAGATCTACCTTTTGTCCATGCTATAGAAAATAGATTTAAAAACATTATATACAATATAAAATTCTTTTTAAAAAAGATTATATGAAACCTATTAGATAGAAATACTTTATACCATAAAACTGTTTTCAAACAAATAATTATTATGGACAAATAAAAGAATTGCGATTTAAAAAATTGTTGCAGAGAATCGTTGAAACAAATTTCAGCATTGAATAACCCATAGTGAGTTGACATGTCGTTAAACAAATAAACTTAACCAAACATTTATAAATGAATCTTATTTCGGCATTAAATAACCCATAAGAATTTGATATGGCGTTAAACAACTCAACCAAACCTAACCTTGACAAATGCGTTAAATTTTGGTATTAAATAACCCATAACGATTTGATATGGCGTTAAACGAGTCAACCAAACAAAACCTAGACAAATGAATGAAATTTCGATATTAAATAACCCATAAGAATTTAATATGGCGTTAAACAACTCAACCAAACCTAACCTTGACAAATGAGTTAGATTTCGGTATTAAATAACCCATAAGAATTTGATATGACGTTAAACAGCTCAACCAGACCTAACTTTGACAAATTAGTTAAATTTCGGTATTAAATAACCCATAAGAATTTGATATGGCGTTAAACGAGTCAACCAAACAAAACCTTGACAAATGAAAGAAATTTTGGTATTGAATAACCCATAAGGATTTGATATGGCGTTAAACGAGTCAACCAAACCTAACCTTGACAAATTAGTTAAATTTCGGTATTAAATAACCCATAAGAATTTGATATGGCGTTAAACGAGTCAACCAAAAAACCTTGACAAATGAATGAAATTTTGGTATTGAATAACCCATAAGGATTTGATATGGCGTTAAACGAGTCAACCAAACCTAACCTTGACAAATTAGTTAAATTTCGGTATTAAATAACCCATAAGAATTTGATATGGCGTTAAACGAGTCAACCAAACAAAACCTTGACAAATGAATGAAATTTTGGTATTGAATAACCCATAAGGATTTGATATGGCGCTAAACAACTCAACCAAACCTAACCTTGACAAATTAGTTAAATTTCGGTATTAAATAACCCATAAGAATTTGATATGACGTTAAACAGCTCAACCAGACCTAACTTTGACAAATTAGTTAAATTTCGGTATTAAATAACCCATAAGAATTTGATATGGCGTTAAACGAGTCAACCAAACAAAACCTTGACAAATGAAAGAAATTTTGGTATTGAATAACCCATAAGGATTTGATATGGCGTTAAACGAGTCAACCAAACCTAACCTTGACAAATTAATTAAATTTCGGTATTAAATAACCCATAAGAATTTGATATGGCGTTAAACGAGTCAACCAAACAAAACCTTGACAAATGAATGAAATTTTGGTATTGAATAACCCATAAGGATTTGATATGGCGCTAAACAACTCAACCAAACCTAACCTTGACAAATTAGTTAAATTTCGGTATTAAATAACCCATAAGAATTTGATATGGCGTTAAACGAGTCAACCAAACAAAACCTTGACAAATGAATGAAATTTTGGTATTGAATAACCCATAAGGATTTGATATGGCGCTAAACAACTCAACCAAACCTAACCTTGACAAATTAGTTAAATTTCGGTATTAAATAACCCATAAGAATTTGATATGGCGTTAAACGAGTCAACCAAACAAAACCTTGACAAATGAATGAAATTTGGTATTGAATAACCCATAAGGATTTGATATGGCGTTAAACGAGTCAACCAAACCTAACCTTGACAAATTAGTTAAATTTCGGTATTAAATAACCCATAAGAATTTGATATGGCGTTAAACGAGTCAACCAAACAAAACCTTGACAAATGAATGAAATTTTGGTATTGAATAACCCATAAGGATTTGATATGGCGCTAAACAACTCAACCAAACCTAACCTTGACAAATTAGTTAAATTTCGGTATTAAATAACCCATAAGAATTTGATATGGCGTTAAACGAGTCAACCAAACAAAACCTTGACAAATGAATGAAATTTTGGTATTGAATAACCCATAAGGATTTGATATGGCGTTAAACGAGTCAACCAAACCTAACCTTGACAAATTAGTTAAATTTCGGTATTAAATAACCCATAAGAATTTGATATGGCGTTAAACGAGTCAACCAAACAAAACCTTGACAAATGAATGAAATTTTGGTATTGAATAACCCATAAGGATTTGATATGGCGCTAAACAACTCAACCAAAACCTAACCTTGACAAATTAGTTAAATTTCGGTATTAAATAACCCATAAGAATTTGATATGGCGTTAAACGAGTCAACCAAACAAAACCTTGACAAATGAATGAAATTTTGGTATTGAATAACCCATAAGGATTTGATATGGCGCTAAACAACTCAACAAACCTAACCTTGACAAATTAGTTAAAATTTCGGTATTAAATAACCCATAAGAATTTGATATGACGTTAAACAGCTCAACCAGACCTAACTTTGACAAATTAGTTAAATTTCGGTATTAAATAACCCATAAGAATTTGATATGGCGTTAAACGAGTCAACCAAACAAACCTTGACAAATGAATGAAATTTGGTATTGAATAACCCATAAGGATTTGATATGGCGCTAAACAACTCAACCAAACCTAACCTTGACAAATGAGTTAGATTTCGGTATAAATAACCCATAAGAATTTGATATGACGTTAAACAGCTCAACCAGACCTAACTTTGACAAATTAGTAAATTTCGGTATTAAATAACCATAAGAATTTGATATGGCGTTAAACGAGTCAACCAAAAAAACCTTGACAAATGAATGAAATTTTGGTATTGAATAACCCATAAGGATTTTGATATGGCGTTAAACGAGTCAACCAAACCTAACCTTGACAAATTAGTTAAATTTCGGTATTAAATAACCCATAAGAATTTGATATGGCGTTAATCGAGTCAACCAAACAAAACCTTGACAAATGAATGAAATTTTGGTATTGAATAACCCATAAGGATTTGATATGGCGTTAAACAACTCAACCAAACCTAACCTTGACAAATTAGTTAAATTTCGGTATTAAATAACCCATAAGAATTTGATATGGCGTTAAACGAGTCAACCAAACAAAACCTTGACAAATGAATGAAATTTTGGTATTAAATAACCCATAGGGAGTTGATTTGGTGTTAAATAAAGGAAAGCAAGCGTCTTAATAGACGCAAGATTTGATCCATCCAGTTTGGATCAGAGGAAATTGTAGAAGAAGAAAAATAGCTAATCTGTCAAATTAGATTGCAATTAATCAATTCGTTGCAGATGTTCTCAGTAAATATTAATTAAACCTTTGCTTAATCTAGTAATGATTTACAATAGACGAGAAGAACTAAAAGGAAGATATTATCTTACTATTGTCAGTAAGATTAACTTAGTAATTAACTCTAAGGCAGTTGGTTGGTTGGTTGGTTTTAAGCTATGTTGACCCTTGTTGGGTTATTTTAGTCTAGTTCAGATCACCGGCCGGTTCAGCTCAGTTGGTAGAACGTCCGACTGGGGACCACAAGGTTCCTGGTTCGATGCCGGCCCTCGCCAACTCAGCGTATGAGTAGCAAAGGGATTTGTGCGGTAAAGTGAGGAACTGATGGTAGGTGTGATTCTCGACCTCAGACGCTAAAGAACAAACTCCTTAGTCTAGAGCTAGTGAAAAGGAGATAGACTCCCTCACTGTTCAGCTGATACCGACTTTATACCGAAATCAAAATAATAATGATAGTCTCCAATTATATACGGTACAGGAATATATCATGTCAACCCTTGTTGGGTTATTTTATACCAAAGACAGTTTGGCAATAACGGTTATGACCAGGCATTCGTGCCGATTGGTTTGTGTGATAAAATTAACAGCTTAGTCCAAAGTGGGGAGGCTTCCAACCTCCACCTAAAAGGGGTAAGGGCTGGGTTGATTTCCCGGCATCTGAGATACCTCTGATTTGGAATGCCAAAGAAACCCTATCAATACACACATCCTTTGAAGTGTCATAACTGATTTCCACTTTAAATAACCCATAAGGACTTGATATGCCGTTAAAGCCAATAAACCAAACCCCTAACCTTTTCGAGCGATGCCTCGTAATTTTGCTCAGCCACTGGCAGAGATTTAATGAGATGTCAAGAAACTGTACGCAATTCTCCGGCCAGGCCGTAAGCATCTTTCGATCGACACCGTTTCTGGCATGTTTTAGAGTCGCCTTTAATCAAGGCTCATCTAATAAGCTTCTATTCATCTGGGATGTATTGTTCGCTGTAAATCTCGGATATTGACTTTTCCCAATTCTTTTATGCACGTTCCAAAAAGAGTTTCCCTTCGAATAGACCAATTCGATGCTCTGATGAATGAACTAATTAGACAACAATTAGCGTGGAAATTTCAGACTGAGTCTAGAGCTTCATTAGGTCTACGGCCAATAATAATAATAATAATAATAATAATAATAATAATAATAATAATAATAAATGCTTACAGCTTTTGAATATTGAACCGTTCTGAGACTGAACTAAAAAGGCCCAACTAGAGCATTGCAATTTGTGGACTGCAGTTTTCGATACATATGCCTTTTGTAAAAGTAATATGTATCTTATAAGACTTGCACGCGCATGCACACACACACACCACACACACATACATATGTTTATAACATATATATATATAAATATATTGGGAGAATATGTGTTTAAATGAAGTCGAACCTAATTTTATGAAAGTTAATTAATTAATGATTAATTAATTAGGCGGGATTACCTATTAAATTTAAGGCTAAACAAATCGAGAAAAATCAATCTTCTGTATGTACATTTCGGCCTATTAGGCCTCATCAGCAGAGCTATAGATACAAAGACCGCCCCGTGTGCGATATAAATATATATATATGTGCGTATAATATATATATTATATATATATATATAATATATATATATATTATATATATATATATATGGTAGTGTGAAATATATTTTCATATTACATTTCTGCTGCTAGCCCGTATCTTAAATTAGATCAAACGTTACATTTCTTAGAAATCTTACAAACCTTTTATATTGTTTACAAAGGAGTGGCTTATTGATCGAGATATGTAATGTCTCTAAAATTTTAAGGTGATAAAAAGAGTGTGACTTGCTCTTAGTTTTTAACTCTTTTAATATGAAAATGAATAAAAACACTCTGTCTTTTCATGGCAGTAATATATAACATGTTACATATATATATATATATATATATATATATGTGTGTGTGTGTGTGTGTGTGTGTGTGTGTTGGTAATTATTCAATTAAAGGCCATTTGAAATAAAGCATCAAAAAGTAAATAAATAAATGATTTATTATATTTCGGAAATCCTATGCCTTTCAACTTGCGATAAAAAATGAAAATGTCCCATTCTCTCAACAAGAAGACCGAATTGAGGTGTAATACTTATTCGTATTTGTTTGGTGTGGTCTTGTGCCAGTCACGGTAATTGATAAGATTAATCACTTTTTGGGGAACAGAAGCGAGAGATGACAATTCCAAACCCCCGCCTGACCCCCAACGAAAGAAAACTGTCAATGGTGTAACCAAAAATAAAACTGGCGGTAAAAAATCTCTGAAAGCAAAGAGCTCTTCAGATTCCAAGAAAAGAAATACATAAAAAAAAATCCAAGTCGTTAAAATCTTCTGATGTTTGTACAAAGACGTCGACAAAGAGTAAAGACTCCTTCAACATCAGTTCCACCTGAAAAGGTTTCAACTACAACTCCACGTTAGTTCCATGACTACCACATGTGTTTCCGGCTCGTTGCTCTGTTGGTGCCTTCTGTGCCCACGTCATGATTCTTGATTCGAAGAACTGGGATCGATGCAACTTGATCGGAGCGTCTTTGTGCCGGGTCTGAAGATCAGTGGAAATGAGCTGCCGTAGTTATTTGGCAACTCTAAGAACGAGACAACACACTGTTAACAATAACAACTGTTTTATTATTATGTATAACGGAGAGGATATGTTTTGCACTCTAAGTAAGAGAGAAAGACACGGTGAGGAGCTTTGTCTGGCGTTTTGTTCTATGCTAATTAGCATTGAGTAATTCAGCAATGGGGACTTGGACTGCGTCAGTTCTTTTATCGGAGTTTTTCGTGGCGGCAAGGTCTATTTCTTCTAGTTGCAAAAATTTCTCATTTCAGCAATTCAGTGGTTCTTCCCTCTGGCTCTCTCCGGTCTGACTGACTTTTAAACTTTTCAGAGCGGTCTTTATATAGAAAATTGTAGCTATTTGC
Source organism: Doryteuthis pealeii (assembly GCA_023376005.1). Classification (NCBI taxonomy): domain Eukaryota; kingdom Metazoa; phylum Mollusca; class Cephalopoda; order Myopsida; family Loliginidae; genus Doryteuthis; species Doryteuthis pealeii. The sequence goes on from CM042168.1 coordinate 67,642,370, forward strand.
AATCGTGATTAGTTTAACCAATGCTATCCACCAGCCCAAATAAAATCTACCCTTTGATTTCTGACAACTTTGATAAACATATCACCTTTGTGGGTTGCAGTCCTTTGTTAGTATCTATAAACACATAAGTAAGCCGAAGAGCAGATATACCTGGGACAGCGAACAGTCCACATCACAAAGAAAGCCGGCGCACGAAAAATTCTACACCTCAGGTCGACCGACCTATATCTCTCACCTACCCCCTAACCTCATGACCCTACTGCTGGCCGACTCTTAAAGGGCAACCTCCTACAACAATAAGAGTACACCAACTATGATACACGATACCAACCCGCTATCGACTTCAGAATACTAAAACACAAGACGCTGCCCACCTAACCAACACCTAACTACTACCACTGGTTCATCTGCCCACTTCACCACCTACACTACAACTGATTCGGCCACCGGATATTTCACTGACTTTATTATTCACGTTTACGACTATCACCAAAATATCCCTTAAATTCATTTCTGTCTTTTCCTCGCTTTTCATGTTCTTTTTTTCCAATACAATTGTTGAAACTTAAAATCTGTGTTTGTTTTCCTCGTCACCATACGCTTCATAATAACCCCTTTTATAACATTAGTATCTATAACACAATAAGTAAAAACCAAAATTTATACATAAATTTCATTTTCCGTTTTAACAGAATCATTTCCTTTAACTAACAAAAATAACTTTTCACTTTTTCTCTTTCATTAGAAATTAATTGACGCCAACAAAAAAGAACGCGCCGTGTTAGATTGTTGACATCCGACCTGTTAATCTCATTGTTTGATGTGCAGATCACCTGAAGATGTTTAGAGCTAAATTGTTAATGTCCTTTTAAGGAAATATTGTAATTCTATATCGATATTAAATCTGTGTTTGTATGGGTGCAATTTGTAAATCCGCTTTGTTTGTTTATTTAGATTGTAACGAATTTGTTTAGTGAGTTGTGTTGGGCTATTTATTTAAATGGATATAATGCTATATCCAAGATAATAAGCACTGTTTATACACACACACACACACACACACACACACACACACATTATATATATATATATGTATATATATGTATATATATATTTGACGTCACATTCAAACCGTTCTTCTTTCAAACTTCAAAATTTTTTAAACTGAATAACACATAACTACCACTCGCTTTTCTCGTTATTCTGTGATAAATAATTTATTATCAGCTTCCATATACCAACAAATGCCCTGAAGATGATCTAATTAATAGATCGAAACACTGCAGCCTCGCCAATAAACTCGCCACTTAACCCATTTTAAACCTGTGTTTTTCCATTTTTCCGAATATATATATATATATATATATATATATATATATATATATGGGAATAAATATGGAAATAAATCCGACAATATTAAGAATATTAAGAAATTTGAAAAAACAAGTGTTCCAAAAATAAGATGAATTTATTTATTGACGCTTAAACGTTTCGGTTTCTATAAACCTTCATCAGGATTCATCAAGAAATTGATGGATGTTTTATAGATGACAGGAGATAAAAAAATCTTTATAACATTTTTTTATGTTGTGTAACTGTATTTGTTCAGCGTTATATTTTTGTAACACTTAAATTTCTTAATATATATATATATATTATATATATATATATATATATATATATATATATTATGACTTTTGTCTCCGCTCTGACAATACGGAGTATAAACTCTTGTTTTTTCAAATTTTTAATAAATATATATATATATAATATATATATATATATATATATATATATATATATATATATATATGGCTTTTGTCTCCGCTCTTGACAATACGGAGTATAAACAAGCTCTGAAGATGATTTTTATAAATCGAAATATTGTTCAATATTAGCAATGAATATGTTATAAAATGTTTTCCCTTAACAGCATTTGTGATGTTTTCATATCCTTTTATCTATACTCATATATATAATATATATATATATATATATATATATTATATATATATCCGGTGTTAGTGCTTGCTGTTGCTGACGCAATTCAACCTTGTAGGGATGCACATTAAGCCAAACTATAAAATCCACAGCATTGATGTCCTGGAAATTGCCAACTGAGCTGATTGACGGCGAGTGGACACAGACGAATCTTCAATAACACTTTGTTGGAAAGCTTTCATTTCTGCCTCTGGCCAAACACTTCTTCAACAATCGCTTCCTGGGAAGACTCTCATTGTACCACGAGTCTTAAATCGAGAGAATAAGCTCTACATCAAATTCGTACTTAAAGGATTCTTCATATTAAATGAACGCCGTACTTTATCTCTATTGAACGTGAGGACCTGTGAGTTAAATAGAAAATGGTATTATTATCTGTATATCAATACTCGTTTTTTTTTTTCATTGTTATCATCTTGCAACACCCTCAGGTTAAAAAGGACACCGTCCAAATCGTCCAACATTAAATGCCAAAATATATATCCTGATTATCTGATGTTGCTTATCCGCCGAATTCTTATTTCTTATGAGTATCTTCACTTCAGTTAAATAATGGACCAGTTTTTATTATAATAAAAGAAAGGAAATAAAAAAGGACATGCTACACAGACAAATATAATAAGAAAGAAAGAAAGAAAGAAAGAGATTATGGAAAAGCTATAGAGAGAGAGACTGAGCGCGCGGAAGCGATAATGTTAATCTGTTTCAATCGAACATGATGAAAGGATGAAAAGGAAAAAAAGAAAGAAAGAGTGATAGTTAGATCAAGATTATTATACTTTTACATATAAAACTATTTCGCAATAGCTCTTAAGTAAACATATCAAATGTTGTTATAATTTAATCATCATACTGTGGTATATCCACAGGTTCTACTAGTTCCCCGCCCTGTCGGTTGCGGCGTTAGAATACAACGACTGCACCTCTGCAGAGAGGTAAGACTCCTCCAATGGGGCCACCTGTTGGCCGTGAGTGGTGACCTGTGATGCTTAAGGATGGAACCCAGTCCATGACATGCAACACTCCACTTTGGCCCTTACTTAGGCTAGACGGGCGGTCGGAGAGGTCCCCTCCAATCAATCGGCTGGTCACGTCAAGCCCTAGCATTATGATTGCCCCAACCCTATTGCCCTTATGGCCCTCTTCATCATATGGGTGCTAGAAGGCGGTGGCTGAGGGTCTTCATGTCCTGGGAATGACGTTAAACTCTATCTGATTGGAGGTTCCAGTTCTGGAGGTTTGAAGAAAGTGGAGTACCCCTTCATCACCATTGCTCCCAGGTCCACTCTGACCTGGAGTGGTACTATTTATCGGTTGAATAGTAAAACATGAGTTATAAAGAAAAATGAATATTCATTAAGAATGAATTCATTTCAAAAACCTTGCCGGCATTAAATGATCCACTGAGGTTGATATGCCGTAAAACAAACCAAACCAAACCAAACCTTCTAGTTCCTATATAATGCATTAATTTGCACACAGTAATATGGTTTCAAGTATTCCTGTCTAAAACTAATAATCTATACATAATTATATAATTTCAAGTATTATTCCCCTTTTTTTTTCATTCATGAGAAAATGTTATTAGTTTTTAACGGCATTTAAAACTTTTGTACGATTTAATGATTGATTGATGCTAACGGCATCTCAACCCTTTGAGGGTTATTTTTAGGTTAATATATATATATATATATTTAAGTTAAGATAGCGTGGGCATGGAGTCAACGATGCCTATGCGATCTTCAGACCAAGTCTTGGCCTAAAAATGGCATAGGCAAGAAACTTTCAGTAACCAGGTGCCTTTGACTCCATGTCCACGCTACCTTAACTTAAATATAAATGATTTATCAATGATATTGAGGACTGTTTACTTATAAATATAACACACACATATATATATATATCGGTCACCCGTTGAGCTCGGGTTAGATTCTCGAAAAAAATCTACTCTCTTTCTTTCTTTCTTTCTTTTTTTCTTTCTTATATCTTTTCTGTTTAGCATATCATTTTTTTCCCTTTCTTTCTTTATGATAAAACGGAATGGTCCTTTATTTAGCAGAGGTGAGAACACCTTAAAGAAACGAACATTCGGCGGATAAGCAACACCAGATAATCAGGATTTACATTTTTGCGTATCATCTTGGACGATTTGGATGGTCTTATTTTTAAACTTGGGGTGTTGCAAGATCATAACGGTCGTAAAAAAATAGGAACACGATTATTAATATATAGATAGAACAACAAAGGGCCTCTCTTGTCTTCAATATTTATATTAAAAAATGTGACAAAAGACAATTCGCTTTTATCTGTGTATTGATGACGATGACGTAGTAGAAATAGAATTTTCTGTTATGAGAATAACGGAAAGAGTATGCAATATTGGATTGGCATATTTCGCTATAGGAATAACGTCATCAGAATTTTATTTATTCCAGAAAAAAAAAAAACGTATTCCCAACGTAACAGAAGTGAAAGTTTGCTAATCAATAAATTGTCTAGTAGTGTAGGTAATAAACACAGTAAGATGTCGCTGCAAGACAGCGGGACGCTCTGATTGACAGACAGGGTCATGGGTCATACTAAGTGACGAGAACCAAAACAGAGGGAAATAAAAGTTTGCGAAGTGGGGTAGCTGTACGCGTGTTGATTGAGAGGCGGCTCCGGATAAGAAAGACAGAGAGATAGATATATCGTTGCTGTTTATTCTGATATATATATATATATATATATATATATATATATATATATTATATAATATATTATATAATATAAGAGAGTTTCATTAATTTGCTTGAAGCATTGTGTATGTATTGCGTTAGGAGGTTGATTTAGAAGGCTATCACAATGCAGTTTGGAATAAATAAAAAAAATAATAATACGGTAACAATGGTGTTGTGTGTTGACCTGTATTTTTATTATTTCTTGAATTTTCGAGGTAATACCTCTTTATCAAAAGAATTGAACTGAAGCAGTCCAGCGATGGCATTTTCTTCCCAAATGAATTTTTTTTTTTTTGAAAATGATGTATTTTTTTAATAACTGTATTCTCGTGTGAGCGTGAATGCGTTTATTTTTGTTTGTACGTGTGTGAGTTGTAATGCACGTGACATTGAAAATGCGTGTTGGTTGTGACGTTAAGACTGTATCTAGCGCGGGATTTTGTACGTGTGTATGTGCGAATGAAAAAAGTGTATTTGTGTTTTTGTGCATGGTGATGTTAATGTTTTCGTGTTTAATCATTTATATTATTATTATTATTATTATTATTATTATTTGTTTATTTAATATTTATTTACTTATTTTATAATCTAATTCAATTTTTTTTATATATAGTATATATATATATATATATTAGTCATCCACAGTCACAGTGGTCGACGTTTTACGTCACTTTCAGTGCGCTCGACTTAACAGCTACTTCTAGCCGGGAATGAAACCCGACTTAATTTTCATCTGTCGATCTCTTTACCTCACGGCTATTGGCAAGTTGTCAGTAAAGAGGTGAACATTTAATTGATAGATACTTACGAAGATGTATGTTTACGATATATATATATATATATATATATATATATATATATATATATATAATATGTGTGTGTGTGTGTTGGTGTGTGGTGTGTGTGATGTGTGTGTGTGTGTGACTTTGGTTGGCTACCAATCACAATTTCAATCCACCTGTGAGGAGGGCACCCTACTACGCATAAGATCCTCATTGGGTTACACATACTCAAACCACAACATAGAGTCGTGGCTAATTAAACTCCTCGCCTACGATTTTAGGGTAAGAGTTTCGATAGATTATCTTTTAATTCTGGTGCAAACTTTTCACTGACCAAAAAGAATATTTCTTTGGTTAGAAATAAATCTTACGCTACGCTCTCCTTTCTCAGAATGGAGAGATGACGTGTTAAACGCTGTGTTACGTTTCTGTGTTCTGTGTTCTGCATCGGAGACTTGAATCCTGGTTGAGGGCCTGCTGTTCAGTTTGACTGGCAATCTATGATGTTTGGGGGTCTGGAAACAACTCGAGGAGGGGGTAAGGATATCTTTGCCTTGTGCCATTTAGATGTTTTTTAGAATTAACACTAGGCCCACTTCTTTTTCGAAACGTTGCATGTGAGATGATTTTTATTTACCCCAGTCACCAATCGTACTGAGAGTAAGAGCCCACTATGTTGCTCTCTCCAGCCAGTGAGCAAATTTAGAATTCCCAAGGCTTTATCATTTCCACACTTGTTCAACGCTCCTCAGATGCTCTTCCATCCACCTCCCCATCCACCCACTTTTCGCCATTTCGCCCCGCTCCTCACATACACAATGCCATCTAGTGGTGCGTGTGTGGCTCATCGATCTCGGCCAGTTCATTCTTCATCTACTCACCACGGATGCATGGAGCTAGTAACCATATCGTTATGCTCTCCTCGTACGCACAATAATCTCAAGCTTTATGTCTCTCATATATATCGTCACTTCTTACTTCCTCATCACTTCCACTTCGCCAATTCTCATTCGCCGTACAACAAACAATGGCATAAGGGCCAATATATATACCATTAATAAACATGTGGGGATATTTTGCTTAAAACTTTATAAAACAGCTTTTTCTCTCTTATATTCTGTTTTTTTTTTTGGTTCTCTCTCGATCTCCCTCTCATTATATATATATGCCGGTGACCTCGCTGTAAATGATATGTAAATTAGCATGGCTGTAATAATGTCTTGCAAAAATATGTTAGAGAGATGGAAAAGTTTTTAAGGACTGATCAGCATAGGCCACATGGCATTGTTTGATTGACGGCGATGAGTTGAGATGCGGAAGTGGAGTGAGGAGAAGTTAGAGGTGAGGAATGTTGAAATAAGCTTGGAATTGATGTGCTGAGATAGCAACATATGGATTCTTACTCTCATCTGTTGTGACTTGTTAGATGAGAAATTGGAAAACGTTTAAGGATGAATCAGCATAGCCACATGGCAATTGTTTGATTGGCGGGCGATGAGATTGAGCGTGAAGTGGGCGCAGAAAGAATGCCTTGACGAGTGAGGAGAAGTTAGAGGTGAAAATGTTGAAATAAGCTGGAATTATGCGCTAGAGAGCCAACATATGGGGCTCTTACTCTCATTTCTGTTAGTGTGACTTGGGAAATAAAAAATCTCATTGAGAAAAAGAAGTGCGCCTTAGTGTTAATTCTAAAAACTCAAATGGCACCAAGGCAAGATATCCTTAGCCCCCCTCCTCGAGTTGGTTTCAGACCCCCAAAATCCTAGGATTGCCAGTCAATCTGAACAGCAGCCCATCAACCAGGATTCAAGCCTCTCCGATGCAGAACACAAGAACACAGAACGTAAACACAGCGTTAACACGTCATCTCTCCATTTCTGAAAAGAAGGAGAGCGTAGGTAAGATTTATTTCTAACAAAGAAATATTCTTTGGTCAGTGAAAAGTTTGCACCAGAATAAAAGATAATCTATTCGAAACTCTTACCTAAAATCGTTAGGCGAGGAGTTTTAATTAGCCACGACTCTATGTTGTTGGTTTGAGTATGTGTAACCAATGAGGATCTTATGCGTAGTTAGGGTGCCCTCCTCACAGGTGGATTGAAATTGTGATTGGTTAGCCAAACCAAAAGTCACACACAACACACACACACACACACACACACACACACCACACACACACAACATATATTATATATATATATATATATATATAATATATATATATATATATATCGTAAACATACATTCCGTTAAGTTTTATCAATTAAATGTTCACCTCTTACTGACACTTGCCAATAGCCGTGAGGCGTAAAGAGATCGACAGATGAAAATTAAGTCGGGTTTCATTCCCGGCTAGAAGTAGCTGTTAAGGTCGAGGCCGCACTGAAGTGACGTAAACGTCGAACCACTGTGACTGTGGATGACTAATATATATATATATTATATAATATATATAAAAAAAATGAATTAGATATAAATAAGTAAATAAATATTATAAATAAACAAATAATAATAATAATAATAATAATAAAATAATAATAAATGATTAAACACGAAACATTATACATCACCATGGCCACAAAACACAAATACACTTTTCATTCCACATACACACGTACAAAAATCCCGCGCTAGGATACAGTCTTAAACGTCACAAACCAACACGCATTTTCAAATGTCACGTGCATACAACATACACACACGTACAAACAAAAATAAACGCATTCACGCTCACACGAGAATACAGTTATTTTAAAAAAATACAATCATTTTCAAAAAAAAAAAATTCATTTGGAAGAAAATGCCATCGCTGGACTGCTTCAGTTCAATTCTTTTTGAAAAGAGTATTACCTCGAAAATTTCAAGAAATAATAAAAATACAGTCAACACACAACACCATTGTTACGTATTATTATTTTTTTTATTTATTTCCAAAACTGCATTTGATAGCCTTCTAAATCAACCTCCTAACCATACATACACAATGCTTCAAGCAAATTATGAAACTCTCTTATATATATATTATATATATATATATATATTTATATATATATTATATTTTAATTTATATATATATATTCAGAATAAACAGCACGATATATCTATCTCTCTGTCTTTTCTTACCGGAGCCGCCTCTCAATCAACACGCGTACAGCTTACCCCACTTCGCAAATTTTTATTCCCTCTGTTTTGGTTCTCGTCACTTAGTATGACCCATGACCCTGTCTGTCAATCAGAGCGTCCCGCTGTCTTGCAGCGACATCTACTGTGTTATTACCTACACTACTAGACCAATTTTATTGATTAGCAAACTTTTCACTTCTGTTACGTTGGGAATACGTTTTTTTTTTCTGGAATAATAAAATTTCTGATGACGTTATTCCTATAGCGAAAATTGCCATCCAATATTGCATACTCTCTTCCGTATTCTCATAACAGAAAATCTATTTCTACTACGTTCATCGTCATCAATACACAGATAAAAGCGAATTGTCTTTTGTCACATTTTTTAATATAAAAATATTGAGACAAGAGAGCCCTTTGTTGTTCTATCTATATATTAATAATCGTGTTCCTATTTTTTTACGACCGTTATGATCTTGCAACACCCCAAGTTTAAAAAATAAGACCATCAAAATCGTCCAAGATGATACGCAAAAATGTAAATCCTGATATTGGGTGTTGGCTTAATCGGCCGAATGTTCGTTTCTTTAAGGTGTTCTCACCTCTGCTAAATAAAGGACCATTTCCGTTTTATCATAAAGAGAAAGAAAGGGAAAAAAATGATATGCTAAAAGAAAAGATATAAGAAAGAAAAAAAGAAAGAAAGAAAGAAAGAGAGTAGATTTTTTTCGAGAATCTAACCGAGGTCAACGGGTGACCGATATATATATATAGTGTGTGTTATATTTATAAAGTAAACAGTCCTCAATATCATTGTAAAATCATTTTATATTAAGTTAAGGTAGCGTGGACATGGAGTCAAAGGCACCTGTTTACTGAAAGTTTCTGCCTATGCCATTTTTAGGCCAAGACTTGGTTCTGAAGATCGCCATAGCATCGTTGACTCCATGCCCACGCTTATCTTAACTTAAAAATATATATATATATATATTAACCTAAAAACCCTCAAAGGGTTGAGATGCCGTTAGCTCAATCAATCATTAAATCGTACAAAAGTTTTAAATGCCGGTTAAAACTAATAACATTTTCTATGAATGAAAAAAAAGGGGAATAATACTTGAATTATATAATTTATGTATAGATTATTAGTTTTAGACAGGAATACTTGAAACCATATTACTGTGTGCAAATTAATGGCATTATATAGGAACTAGAAGGTTTGGTTTGGTTTGGTTTGTTTTACGGCATATCAACCTCAGTGGATCATTTAATGCCGGCCAAGGTTTTTTGAAATGAATTCATTCTTAATGAATATTCATTTTTCTTTATAACTCATGTTTTTACTATTCAACCCGATAATAGTTACCACTCCAGGTCAGAGTGGACCTTGGGCAATTGGTGATGAGGGGTACTCCACTTCTTCAAACCTCCAGAACTGGAACCTCCAATTCGATAGAGTTTAACGTCATTCCCAGGACATTGAAGACCCTCAGCCACCGCCTTCTGCACCCATATGCATGAAGAGGGCCATTAAGGGCAATAGGGTTGGGCAATCATATGCTAGGGCTATCTGTGACCAGCCGATTGATTGTGCACGGGGACTCTCGGACCGCCGTCTAGCCTAATAAGGGCCAAAGTTGGAGTGTTGCATGTCAGGACTGTTGTTCCGATCCTTAAAGCATCACAGGTCACCACTCACGGCACAGGTTGGCCCCTTGGGGTCTTACCTCTCTGCAGAGTCAGTCGTTGATATTCTAACGCCGCAACCACAGGGCGTGGGGACTAGTAGAACCTGTGGATATACCACAGTTATGATGATTTAATTATAACAACATTTGATATTACTTAAGAGCTATTGCGAATAGTTTTATATGTAAAAGGTATAATAATCTTAGATCTAACTATCACTCTTCTCTTTTCCTTTTCATCCTTTCATTTCATGTTCGATTGAACAGCCATTAACATTATCGCTTCGCGCGCGCTCAGTCTCTTCTCTATAGCTTTTCCATAATCTCTTTTCTTTCTTTCTTTTTCTTATTATATTTGTCTGTGTAGCATGTCCTTTTTTATTCCTTTCTTTTATTATAATTAAAAACTGGTCCATTATTTAACTGAAGTGAGATACCATAAGAAATAGAATTCGGCGGATAAGCACATTCAGATAATCAGGATATATATTTGCGCATTTAATGTTGGACGATTTGGACGACGGTGTCCTTTTTAACTGAGGGTGTTGCAAGAATGATAACAATGAAAAAAAAAAACGAGTATTGATATAACAGATAATAATACCAATTTTTATTTAACTCACAGGTCCCACGTTCAATAGAGATAAAGTACGGCGTTTCATTTAATAATTGAAGAACTCCTTTTAGTACGAATTTGATGTAGAGCTTTATTCTCTCGATTTAGACTCGTGGTACATGAGAGTCTTCCCAGGAGCGATTGTGAAGAAGTGTTTGGCCAGAGGCAGAAAAGGAAATAAGCTTCCAACAATAGTGTTAATTGAAGATTCGGTCTGTGTCCACTCGCCGCAATCAGCTCAGTTGGCAATTTCCAGGATCATCAATGCTTGTGGATTTTATAGTTTGGCTTTAATGTGCATCCCTACAAGGTTAATTGCGTCAAGCAACAGCAAGCACTAACACCGGAATATATATATATATATATATATATATATATATATATATATATTATATATGAGTATAGATAAAAGGATATGAAAACAATCACAATGCTGTTAAAGGGAAAACATTTTAACATATTCATTTGCTAATTATTGAACAATTATTTCGATTTATAAAATCATCTTCAGGAGCTTGTTTTATACTCCGTATGTTTCAAGAAGCGGAGACAAAAGCCATATATATTATATATATATATATATATATAATATATATATATATATAATATTATATATATTATTTATTAAGAAATTTGAAAAAAACAAGAGTAACTCGTATTGTCAAGAAGCGGAACAAAAGTCATATATATATATATATATATATATTAATAATATATATATATATAATATTTATTAAGAAATTTTTTGAAAAACAAGTGTTACCCAAAAAATATAACGCTGAACAAATACAGTTACACAACATAAAAAAATGTTATAAAGATTTTTTTATCTCCTGTCATCTTATAAAACATCCATCAATTTCTTGATGAATCCTGATGAAGGTTTATTAGAAACCGAAACGTTTAAGCGTCAATAAATAAATTCATCTTATTTTTGGAACACTTGTTTTTTCAAATTTCTTAATATTCTTAATATTGTCGGATTTATTTCCATATTTATTCCCATATATTATATATATATATATATATATATATATATATATATATTCGGAAAAAATGGAAAAACACAGGTTTAAATGGTTAAGTGGCGAGTTATTGGCCGAGGCTGCAGTGTTTCGATCTATTAATTAGGATCATCTTCAGGCATTTGTTGGTATATGGAGCTGATAATAAATAATATCACAGAATAACGAGAAAAGCGAGTGGTAGTTATGGTTATTCAGTTTAAAAAATTTTGAAGTTTGGAAAGAAGAACGGTTTTGAAATGTGACGTCAAATATATATATACATATATATACATATATAATTATATTATATATGTGTGTGTTGTGTGTGTGTGTTGGTGTGTTATTAAAACAGTGCTTATTATCTTGGATATAGCATTTATATCCATTTAAATAAATAGCCCCAACACACTCACTAACAAATTCGTTACAATCTAAATAAACAAACAAAAGCGGATTACAATTGCACCCATACAAACACAGATTTAATATCGATATAGAATTACAATATTTCCTTAAAAGGACATTAACAATTTAGCTCTAAACATCTTCAGGTGATCTGCACATCAAACAATGAGATTAACAGGTCGGATGTCAACAATTAACACGGCGCGTCTTTTTGTTGGCGTCAAATTAATTTCTAATGAAAGAGAAAAAAGTGAAAAAGTTATTTTTGTTAGTTAAAGGAAAATGATTCTGTTAAAAACGGGAAAATAGAAATATTGTAAACAAAATTTTGGTTTTACTTATTGTGTTTATAGATACTAATGTTATAAAGAGGGTTATATGAAAGCGTATTGGTGACGAGGAAAAAACAAACACAGATTTTTAGTTTCAACAATTGTATTGGAAAAAAAGAACATGAAAAGCGAGGAAAAGACAGAAATGAATTTAAGGGATATTTTTGGTGATAGTCGTAACGTGAAATAAAGTCAGTGAAATATCCGGTGGGCCGAATCAGTTGTAGTGTAGGTGTGAAGTGGGCAGCATGAACCAGTGGTAGTAGTTAGGTGTTGGTTAGGTGGGCGGCGTCTTGTGTTTTAGTATTCTTGAAGTCGATTAGCGGGTTGGTATCGTGTATCATAGTTGGTTACTTTATTGTTGTAGGAGGTTGCCCTTTAAGAGTCGGCCAGCAGTAAGGGTCATTGAGGTTAGGGGTAGTGAGAGATATAGGTCGGTCGACCTGAGGTGTAGAATTTCGTGCCGCCGGCTTTCTTTGTGATGTGGACTTTTCGGCTGTCCAGGTATATCTGCTCTTCGGCTTACTTATTTGTTTATAAGATACTAACAAAGGTCACTTGCAACCCACAAAGGTGATATGTTTATCAAAGTTGTCAGAAATCAAGGGGTAGATTTATTTTGGGCCGGGGACTGGTGGATAGCATTGGTTAAAACTAATCACGATTGCAGAATAGCTACATTTCTATATAAAAGACGCTCTGAAAAGTTTTAAAAGTCAGTCAGACCGGAGAGAGCCAGAGGGAAGAACCACTGGAATTGCTGAAATGAGAAATTTTTGCAACTAGAAGAAATAGACCTTGCCGCCACGAAAAAACTCCGATAAAAAAGAACTTGACGCAGTCCAGTTCCCCATTGGCTGAATTTACTCAATGCTAATTAGCATAGAACAAAACGCCAGACAAAGCTCTCACCGTGTCTTTTCTCTCTTACTTAGAGTGCAAAACATATCCTCTCCGTTATACATAATAATAAAACAGTTGTTATTGTTAACAGTGTGTTGTCTCGTTCTTAGAGTTGCCAATAACTACGGCAGCTCATTTCACATGATCTTCAGACCCGGCACAAAGACCGCTCCGATCAAGTTGCATCGATCCCAGTTCTTCGAATCAAAGAATCATGACGTGGGCACAGAAGGCACCAACAGAGCAACGAGCCGGAAACACATGTGGTAGTCATGGAAAACGTGTTAGTTGTAGTTGAAACCTTTTCAGGTGGAACTGATGTTGAAGGAGTCTTTACTCTTTGTCGACGTCTTTGTACAAATCAGAAGATTTTAACGACTTGGATTTTTTATTGTATTTTTTTCTTGGAATCTGAAGAGCTCTTGCTTTCAGAGATTTTACCGCCAGTTTTATTTTTGGTTACACATTGACAGTTCTTTCGTTGGGGGTCAGGCGGGGTTTGGAATTGTATCTCTCGCTTCCTGTTCCCCAAAAGTGATTAATCTTATCATTTACCGTGACTGGCACAAGACCACACCAAACAATCGAATAAGTATTAACACCTCAATTCGGTCTTCTTGTTGAAGAGAATGGACATTTCATTTTTATCGCAAGTTGAAAGGCATAGGATTTCCCGAAATATAATAAATCATTTATTTATTTAACTTTTGATGCTTTATTTCAAATGGCCTTTAATTGAATAATTACCAACACACACACACACACACACACACACACACATATATATATATATATATAATATATATGTAACATGTTATATATTACTGCCATGAAAAGACAGAGTGTTTTATTCATTTTCATATTAAAAAGAGTTAAAAACTTAAGAGCAAGTCACATCTTTTTATTCACCTTAAAATTTTAGAGACATTACATATCTCGATCAATAAGCCACTCCTTTGTAAAACAATAAAAAGGATTTTGTAAGATTTTCTAGAAATGTAAACGTTTGATCTAATTTAAAGATACGGGGCTAGCAGCAGAAATGTAATATGAAATATATTTCACACTACCATATATAATTATATATATAATAATATATATATATATATATATAAATATATATATTTATTATCGCACTATATATATATTTTATACGCACACGGGCGGTCTTGTATCTATAGCTCTGCTGATGAGGCCTAATAGCGCCGAAAATGTACATACAGAGATTGATTTTTCTCGATTTGTTTAGCCTTAAATTTAATAGGTAATCCCGCCTAATTAATAATCAATTAATTATTTAACTTTCATAAAATTAGGGGTTCGGACTTCATTTAAAACACATATTCTCCCAAATATATTTATATATATATATGATATATAAACATATGTATGTGTGTGTGTGTGTGTGTGTGTGCATGCGCGTGCAAGTCTTATAAGATACAAATATATTTTACAAAAGGCATATGATCAAAAACTGCATGTCAACAAATTGCAATTGCTCTAGTTGGGCCTTTTAGTTCAGTTCAGAACGGTCAATATATCAAAAGCTGTAAGCATTTATTTTATTATTATTTATTATTATTATTATTATTATTATATATTATATGCCGTAGAACTAATGAAGCTCTAGACCAGCTGATGAAATTTCCACGCTAATTGGTTGGTCTAATGAGTTCATTTCATCAGAGCATCGAATTGGTCATTCGAAGGGAAACTCTTTGGAACGTGCATAAAAGAATTGGGAAAAGTCAATATTCCGAGATTTGACAAGCTGAACAAATACATCCCAGATGCAATAGAAGCTTATTAGAGAGCCTTGATTTAAAGGCGACTCTAAAACATCCAGAAACGGTGTTCGATCGAAGATGCTTACGGCCTGGCCGGAGAATTTGCGTACAGTTCTTGACATCTCATTTAAATCTTCTGCCAGTGCGAGCAAAATTACGAGGCATCGCTCGAAAAGGTTAGGGGTTTGTTTATTGGCTTTAACGCATATCAAGTCCTTATGGGTTATTTTTAAAGTGGAAATCAGGTTATGACACCTTAAGGATGTGTATGTATTGAAGGGTTTCTTTGGCATTTCCAATTCAGAAGGTATCTCAGATGCCGGAAAAATCAACCCAGCCCTTACCCCTTTTAGGTGAGGTTGGAAGCCTCCCCACTTTTGACTAAGCTTTAATTTTATCACCACAAACCAATCGGCACGAATGCCTGGTCATAACGTTATTGCCAAACTGTCTTGGTATAAATAACCCAACAAGGTGACATGGATATATTCCTGTTACCGTATATTATTGAGACTATCATTATTATTTTTTGATTTCCGTATAAAGTCGGTATCAGACTGAACAGTGGAAGGAGTCTATCTCCTTTTCACTAGCTCTAGATTAAGGAGTTTGTCTTTAGCGTCTGAGGTTCGAGAATTCACACCTACCATCATTTTTCCTCACTTTACCGCACAAATCCTTTGCTTACTCATACGCTGACGTTGGCGAGGCCGCATCGAACCGGAAACCTTGTGGTCCCCAGTCGGGAGTCTACCAAACTTGAGGCTGAACCGGCCGGTGATCTGAACTAGACTAAAATAACCAACAAGGGTTCAACATGCTTAAAACCAACCAACCAACCAAACTGCCTTAGAGTTAATTACTTACAGCTTTAATCTTTACTGACAATAGTAAAGGATAATATCTTCCTTTTAGTTCTTCTTCTATTTAAATATTACTAGATTAAGCAAAGGTCTTTAATTAATATTTACTGAGAACATCTGCAACGAATTGATTAATTGCAATTAATTGAACAGATTTAGCTATTTTTTCTTCTACAATTTCCTCTGATCCAAACGATGATCAAATCTTGCGCTATTTAAGACGCTTGTTTCCTTTATTTAACACAAAATCAACTCCCTTATGGGTTATTAATACCAAAATTTCATTCATTTGTCAAGGTTTTGTTTGGTGACTCGTTTTTTAACGCCATATTCAAATTCTTATGGGTTATTTAATTACCGAAATTTAACTAATTTGATCAAGGTTAGGTTTGGTTGAGTGGGTTTTTTTTTAAACCCGGCCATAATCAAATCCTTATGGTTATTCCATACCAAAATTCATTCATTTGTCAAGGTTTTGTGGTTGACTCGATTTAACGCCATCATCAAATTCTTATGGGTTATTTTAATACGAAATTTTAACTAATTGTCAAGGTAGTTTGGTGACTCGTTAACGCCATATCAAATCCTTATGGATTATTCAATACCAAAAAATTTCCATTCATTTGTAGTTTTGTTTGGTTGACTCGTTTAACGCCATAATCAAATTCTATGGGTTATTTAATTACCGAAATTTAACTAATTGTCAAAAGTTAGGTCTGGTTGAGCTGTTAAACGTCATATCAATTCTTATGGGTTATTTAATTTACCGAAATTCTAACCATGTCAAGTTAGGTTTGTTGAGTGTTTAGCGCCATATCAATCCATTATGGTATTCAATACCAAATTCATTCATTTGTCAAGAGTTTTGTTCTGGTTGACTCGTTTAACGCCATATCAAATTCTTATGGGTTATTTAATACCGAAAATTAACTAATGTCAAGTTACGGTCTTGGTGAGCTGTTTAACGTCATATTCAATTTCTTATGGGTTATTTAATACCCGAATTTAACTAATTTGCAAGGTTAGTTTGGTTGAGTTGTTTAGCGCCATTATCAAATCCTTATGTGTTATTCAATACCAAAATTTCATTCATTTGTTTCAGGTTTGTTTTGGTTGACTCGTTATAACGCCATACAATTCTTATGGTATTTAATTTACCGAAAAATTTAACTTAATTTGGTCAAGGTTAGGTTTGGTTGAGTTGTTAGCGCCATATCAAATTCCTTATGGCCCTCTCC
>CM042168.1:67659934-67664934 GCA_023376005.1 Doryteuthis pealeii
ATCTTTCTATCTATCTTAGTCCGTTACATATCTAATCTATCTATCTATTCTATCTTCATCTATCTATCTTAATTCTATTCGTATATATCTAGCTCTCTTAGTATGTTCGTATCTATCTATCTTAGTCCGTTCATTCCTATCTAATCTTATCTATCTATCTATCTATCTATCTATCTTAGTCTATTCGTATCTATCTAGCTCTCTTAGTATGTTCGTATCTACCTATCTATCTTAGTACTTTCATATCCATCTATCTATCTAGTACGTTCATATCTATCTATCTTAGTCTATTCGTATCTATCTAGCTATCTTAGTATGTTCGTATCTATCTATCTTAGTCAGTTCATATCTATCTATCTATATCTATCTATTTATCTATCTTATTCTATTCGTATCTATCTAGCTATCTTAGTATGTTATCTATCTATCTAGTCCGTTCATATCTATCTATCTATCTATCTATCTATCTATCTATCTATCTATCTTAGTCTATTTCGTATCTATCTAGCTCTTAGTATGTTCGTATCTACCTATCTATCTTAGTACTTTCTTCTATATCTATCTATACGTTCATATCTATCTATCTATCTTAGTCTATTCGTATCTATCTAGCTATCTTAGTATGTTCGTATCCATCTCTTTAGTCCGTTCATATCTATCTATCTATCTATCTATCTATCTATCTATCTATCTATCTATCTATCCTAGTCTATAAACACTATATAACACTATATTACACTGTCCATATAATGGCATACTTTTATCCCCCCCCAAAAAAAAAAAAAAAACACCTGTATAATTTACATTTCTCCAATTAGGTTTTTATCTATTTATTCATTCATTTATTTTTTTTTAAAAAACATCGTTATTGATGTTATCGATCGGAGATAATTTGACAGCATCAGTTTATTCTCTCTTCAGAAAAATAAATACAGTCGACTGTGAATTCTTCCTAAATCGACACAATTGACTTTTCTGTAGATTACTTATTCTCCCATTTCTGCTTTCTAAATCAATTGTATTCTCCATTTCTTTATCTCTTCCCCTTCAGAACATTCGACAAGATATCATAAAAGGGTTAACCAACAATGAAATGCTAAAAGAAAGAATAAAATCCTTTGAATGTCTTTCAGGGAAAATGCATCTGCCATGACAGCTGTTGTATATTAACAAGCGAAAGAAAACGGCCGAGAGGATTGGATCTAATTTTGTGTATCTATCTATTATCTTATCATAATGGAGATACGGTGTTTGTCTGTATGTAACCGAAACTATATCACTACAATTCCCTTAGTTATTTACGTCACATTCTCCATGAATTTTATTTTATTTAAACCTTAATTATTAATAAAAATTCATAAAATGTTTTACATTATCAATACTGTTGACCATATCTACATATTTATAACATGCAATTGTACTTATATGTACAACAAAATAGCAGTTTACAGTGTAAACGGGAAGGCTAATTTGCATATTGATATTAAAAATTTGAGGATCATATGACCTTTAGGCACCCCTTTTTGATCTCGATTAAGAAAGGGCATGTTTTTCATTTGCACCGTCAATATCCGGTTGTTTTAACAGACGATTTTTAGATTTAAAAAAAATTATAAAACTAACTCCTAACCCTAACCCCTAACCCTAAACCCTAACCCTAACTCCTAAAAAACAACCGGTCCAAATTTTAATAAACATGTGCTTAGTATTATTGATTTCTAATTATTTGATTTTATCTTAATGAATATGTGCAAAAATCTCAGAGATAAATCTTAAAAGAAATCCATTAACAAGAAAGAAATAACTGTAATTTTATTCTTTACTTCCTACTTTTAACTAAATAGTTAAATAAGAAAATTCAGCAATGAAAGACGGGAGTGATGGAAGAGTAAGTTTCAGTTGTTCTATATTTCGATTATACCCCTTCTGTTTCAAATCTGTCTATCTGCATTCCAATTTAGTTTCATTGGCCTTTCTAATTCAATATAGCATTTTATTACATTAAGCCTTAAATACTTGCACCCTATGGAGGGTGTATATATTTGCTAGTTATACTAAAGCTGAGCTAATCAATGTTGTACCCTAAAGGCTTTTTTTACAGTTTAGTTTAATCACACGAAAGTTATACTAAAATATTCCTTAGTTTTAGGATTGAGTTATGTTTGAAAAACTTTCCATTTTAATTGGTTTTAATTAGTAGTAATTTGCAATTAAGTCAAAACTGACCGTCTCTCACTTGACATTCTGCCTGTCACTTTCGCCCTCTATGTATATCTTGATTACCTACTCGTTATATATGTTATTTTCTCAGTGGGCATGGAGAGAGAGAGAGAGAGAGAGAGAGAAGAGAGAGAGAGAGAGAGAGAGAGAGAGAGAGAGAGAGAGAGAGATTGAAGAGTTATGAAACATATTTGTATGTTACGTTTCATAAACAGCCAGCCGGGTCAACATCTTGCTATTAATAAATTTAAATTAGGTTAAACATTCCCTTTCTTAGAAATCTTACAAAATGATTTTAATAATTTAGATTTTTTAAAATTCTCCAGTCGTATTTTTTAAAATTTTTATTCAATTCGCTTTGCAAACTCACATTTCCCTAATTCCGGTTATCTACCCAGAGATCAATGGGTGACCCTACGAGTCACATTTTGTCAAGTACATATATAAAGGGCAGTTTGTGTGTAAATATGTATGTATGTATGAACCACGTATCTTTGGGAATCTGCGTTATGCCTCAAAGATATGTGAGTAAGATAAAATGTAAAAGTTTTTAAATAAAATAACTGGTGCATTATATCTTTTATTCATTAATATATCAACACTAAAAATTTCATTAAATTCGGTTAATTCTCTGATTTTTGGTAATTTTTTTCTTTCGGCAGGGTGACATACAATGGTGGAATTTAGGTCCGTTAAGTTCGATTTAACCAGTATATTGTTACTTTGTTTATTAAATCTTTTTGTTTTTGGCAAAACTATACTACCAAGGAACCTTTCAAAATATACACTTAGCTAAATCGAATATTTTTTCTCTGGATCTCAGAATCCAATGAATCCTTAAGGATTTTTGTGACTTCTGTGTCGATTTCTCGATAATTGTCTTCTCGACACAATAACAAAAATGGAATCCAATTTATTTTCAACGAGTTGTCACATTCTTGTTGATTTCTCGATAATTGTTTTCTCGAAACAATAATATTACTTTCTTCCTACTAGCAAATCTCTTTTGGATCTTTATAATACAAAACTTGGGGTCAGGGGTCAACCAGTTAACAGATCCCACAAAGAAACGGAGGGTCTCTAGAATCTGTTGTTATATAAGATGTTTCGGTTTAAAACATGAATAACCGTGTGAGAAGCAACCAATGTGACAAGTGTCTTGTCAGCGGGGATTAGAATATGTGAACACAATCGAAAAGAGTATCACAAAGATGAAACTAAATTGCATTCACTGGGGTACGCCGAGGTGACACCTTCCACAATCATCAGAATATATCAATCATTCTTTACGCTAAGATTAGACTTCAAATTGTAATCTATCTTTCTCTCTTTCTCTCTTTCTCTTTTTATTTTCTCCCCGTCTTTCTTTTCCTCTCTCTTTCTCTTTCTTTATTCCCCCCTCTCTCTCTCTCTATCTATCTATCTATCTATCTATCCCAGTCTGTTCATATCTATATATCTATCTATATCCATTTAGTTCTATCTATCTATCTATCTATCTATCTATCTATCCCAGTCTGTTAATATCTATCTATCTCTATCTATCTATCCCAGTCTGTTAATCTATCTATCTGTCTATCTATTCATCTATCTATCTATCTATCTATCTATCTATCTATATCTATCTATCTATCTATCTATCTATCCCAGTCTGTTCTATCTATCTATCTATCTATCTATCTATCTCTATCTATCTATCTATCCCAGTCTGTTCATATCTATATCTTTCTATCTATCTATCTATCTATTCTGTTAATCTATCTATCTATCCCAGTCTGTTAATCTATCTATCTATCTATCTATCTCAGTTTGTCTATAAATCTAGGTGGGTATTTAGAGCACATCTTATATCCAAATATTCCAACAACGTACAGTACCTGTTGTTGCTTAAATGATCACCCAATTAAGTATTGAACAGGTTAATCACTGCTTAACTTAGTTGATCTAGCGGGAACCGCTTTCAACGTGACCTGACCGTAACCTCTCGGGTGGACGGGCTGGGTAAATGCATAAATCGATCTAAAAAAATAGAAAATTGTTGGCTCATCATATTTATGAATCCAAGACTCCATTTTCTTATGTTCTTTTTCTTTATTACAAAATGGGGTCGCATCCAGTCATCATTATTTTGTCTGTTCGGTTCTTTAAAACATCCGATGCGAATAGAATGTTCATGAGAAAACCTCTTCTTCCATTGTTTGTTTTTGTTTTTTGTTCTTTGTTTTGTGTAAGCAGAGCCGGTTGAGATTGGTCTAGGCATGTGAGTGTGTGTATGAATCTGACTTTATGACAGTGTGTGTGTGTGTGTGTGTGTGTGTGTGTGTGAGTGTGTGTGTGATATTGGTCGCGGTATGTGTGTGCATGATTCTGACTTTATGACTTTATGACCCTGTGTGTATGTGTGTGTGTATGTGTGTGTGTGTGTGTGTGTGTGTGTGATATTGCTCTAGGCATGTGAGTGTGTGTATGATTCTGACTTTATGACAGTGTGTGTGTGTGTATGTGTGTGATATTGGTCTCGGCATGTGTGTGTATGATTCTGATTTTATGACAGTGGGTGTGAGTGTGTGTGTGTGTGTGTGTGCGTGTGTGATATGTGGTTTGTGTGTGTGTGTCTGTGCGTGCGTGTGCGTGTGCGTGTGTGTGTGTGTGTTGTACCGGGAATTGAGTTGTGTCAGTAATTGCAATTAGTCCAGTTCGATCTCTCCTGATCGATTTTGAACGTCGGTCCAATCAATTATTGTCGATGGGTGATTCGATTTTTTCCAATGCCGATTACA
>CM042168.1:67669934-67747434 GCA_023376005.1 Doryteuthis pealeii
CTCCTAACAGTGAGACTCCACTGAAAAACTGACAAAATCGACAGATACGAGTCACACCTACGGTTCACACACACACACACACACACACACACACACACACACCACACACACCATATATATATATATATATATATATATATATATATATATATATATTCCGTTTTTTTTTCTTCGTTTTTCTTCTTGCAATCTCATCACATTTCTCTCATCACATTTTCTTTCTTTTTTTTCTTTTTTCTTTTTTTTTTCTTTCATTCTTCGTTTTTCTCTTGCTATCTTTACTGGGTTTATTTATTCATTTTGCTTTCTTTCTTCATTTTCCATTCACTTTCTTTCTTTCTTTCTGTCGATATCTACGCTTTCTTTATTTATTTCGTTCTTTCTTTTTCCTTTCTTTCTCTATGCTTTCTTTCTGTTTCTCTTTCTTTCTTTCTTTCTTTCTTTCTTTCTTTCTTTTTTCTTTCTTTTCCTTTAACTTTCATTGTTTTCCTTTAATTTTCTTCCTTCCTTTTCTTTGTTTTTCTTCTGTCTTTATTTCTCTCCATCTACGTTTTTAATTCTTTCTTTCTTTCTTTCTTTCTTTCTTTCTTTCTTTTCTTTTCTCCCTTCCTTTCTTTGTTTTTTCTTCTTTCTTCTTTCTTCATTTCTCTCTATCTACGCTTTCTTTTCTTTTGTTTCTTTCTTTCTTTTTTTCTTTCTTTCTTTTCTTTCTTTCTCTTTCTTTCTTTCTTTCTTTCTTTCTTTCTTTCTTTCTTCCTTTCTTTTTTTTTCTTCTTTCTTCTTTCTTTATTTCTCTCTATCTACGCTTTCTTTCTTTTCTGTCTTTCTTTCTTTTCTTCTTTCTTTTCTTTCTTTTCTTTCTTTCTTTCTTTCTTTTCTGTTTCTTTCTCTTTCTTTCTTTCTTTTCTTTCTTCTTTCTTTCTTTCTTTTCTTTTTTCTTTCTGTTTTTCTTCTTTCTTCTCTTCTCATTTCTCTCTATCTACGCTTTCTTTTCTTTTCTTTCTTTCTTTCTTTCTTCTTTCTTTTCATCCTTTTCTCTTTCTTTCTTTCTTTCTTTCTTTCTTTCTTTCTCCTTTCTTGTTTTTTCTTCTTTTCTTCTTTCTTTATTTCTCTCTATCTACGCTTTTCTTTCTTTCTTTCTGTCTTTCTTTCTTTTCTTTTCTTTCTTTCTTTCTTTCTTCTTCTTTCTTTCTTTCTTTTCTGTCTTTCTTTCTTTTCTTTCTTTCTTTTCTTCTTTCTTTCTTTTTCTTTTCTTTCTCTTCTTTCTTTCTTTTCTTTCTCTTTCTTTCTTCTTCTTTCTTCTTTCTTTGTTTTTTCTTCTTTCTTTCTTTATTTCTCTCTATCTACGCTTTCTTTCTTTCTTTCTGTCTTCTTTCTTTTCTTTTCTTTTCTTCTTTTCTTTCTTTTCTTTTCTTTCTTTCTTTCTCTTCTTTCTTTCTTTTCTTTCTCCCTTCCTTTCTTTGTTTTTCTCCTTTCTTCTTTCTTCATTTCTCTCTATCTACGCTCTTTCTTTTCTTTTCTTCTTTCTTTCTTTTCTTTCTTTCTTTTCTTTCTTCTCTTTCTTCTTTCTTCTTTCTTTCTTTCTTTCATTTCTTTTGTTTTTTCTTCTTTCTTCTTTCTTTATTTCTCTCTATCTACGCTTTCTCTTTCTTTTTCTTTTCTTTTCTTTCTTTCTTTCTTTCTTTTCTTTCTTTCTTTTTTCTTTCTTTCTTTCTTCTTTCTTCTTCTCCTTTTTTTCTTCTTTTTCTTTCTTTTTTTTTCTTTCTCTTTCTTTCTTTTCTTCTTCTTTTCTTTTTTCTTTCTTCTTCTTTCTTTCTTTTCTTTTTTCTTTTCTTTCTTCTTTCTTTCTTTCTTTTCTTTCTTTCCTTCCTTTCTTTTTTTTCTTCTTCTTCTTTCTTCATTTCTCTCTATCTACGCTTTCTTTCTTTCTTTCTTTCTTTCTTTCTTTCTTTCTTTCTTTCTTGTGTATCACTATCTAATACAAAAGTATTGATCTTGTCTATTTTTTCCTTTTTCCACAATAAAAATGTCCACACTTAAAAAACAACATTTTTTCTAAACTGTAAACGTATACAAAGGGCACGGCAGAAATACCTTCGAAATGTTCAACTGTCACCTGTGTGTAGTGCAAGTGAACTGGTAAAAAAGGACTATTTGCTCGTAAATTCCTACCATAAAATAAACGGAATCCTCATTTTATGTCCGTGTTTTTGCAATAAATGTTTTTTTCTTGCACCCATTATTTTACAATACTAAGTATATTTTATTTATTTATTTTAATATTCATTTCAATATTCTAAAAGTTTTTATTTTGTGAGAATTCTTAGTTTTAAAGTGGGGGTTCGTTTTTACACTTCAACCTTTTACTCGTAGATTCCTACCATAAAATGCCCGAGCCTAATTTTATAGTAGGAATTTACGAGTAAAAAGTTGAATATTACCTTTTGTTGTTGTTATTTCTTTTCTTTTTGGCTTTGGTACTCTAAAATAAAAACGTCAGATTTTAATCATCGTCGACGAAAAAACAAAATTACGGTCATAAAAGGAGGATCCAATTTATGCCTAAATTATAAAACGAGTCTCCACTTTAAAACTAACCATTCTCACAAAATGAAAACTTTTAGAATATACACATTAAAATGAATATTAGAATAAATAAAGAAAATATATTTAGTATTGTAAACATAACGGGTGCAAGAAAAATAAAACATTTATTGCAAAAACACGGACATGAAAATGAGGGTTCAGTTTATTTTATGGTAGGAATTTACGAGCAAATAGTCCTTTTTTACCAGTGAATTTAGGTAAGTAGCAGATATCGGTTTTTCATAGTAAATGGTAGTCTTGCCCATTGCTGCTGCTGCTGTTGTTGTTGTTGTTGTTGTTGCTGTGTTGTTGTTGCTGTTTATGAATGAATAAAAACTATTGATTCATTATTTGGAAGTAACAGGTCATGCCACACGGTGTGTGCAGTCATCTTCCTAGAAATAAGGATCTGCGCCACTTGCATATCTATATATCATTACTCTGTTTCCTTAATTATACGACCGTTGCGACACCCTCTGGTTAAAATGAGACCGTCCAATTCGTCCAAGATTAAATGCAAAAGTGTAAATCCTGATTATCTGGTGTTGCTTATCCGCCGAATACCTATTTCTTATGAGTGTCGTGACATCAGCTAAATAATGGGCCATTGCGTTTTTATCATAAAAAATAAAGGGAAGAAAAAGAACATGCTACACAGAAAAATATAATAAGAAAGCAAGAAAGATAGAAAGAAAGAAAGAGAGTAGGGGAAAGTTAGAGAGGAGGTGAGCGCACGGAAGCAATGATGCTAATCTGTTCCACTTGAACCGCCCTGTCGGCTGGGACGTTAGAAATACGACTGCACTTCTGTAGAGGGGTAAGACTCCCCTAATGGAGCCACTTGTTGGCCGTGGGTTGGAACCCGTGATGCTTAAGGATGGGGCCCAGGTGGCTAAGCAGTCCATGACATGCAACACTCCACTTTTGCCCTTACTTGGGCTAGACGGATGGTCGGAGAGGCCCCTTCCGATCAATCGGCTGGTCATGTCAATCCCTACCTAGCACCTATATATATATATATTTACCAACCCCTCCACACGAGCAGGATGCGACACAAAGTTAATTTCTTAAGCGGAGTTTAACAGTTTGAATTCAGAGTTTTCCTTCTCCTAGACTGGTTGCCTAACCAAGGTTAAAGATCCCGGTCTGCCCTACTATTTACGCATAGCTAGAGGGAGAGTAGGATTCATACCTTTCCCAAGGGTATTAGCGCTAAGTGAAATGCATTTACCACGTCCAGGATTTCAACTCCGGGCAACGTGTCCATTTCCCATGACTTTAACCATTACACCATGCACTTCCTACCTAGCACCTATATGATTGTCCATAACCTACTGCCCTTGTGGCAAGCCCAGCCCTTTTTATGATATGGGTGCTAGAAGCCCGTGACTGAGTGTCTTCATGTCCTGGGAATAACGTTAAACTCTAACTGATGGTGAGGTTCCCAGTTTCTGAGGTCTGAGGGAATGTAGAACACTCCTTCATCACCATTGTTCCCTTGTCCACTCTGACCCGGAGTGGTAGTACCTGTTAAGGTCCCATCTATGGGTTAAATAGAAAAATGTGTTTATAATAAAAAAAATTGAGTGTCCATTAAGAATGAATTCATTTCAAAACTTTGTCGGCATTAAATGACCCATTGAGGTTGATATGCCGTAAAAACAAAACAAACAAACAAACAAATTCAATTGAACATAATGAAAAGATGAAAAGAAAGAAAGAAAGAAAAAGACGGTGTAAGGATGTAACAGTTTTGTTAAAACCAGTATGCAAATTAACCACACCATATATTATGTAAACCTTTATTTCTTTGTGATACTCAATGTTTTTTTTAAAACTCAATTTAAAAAGATATTTTTTTAACTCATTCTTTCTATTTACTCATAAATAACAGGTACTACCACTCCGGGTGGACCTGTGAGTAATGGTGATGAAGGGGTACTCCACATTCTCCAGGGCTCCAGAATTGGAACCTCACCATCAGATAGAATTGAACGTCATACCAGGATATTAAGACCCGCAGTCACCGCCTTCTAGCACATCTATGATAAAAAGCGTTGGAGGTTTGTCACAAGAGCAATAGGTTTCAGACAATCATATAGGCGCTAGGGCTTGGTGTGATCAGTCGATTGATCGGAGGGGACCTAACTAAGGACCAAATGTATTAGCTAGGAATACTTGATATCATATAACTGTGTGCAAAACACTTTTAAAAGGCAACTGCACAAAAATTTAAATATAAATGTATAATGAACACAGTTCCCTAACCTCTAGACATAAAATAACTCCGCCCTGTCGGCTAGAGCGTTAGAATGAATCGACTGCACCTCTGTAGAGGGGTAAGACTCCCCCAATGGGGCCACCTGTTGGCCATGGGTGGCGACCTGTGATGCTTAAGGATAGAGCCCTGGTGGATGAGCAGTTCATGACTTGCAATAATCCACTTTGGCCCTATCTTGGGCTAGACGGGCAGTCGGAGAGGCCCCCTCCAATCAATCAGCTGGCCACGTCAAGCCCTAGCACCTATATGATTTTCCCAACCCTATTGCCCTTATGGCAAGCCCCAACCCCTTTTTATCATATGGGTGCTAGAAGGCGGTGGCTGCGGGTCTACATGTCCTGGGAATGACGATAAACTCTATCTGATAGTGAGGTTCCAGTTCTTGAGCTTTGGGGAATGTGGAGCACCCCTTCATCACCATTTGCTCCCTGGTCCACTCTGACCCGGAGTGGTAGTATCTGTTAGGGCCCCATCTATGGGTTAAATAGACAAATGTATTTATAAAAAAATTGTATTATCCATTAAGAATTGATTTATTTCAAAACTTTATCGGCATTAAATGTCCCACTGGGTTTGATATGCCGTAAAACAAAACAAACCAAACCAATAGAATAACCCTAGATGCATTGAAATGCCATTAAAATCAACCAATCAATAAGTTTTGTACATTAACGAAAAAAAAAAAAGAAAAAATGATTGAAATAAAATTCTTTCCCAAGCGGGGAATCGAACCCCGGCCGTCGCGGTGAGAGCGCGAAATCCTAACCACTAGACCACTTGGGAAACATTAATTGATGCCTTCATAAATTTCTTATTAATAAAACACAGAATAATAAAAAAAAAGGCGTTTTCAATAGCGAATATTGTTCATCTCTTTTCATTTGGCAAAGCAAGTATTGAAGAGACAAGCGAGCGAATAGGATAGAAAATTGATTAAATACCCTACGGATGAACAGAAGCGCTATAATTTGACAGACGATTAGGCGCATTCTAGCAATGAAGATTTAATATCTCCCTTCAGGCTGAGATAGTTGTGTATGTTGCGTCAATTGATTCCTTTTTGTGACGGAGCCTTTTCACTTTTCCTCAGAACCTGAATATATAACTTTCTCACTGCCTGACCTTGGGATTGAACACCCGACCTCCAGGCAATGAGATGCATTTAAACACTCGTACATTGTCTCGTAGGACAATCAGATGATTGAATTTTTCAGCTTTGAAATTAATATCTCTTCTTTCTACCACATGATCGCCATTACGCGAAGTGTGTGCAATGATTGAAACGTTCTGTCTATAATAACAACAAAGACGAAGACATTGTCTGAGTACATCAGGCAATGTTAAGGCATCGTGCCTGATATCCTCTAGGCATGGACAGTCAAATAAGAACAATCTGCCCTTTGGTCCTTTAACCTACCCCACATTACCACCAATTCCTCATGATTAAACTCAGTCTTAACCAGACATTATTTTTAATTCATGTCTCGAAAAGATTCATTTATTAACCGCCATTTCAACCCATCTAGGGTTATTTCATGCCTAGAGGTTAGTGAATCTCTCTCTCTCTCTCTCTCTCTCTCTCTCTCTCTCTCTCTCTCTCTCTCTCTCTCTCTATCTCTCTCTATCATTTTTAAACCAGGAAACACTTGACATTTGTTTTTTTTTCAAATATTTATTGCTCATTAAAACACATCTTATTCTAATGGATTTTTAAATAGAGTGTAACAATATATATATATATATATATATATATATATATATATATATATATATATATATATATATATATGAAAAGTAAATGGAAGTGAATCCGACAGTAGGAATTAAACATTTTTTTGAAAAAACAAACAAATGATGTTATAGTTCGCTGACAGAAATCTGTTTCGACCTTTTATTAAAGCGGTCTTCATCAAGAGACGGTGTGAGTAAAGACGGTGTGAGTAAACCATTACAAAACGGGAGAGGTACAAACGAACGTTTGTGTTCGGAGCCGGAATTTTTAAAATTTTGAAAATGCATATTCTATTTTAGAAAAATAAAATATTTTTTTAAAATCAGAAGCATTATAATCCACGAGAAAACTCAAAAGAGTATGTTGTAAAAATATATGAAAATGTATAAAAAAAAGTATAAAAAATGTTCATGATTCCAGCCACAGAAAAGCAAGTTAAAAGTTCCTCCGGAGATATCTCATACTATCGTGTAGCAAGTCACACACGGAGCAGTCTCCCATGTCTATAACCTTGCTGATGAGACCTAATAGGTCGAAATGTACATTCGGGGATTGCCATTTTCTCGATTCGTTTAGCCTTACATTTGAACATATATGCCCGCCTAAGTTCATTAATTATTAACTAATTAATTTTCAAAATTAGGTATGGCTTCAATTATGCACATATCCTCCAAAAATTGTCGGCTTAAAGCCATATAAAAATAAACACATTTGTTTGTTTACTTAACCTCATATATATATATATATATATATATATATATATATATATATATATATATATATATATAAACATTTCTTTCAAAACACCATTTTATTTCAATCCAGAAAGAAAAAAAAAACATTTCTTTTGTGGATTCACATTGGAACCTGACGGAAATAACAATAAATATTTCACCTCTTCAAAAGTTAAATTCATTGATCCACAAAATCAAATAAATATCGAAAACAAAATCAGTGAGATTTCAATTTGATCTAAAGTCAGACGGCCATTAAAATTTAATGAGGCTATTGACATTTCATCGATAATTGATGTTCCGTTTATAATCATGAGATCATAATCAATATTGAATTGATCAGACCTATTATCGCCTCGGAATATGTACACACCAATCTAAAAAAAAATATATATTAATCTTGTACGAAACAAGAAATACAAGGAGTTTATTGTTTCTTATGGAATATCATTGTTGTATAGGATTACCTACCTTCCCTTTGGACCGTAAAAGAATGGTTGTGTCTATCTTATGAATTAACTGTCAGATAGGCAAGATGAGGAGTTAGTATGTATATTGTGATACTATGGTTGAAGACGAACATGGTCAGAATAAATAAATAAATGAATAAGAAAGAGAATAGGTTAAAGCCAGGCATAAGTAAAAGGGGTGGGTGGTTGACCTTTTTACGAATCCAAAGATTAGGTCGTAAAGTTTTAAGAGACCTGTACGACCACCATGAAATGGGACCACTTGATGATAATATCTTAGGCACCCAAGTATTAAAAGCAAAAGGGAGTTTTATGAGAAAATCTCTTTTGAAAAAATTTATGGTCAACATATTAAAGACGTAGTGTCTGAAAAAATATTTAATTACTTTAATTTTAAGGGTTAATGACGGCTAGAAGTCTGCGATTCGATTTAAGTGCTGGCCATCTGTGTGTTCCGGAGAAGATGGTTGGGGAAGGGGAATTTGACATAAATACAGCTAAACTCGAGCACTAAGCAGTTTAACTCTGGCCGTTGGGGTTATTAAGGTCGCCGGTAGGGATAGCCAGTAGGTAGCAGCCAGTTGGATAGACATCGAAGCATCACACACACCCTTCTTCCATCCACGTCTTGTTTACAAACACTTGTAGTTGTTGTTCGTTTTTATATTTAATCCTTGTGACTACTGTTTCTGACTCATGCCCTCAAATTGGCCAGCGCAGAGTGTTACAACGTTTGGGGTCTAGACAGCGTGCATTGAAGGTGCAGAGCGCAGAACAGGTAGTCTCACACTATTACCAAGTATTTGAATTTGCCTCTTATTCACTATTATTACATATCTCCTACTTTCTCTTTGTGTCTGAGTAATTGGCTGCCTTTACACACGACACAAAAATTATACAATAAAAACGGATATTATTAGGTGCTATATTACCAATCGATATAGTATTGGAAGTTTGATTAAAAATTAAGGAATAAAAGCAGATAAAACACAAACAACTTCATTCAATTGATATTTCGCACCCGTGTGATGACGAGGCGTCGCCAGGTGTTTGTTTGAGACAAGAACTTCTAAGTGTGTATATATTGAAAAGGTGGAGGGAGGGTAGGAGAAAAAGAGAGGGGGTGGATGCGTCGGAAGGTGTGAGGAAAAAGAGAGAGAAGGGAAAGGGGAAGAGGAGTGTCAACAAGGATACGGTGACTCGAGAAAGTCAGTAATAATTTTCTATTTTTTCTTTGTTCTTTGCTATGTTCTTTCTTTCTTTCTTTCTTTCTTTTCTTTCTTTCTTTCTTTTATTTTTTCTTTCTTTTTTCTTTTTTCCTTACTTTCTTTCTATCTCCCATTTTTTTCTTCCATTTTTCTTCTTTTCTTTCTTTCATTAATTTTTTTTCCTTTCTTTCTTTTTCTTTACTTCCTTTTTTACTTTCTTCCCTACTTTCCTTCTTTCTTCTTTCCTTCTTTCTTTCTTTCTTTCTTTTTGTTACAATTCATGAGAAGTCATAGATTGTAAACATACCTGTAGCTAGGAATATTTGAATTAAGTTCTCTTGATTTAGAATAAGGGGTTCCCATGGAAAATCACCGGTGACTGTTAATAAATTTTGATCCCTTAGAGGTGCGCATTTGTGCGTCATGACAAACACGTGATTTAGCTATTCAGATTCGACCCGATTTTGAAGGAGAGGAGACATGATTGTCGTCTCTCCCGGGTTCAGTCTCATCCCCGCGGCGGAATCAATTATGGGCTAATAAAACTTGATCAAGTAAAACCATATCTAGTAGTTTGTTAAATAAGACAATGACCAGCGTAGCCCAGCAGAGAAAAAAGTCAATCCTCAGCAGAAGCGCTTAATAGAAGTCGGCCCAGATAATAATGGCGGCCAACGAGTTAGACGAAGAAGAGGAAGAATCAGTAGGAAGTAGAAATTAATCTAGTAACCAGCAAGCAAAGTTATCAAGTAAGATCTACCATTTCGAATCTCTCTCTCTCCCTCTCTCTGTCTCTCTCTCTGTCTGTCTCTCTGTCTCTGTCTCTCTACTTCTCTCTGTGTCCGTCTCTCTCTCTCTCTCTGTCCCTCTCCCTGTCTCTGTCTCTGCCTATCTATCTATCTCTCTGTCTCTGTCTCTCTCTCTCTCTCTCCCTCTCTCTGTCTCTGTCTCTGTCTGTCTAT
This sequence comes from Doryteuthis pealeii, assembly GCA_023376005.1. Classification (NCBI taxonomy): domain Eukaryota; kingdom Metazoa; phylum Mollusca; class Cephalopoda; order Myopsida; family Loliginidae; genus Doryteuthis; species Doryteuthis pealeii. Next base: position 67,679,908 of record CM042168.1, read on the forward strand.
CTGTCTATCTGTCTCCCTCTCCCTCTGTCTCTCTGTCTGTATCTCTGTCCCCCTCTCTGTCTCTGTCTCTCTCTCCCTGTCCCTCTCTATGTCTCTGTGTCTGTCTATCTGTCTATCTGTCTCTCCATCTCTTTCTCTCACTCTCTGTCCCTCTCCCTGTCTCTGTCTCTGTCTGTCTGTCTCTCTGTCTCTCCCCTGTCCCTCTCTCTGTCTCTGTCTGTCTGTCTATCTATCTCTCTGTCTCTGTTTCTCTCTCTCTCTGTCCCTCTCTCTGTCTCTGTCTCTGTCTGTCTATCCGTTTCTCTGTCTCTCTGTCTCTCTCTATTATATACCCGAGTATGTCAGAAGGGTATATAGGGGTATATAACAATTTTATATATTTTTAAAAAATTCCTTTCTTTCTTTCTTTCTTTCTTTCAACACAGATCCCAAAATTAAGCAACGAGGAGCCTGTTAAGTACTTAATTGGGTGACCATTTAAGTAACAGCAGGTACTGTAAGCAACCAGAATCCTTTGTTTATCAAAAATGATTTGATTCGGCAATGAATTACCCGAAAAGGTTTGATATGCCGTAAAACAAAACAATCAACCAATCAAAGCAAACTATTTGACTCATAGCTTAAGCCCTAAGTCACTACTACAGTTACTACCACTACCGGTCATAAAATAACCCAACAAGAGTTGAAATGCCGTAAAATCCAAGTATGCAACCTATTTATTATTGAAAATGAATGTTGATTAGATTCCTGAGGGTTTTAGTGTCCTGGTTCTAGAGTTTTAGGGAGTGTGGAGTACCCCTTCATTGCCATTACTCCTAGGTCTACGCTGGACCTGAGTGGTAGTACTTGATAGGGTCACATCTATGGGTTAAATAGATAAAAGAAATAAGTTTCAAAATGTGTATAAAATGAGTTCAGAAAAAAATTGTATAGCCGACAAGAATTAATAAGATAAAAATGTATTCGGTATAACCCAAGGGTTGAAATGCCGTAAAATCCAACCAATGGCAGTGGAAGCGTGCTGGGCCCATAACCTGTTAAGTTTCTGAACGCCATCCTTGGCCAGTTGAAAAGGGCTTAATGTAAGTAAGTCCTGAGTTATGGAATCCTTTGGTAAGTCCTATCCAGTGTAGTGTTAAAGGTCCAGTGATTTGCTCCTATGTTCCGTCGTCCACGAAGGTTCAAAGTAGCTTTGAGTAGTTATGACCAGTATGCTCAGCTTAAGTACTGTATTAACAGCAGAGTACTGCCAGTGATTGGCCAGGAGCTTGATCACATGATTCTCGGCGAGTCAATAAGTAGGAGTGGACATCTAGCACACACCTTATATACAAAAATCTCAACACAACAAACCAACCAATCTATTAATTACTGAAAATAAATGTTGATTCGATTCTCCTAATAGAAAATGTTTCGGATATTATTAATTTCTCTTGAAAACTTTCTCAGAGAGAATGTTACCATTTCAGAATTATTATTATTTTCACTTCTTTTAAGTTTTTCACATCAGCGTTAGCTGATGGTATTTCACTAGAGTCTGAGTGACAACAAGTTTCCTCATGTCTCCAGAACTCTTCTGAGTATTCTAGCCGATGGCATCAATGCAGTATCTGGATGGTCTCAATTCTTCCTCTGATTTCCAGATCCTCCAGTCTTTTTTCCAAGTTTTTTTTTGGACCGTTCCAAGTGCACCAACTACAATTGGTATCACTTTCACCCTCATATTCCACAGCTTTTTCAATGTTCTGTCAAGGCCCAGGTATTTATCCATCTTCTCGTTTTCTTTCAGCTTCATCCTGTGATCTACTGAAACCGCAAAGTCCACCAGTTGGCAAGTTCTCTCTATTTTTTTTTTTTTTGTTAATCAACACTAGGTCTGGTCTCCTTATGTTCATTTCCGGTGAAATTTTCACGCCAGCTTTGGCTGATGGTCTTTCGCTAGAGTCTGAGTCACTACAAGTCTCCTCAGATCTACAGGACTCTCCTGAGTATTCTAGCCGATTGTATCACATGCAGTTGTTTGAATGATCTCAATTTCTCCTCTGATTTCAAGGCCCTCCAGTCTTTTTTTCAAGCTTTTTGGGACTGTTCCTAGTGCACCAATTACAATTGTTGCATAGCGCGTCGTCACTGTACTAAATTGCAATAGTTTTATCTTCGTTGTAAGGGATGACAATAACACCAAAGTTATCCTCCAGAAGTTTATTGAAATAAATTCAAGCTTCTTAACTTCGAGAGAGAGGGTCAGTTTAATTAATGTATTCAGTCTTTAGACTTTCGGTCCTTCAATTAAATTTCTGGGCGACAAGCTTTTTCAGTTGGTAAATATTAAGGCTAGCTTTTCTGACACCAACTACACGAGGTCCCGCTCGGCCGACTACTGACCCCAATCACCTCACTCTCTCTTCGGCTCTGCCTCCGGGGCTAACTGACCTGTCTGAAGCCCTCGGTTCTTTTATATTCATAGCTACTCCCACGTATTTTTATCTCTTGATCTGATAACGGGCAGGTGTTAAACTTCGTTGTTTAATAAAACCGGAAATTCATATTTCCGTTTGTACAATATATAACACAATTGGTATCACTTTTGCCCTCATATTCCACATGAAACTTGATACATTCTTTTTAAGTTGAGAGGAAAAATCTATGTGGTTTCAAATTTTTGGTCCGTAGTGTATATGAATATTTTACAAGCGTTAATAGAAATTCAAAGTTTATTGAACTTGAATTCGAGCATAAAAAATTGTCGCCGAAATTGTCGATTGGACTGTGAACGGTTGGGGAATTCTTGGAACCCAAGAGGCGAGAGAAATGGAAGTTTGTTTTAAATTCTTTCCATTTCAATTGGCATCAATGCACATTTGGCCAAAAGATAAGAAGGATTTACAGAAGAGGTCAGAGGTCATCAAATGGAATAAACATAAACGTGTTAATAACGCATCGGCTAATGTTAACCATTTCGCTGCCGTTTCTTTTTAGATTTTTGGAAGTTTGATCTGCACGACAGAATGAATAGTAAATAACTACCAGGTCATGTGGATATAATACAGTATGATAATTTAATTATTACGTTTTATGCGTTTACTTAAGAGCTATTGCAAATACTTCAATACTAGCAGGACCTGTGGATATACCACAGTATGATAGTTTAATTATTACAACGTTTTATATGTTTACTTAAGAGCTATTGTAAATAAGTTCAATATCTAAAAAGTATTATTATTATTATTATTATTATTATTATCTCTCTCTCTCTCTCTCTCTCTCTCTCTCTCTCTATATATATATATATATATATATATATATATATATATATATATATACTATAATGATAATTGTCGACCTGTTATATGAGAGTGATTTCTCCAAATGTGCCTTCGTCAATTCAGTTTTTTTTTTTTTTTTTTTGGCAACCATCACAAATTAGTGTTAAGACGTTTTTTTTATGTTAAAATAGTTTTTTTTTATCTAATCAGAATAGGAATGCAATTGAGATCTCTGAAATAACTAATTTAAAAAAAATTAATATCAAAAACCATTTCCGTATAAAAACATGTCTTTGGTTTTTATGAAATTTTAATGTAAAAAAAATCGTAGGTTGATTTTGTTTACTAACAACCGGTGAAAAGCAAAAATGCCATTCTTTTGAAAACAGCTCGCAACTGGGGTGCCTATTGGTGACTTGATCCGAATAAATTGCAATAAATTGTACTGGGTAGCCTATAAAAGGCTGACACAAAAAATAATTTAATCATTTAGTCATTTAGAATATATTTTTTAGCTATCTCTTGAAGAGTGTTAAGACCCCAACAAAAAGAGGTATTCTGGGTATCACTCTAAACTGCATCCGGTGGTGAGGCTCCGGTTTTGGAACTCTGGGGAGTGTGGAGTATCCATTTGTAGCCATTACTCTCAGGTCAACTCTGATCTGGAATGGAGTCCCATCTATGTTCAAAAATGATTTGTATTGGATAAAAATACTTGAAACCATCTGTGTACATTTTTTTTGTATTATAAAAGAATACTTTGTTACGTTATGAGTCTTCTCGCAATAAAGATTAAACAGTCCACCATCTTTTCCAGACAGTAGGATTTAAGTTTGTGTTAAATTACACTTTGAAGTTTTGTTTTAGTTGATAGCTACCTGATGGAATCATAAAATTTTATTAAATTACTTAGTAGAATTAAGGATAGCAGGTAAAACCACACAATTTAGTTAAACAAAGTAGGATGGTTCGATGGTGTTAAAGATTTATTAGTGGAATGGTACGGTTTTTGGACCATATGACCTTTAGGCACCCCTTGTTTTTGCTGATTCATAAGTACATTTTTTTTCATTTACACCGTCAACATCCGGTTGTTTGTTAGAGGTTAGGGTTAGAGTTAGGGGTTAGGGGTTTGTTTTATAATTAAAAAAACCTCTAAAAATCGTCTGTTAAAAAACAACCGGATGTTGACGGTGTAAATGAAAAAAAAATGTACTTATGAATCAGCAGAGCAAAAGGGGTGCCTAAAGGTCATATGGACCCGGGTTTTTTAATCATGAAAATATCGGTTGATACGAAAAAATAAGAATGAGTCCAAATCCAATTTGATAATTAGTGAAGGTGTTAATAGAATAAAATGCAATTGTTTTGAAATATATTTCCTTTGTTAAAAAGGATATTGTAAAAAATCAACTTGTTTTGATTCCTTTGTATAAAAGGGTTAATGCTAAATTCAGCTTGGAAAAAAAATGAAACTTATCTTGCATAATGAGCGGGGGCGGGGGTAACGTGGACCCATGAGTGTAACCTGATATGTAAATTAGCACAGAAAAGTTTTTTTCTAGCAAGGATTACGTGTTAGATGAGAATGGAAATGTTTAATGATGAATCATCAAGCTACATGGCATTGTTTGATTGGACGGGCGATGAGACGTGGCGAAGTGGGAGTGAGAGAAGGAGTGAGAAGTGAGAGTGTAACTGAGCCTGGTAGAATGCGCTGAGAGGGTAAGACATGGACTCTTGCTCTCGGTAGTTGTGACTTTGGGGGAAATAAAATTCTCATGAGAAAAAGAAGTGGACTTGTGTTATTACAAAAAACTTTAAATGGCACAAGGCAAGATATCCCTTAGCCCCCTCCTCGAGTTGGTTTCCAGACCCCCAAACATTATAGGATTGTCAGTCAACTGAATAGCAGCCCAGTAACCAGGATTCGATGGAAAAATGATATAGTCGATAACATGTAAGTCGTCCAGTATTGTTCTGCCTTTTGATGAAGACTCCATGATCTCAGAAAAGAAAACTTCTTTCTTACCTTTAATCATTCACAGCTTACAAACTTTATAACAGCTTTTTTTTCTTTCTTTCTGTTTTTTTTTTTGTTGTTGTTTAAATTCACTCCAGAAATCATCCACCTATAACATAATGGGGTTGGGGCGGAGCTATGAGTGTAAACTGATATGTAAATTAGCATGGAAAAGTTTTTAGTAAAAATATGTTAGATGAGAATGGAAAAGTTTAAGGATGAATCAGCATAGCCACATGGCATTGTTTGATTGGACGGGCGATGAGATTGGCGAAGTGGGAGTGAGGAGAAGTTAGAGGTGAGAATGCTGAAATAAGCTTGGAATTATGCGCTGAGAGAGCAACATATGGGTTCTTACTCTCATCTGTTGTGACTTGTTAGATGAGAATGGAAACGTTTAAGGATGAATCAGCATAGCCACATGGCATTGTTTGATTGGACGGGCGATGAGATCGGCGAAGTGGGAGTGAGGAGAAGTTAGAGGTGAGAATGTTGAAATAAGCTTGGAATTATGCGCTGAGAGAGCAACATATGGGCTCTTACTCTCATCTGTTGTGACTTGGGGTAAATAAAAATCTCACGAGAAAAAGAAGTGGTCTTGGGTTAATTCTAAAATCTCTAAATGGCACAAGGCAAGATATCCCTTAGCCCCCTCCCCCGAGTTGGTTTCCAGACCCTCAAACATCATAGGATTGCCAGTCAACTGAACAGCAGCCCATCAACCAGGATTCAAGCCTCTCCGATGCAGAACCGGTTCTAAAGAGAAGTATACAAATATTTCTACTATCAACACATCATCCCTCCATTCGAAGAGAGGGCCGTAACGTAACACAGCGTTGACACGTCATCTCTCCATTCCGAGAAAGGAGAGCGTAGCGTAAGACTTATTTCTAACCAAAGAAATATTCTTTTTGGTCAGTGAAAAGTTTGCACCAGAATTAAAAGATAATCTATCGAAACTCTCCCTTAAAATCGTAGGCGATGAGTTTTAATTAGCCAAGACTCTATGTTGTGGTTTGAGTATGTGTAACCAATGAGGATCTTATGCGTAGTAGGGTGCCCTCCTCACAGGATTGAACTTGTGATTGGTTAGCCAACCAAAAGTCACACACACACACACACACACACACACACACATATATATATATATATATATATATATATATATCGTAAACATGCATCTTCGTAAGTATCTATCAATTAAATGTTCGCCTCTTACTGACACTTGCCAATAGCCGTGAGGGTAAAGAGATCGACAGACGAAAATGAAATCGGGTTTCATTCCCGGCTAGAAGTAGCTGTTAAAGTCGAGCCGCACTGAAGTGACGTAAACGTCGAACCACTGTGACTGTGAATGACTAATATATATATATATATATATATATATATATATAAAGAAAAAAAAAGATGAATTGAATTAGATATAAATAAGTAAATAAACAAATAAATTATAATAATAATAATAATGATAATAATAATAATAATAATAATAATAATAATAATAATAAATGATTAAATTGATTTTACATCCAACACGAAACATTATACATCACCATGGCCACAAAACACAAATACGCTTTTTCATTCGTACATACACACGTACAAAATCCCGCGCTAGGATACAGTCTTAACGTCACAACCAACACGCATTTTCAATGTCACGCGCATTACAACATACACACACGTACAAACAAAAATAAACGCATTCACGCTCACACGAGAATACAGTTATTTAAAAAATAACATCATTTTCAAAAAAAAATATTCATTTGGGAAGAAATGCCATAGCTGGACTGCTTCAGTTCAATTCTTTTGATAAAGAGGTATTACCTCGAAAATTCAAGAAATAATAAAAATACAGGTCAACACACAACACCATTGTTACCGTATTATTATTTTTTATTTATTCCAAACTGCATTGTGATAGCCTTCTAAATCAACCTCCTAACCAATACATACACAATGCTTCAAGCAAATTATGAAACTCTCTTATATATATATATATATATATATATATATATATATATATATATATATATATATATTCAGAATAAACAGCAACGAGATATCTATCTCTCTGACTTTTCTTATCAGGAGCCGCCTCTCAATCAACACGCGTACAGCTACCCCACTTCGCAAACTTTTATTTCCCTGTTTGGTTCTCGTCACTTAGTATGACCCCATGACCTTGTCTGTCAATCAGAGCGTCCCGCTGTCTTGCAGCGACATCTACCGTGTTATTACCTACACTACTAGACCAATTTTATTGATTAGCAAATTTTTCTCTTCTGTTACGTTGGGAATACATTTTTTTTTCTGGAATAAATAAAATTCTGATGACGTTATTCCTATAGCAAAATATGCCAATCCAATATTGCATACTCTCTTCCGTATTCTCATAACAGAAAATTCTATTTCTACTACGTCATCGTCATCAATACACAGATAAAAGCGAATTGTCTTTTGTCACATTTTTAATATAAATATTGAAGACAAGAGAGTCCCTTTGTTGTTCTATCTATATATTAATACTCGTGTTCCTATTTTTTTAAACGACCGTCATCATCTTGCAACACCCTCAGTTTAAAAATAAGACCATCCAAATCGTCCAAGATGATACGCAAAAATGTAAATCCTGATTATCTGGTGTTGCTTATCCGCCGAATGTTCGTTTCTTTAAGGTGTTCTCACCTCGGCTAAATAAAGGACCATTCCGTTTTATCATAAAGAAAGAAAGGGAAAAAAATGATATGCTAAACAGAAAAGATATAAGAAAGAAAGAAAGAAAGAAAGAAGATTTTTTTTGAGAATCTAAACGAGCTCAACGGGTGACCGATATATATTATATATATATATATATATATATATATATATATATATATATATATATGTGTGTGTGTGTGTGTGTGTGTGCGTGTGTGTGTGTGTTATATTTATAAGTAAACAGTCCTTAATATCATTGATAAATCATTTATATTTAAGTTAAGGTAGCGTGGACATGGAGTCAAAGGCACCTGATTACTGAAAGCTTCTTGCCTATGCCATTTTTAGGCCAAGACTTGGTCCGAAGATCGCATAGGCATCGTTGACTCAATGCCCACGCTACCTTAACTTAAATATATATATATATATATATATATATTAACCTAAAAATAACCCTCAAAGGGTTGGGATGCCGTTAGCATCAATCAATCATTAAATCGTACAAAAGTTTTGAATGCCGTTAAAAACTAATAACATTTTCTCGTGAATGAAAAAAAAGAATAATACTTGAAACTATATAATTATGTATAGATTATTAGTATTAGACAGGAATACTTGAAACCATATTACTGTGTGCAAATTAAAGTATTATATAGGAACTAGAAGGTTTGGTTTGGTTTGTTTTACGGCATATCAACCTCAGTGGATCATTTAATGCGGCAAGGTTTTTGAAATGAATTCATTCTTAATGGATATATTCATTTTCTAACTCATGTTTTACTATTCAACCCATAAATACTACCACTCCGGGTCAGAGTGGACCTGGAAGCAATGGTGATGAAGGGGTACTCCACATTCTTCAAACCTCCAGAACTGGAACCTCACCATCAGATAGAGTTTAACGTCATTCCCAGGACATGAAGACCCTCAGCCACCGCATTCTAGCACCCATATGATAAAGAGGGCTGTGGCTTGCCATAAGGGCAATAGGGTTGGGGCAATCATATAGGTGCTGGGGCTTGACGTGACCAGCCGATTGATTGGAGGAGGCCTTTCCGACCGCCTGTCTAGCCTAAGATAGGGCCAAAGTGGAGTGTTGCATGTCATGGACTGGGTTCCATCCTTAAGCATCACAGGTCACCACCCACGGCCAACAGGTGGCCCCATTGGGGGAGTCTTACCCCTTTGCAGAGGTGCAGTCATTGTATTCTAACGCCGCAGCCGACAGGGTGGGTAACTAGTAGAACCTGTGGATATACCACAGTATGATGATTTAATTATAACAACATTTGATATGTTTACTTAAGAGCTATTGCCAAATAGTTTGATATGTAAAAGTATAATAATCTTGATCTAACTATCACTCTTTCTTTCTTTTTTTCCTTTTCATCCTTTCCTCATGCTCGATTGAAACAGATTAACATTATCGCTTCTGCTCGCCCAGTCTCTCTCTATAGCTTTTCCATAATCTATTTCTTTCTTTCTTTCTTTCTTTCTTTCTTTCTTTCTTTCTTTCTTTCTTTCTTATTATATTTTTCTGTGTAGCATGTCCTTTTTTATTTCCTTTCTTTCTTTATAATAAAAACTGGTCCATTATTTAACTGAAGTGAAGATACCCATAAGAAATAAGAATTCGGCGGATAAGCAACATCAGATAATCAGGATATATATTTTGGCATTTAATGTTGGACGATTTGGACGGTGTCTTTTTTAACCTGAGGGTGTTGCAAGATGATAACAATGAAAAAGAAAAACGAGTATTAATATACAGATAATAATACCATTTTCTATTTAACTCACAGGTCCTCACGTTCAATAGAAATAAAGTACAACGTTCATTTAATATGAAGAATCCTTTAAGTACGAATTTGATGTAGAGCTTATTCTCTCGATTTAAGACTCGTGGTACAATGAGAGTCTTCACAGGAAGCGATTGTTGAAGAAGTGTTTGGCCAGAGGCAGAAATGAAAGCTTTCCAACAAAGTGTTATTGAAGATTCGTCTGTGTCCACTCGCCGTCAATCAGCTCAGTTGGCAATTTCCAGGACATCAATGCTGTGGATTTTATAGTTTGGCTTTAATGTGCATCCCTACAAGGTTGAATTGCGTCAGCAACAGCAAGCACTAACACCGGATATATATATATATATATATATATATATATATATATATATATATATATATATATGAGTATAGATAAAAGGATATGAAAACATCACAAAATGCTGTTAAAGTGAAAACATTTTATAACATATTCATTGCTAATATTGAATAATATTTTGATTTTATAAAAATCATCTTCAGAGCTTGTTTATACTCCGTATTGTCAAGAGCGGAGACAAAAGCCATATATATATATATATATATATATATATATATATATATATATATATATATATATATATATATGAGAAATTTGAAAAAACAAGAGTTTATACTCCGTATTGTCAAGAGCGGAGACAAAAGTCTTGAAAAAACAAGTGTTTATACTCCGTATTGTCAAGAGCGGAGACAAAAGTCATATATATATATATATATATATATATATATATATATATATATATATATATATATATATATTAAGAAATTTGAAAAAAAAACAAGTGTTCAAAAAATAAGAAGAATTATTTATAAATATAACGTTGAACAAATACAGTTACACAACAAAAAAATGAATTTTATAAAGATTTTTTTATCTCCTGTCATCTATAAAAACATCCATCAATTTCTTCACCCCATAATACAGCCTGATGAAGTTTTATAGAAACCGAAACGTTTAAGCGTCGATAAATAAATTCATCTTATTTTTGGAACACTTGTTTTTTCAAATTTCTTAATATTCTTAATATTGTCGGATTTATTTCCATATTTATTCCCATATATATATATATATATATATATATATATATATATATATATATATATATATATATATATTCGGAAAAATGGAAAAACACAGGTTTAAATGGGTTAAGTGGCGAGTTTATTGGCCGAGGCTGCAGTGTTTCGATCTATTAATTAGATCATCTTCAGGGCATTTGTTGGTATATGGAAGCTGATAATAAATTATTTATCACAAAATAACGAGAAAAGCGAGTGGTAGTTATGTGTTATTCAGTTTAAAAAATTTTGAAGTTTGAAAGAAGAACGGTTTTGAAATGTGACGTCAAATATATATATATATATATATATATATATATATATATATATATATATGTGTGTGTGTGTGTGTGTATAAACAGTGCTTATTATCTTGGATATAGCATTTATATCCATTTCAATAAATAGACCAACACAACTCCCCAAGCAAATTCGTTACAATCTAAATAAATAAACAAAGCGGATTTACAAATTGCACCCATACAAACACAGATTTAATATCTATATAGAATTACAATATTTCCTTAAAAGGACATTAACAATTTAGCTATAAACATCTTCAGGTGATCTGCACATCAAACAATGAGATTAACAGGTCGGATGTCAACAATCTAACACGGCGCGTTCTTTTTGTTGGCGTCAATTAATTTCTAATGAAAGAGAAAAAGTGTAAAAGTTATTTTTGTTAGTTAAAGGAAATAATTCTGTTAAAACGGGAAAATAGAAATATTGTATAAATTTTGGTTTTGCTTATTGTGTTTATAGATACTAATGTTATAAAGAGGGTTATTATGAAGCGTATGGTGACGAGGAAAAACAAACACAGATTTTAAGTTTCAACAATTGTATTGGAAAAAAAGAACATGAAAAGCGAGGAAAAGACAGACATGAATTTAAAGGAGATTTTGGTGATAGTTGTAACGTGAAATAGTCAGTGAAATGTCCGGTGGCCGAATCAGTTGTAGTGTAGGTGGTGAAGTGGGCAGATGAACCAGTGGTAGTGGTTAGGTGTTGGTTAGGTGGGCAGAGTCTTGTGTTTTAGTATTATGAAGTCGATAGCGGGTTGGTATCGTGTATCATAGTTGGTGTACTCTTATTGTTGTAGGAGGTTGTCCCTTTAAGAGTCGGCCAGCAGTAAGGGTCATGAGGTTAGGGGGTAGGTGAGAGATATAGGTCGGTCGACCTAAGGAGTAGAATTTCATGCCGCCGGCTTTCTTTGTGATGTGGACTATTCGGCTGTCCCGGGTATCTCTGCTCTTCGGCTTACTTATTGTGTTTATAGATACTAACAAAGGTCACTGCAACCCACAAAGGTGATATGTTTATCAAAGTTGTCAGAAATCAAGGGGTAGATTTATTTTGGGCCGGGGCTGGTGGATAGCATTGGTTAAACTAATCACGATTGCAGAATAGCTACAATTTTTCTATATAAAAGACGCTCTGAAAAGTTTAAAAGTCAGTCAGACCGGAGAGAGCCAGAGGGAAGAACCACTGGAGTTGCTGAAATGAGAAATCTTTGCAACTAGAAGAAATAGACCTTGCCGCCACGAAAAACTCCGATAAAAGAACTGATATAGTCCAACTGATATTGGCTGAATTACTCAATGCTAATTAGCATAGAACAAAACGCCAGACAAAGCTCCTCACCGTGTCTTTTCTCTCTTACTTAGAGTGCAAAACATATCCTCTCCGTTATACATAATAATAAAACAGTTGTTATTGTTAACAGTGTGTTGTCTCGTTCTTAGAGTTGCCAATAACTACGGCAGCTCATTTCCACTGATCTTCAGACCCGGCACAAAGACGCTCCGATCAAGTTGCATCGATCCCAGTTCTTCGAATCAAAGAATCATGACGTGGGCACAGAAGGCACCAACAGAGCAACGAGCCGGAAACACATGTGGTAGTCATGGAACTAACGTGGAGTTGTAGTTGAAACCTTTTCAGGTGGAACTGATGTTGAAGGAGTCTTTACTCTTTGTCGACGTCTTTGTACAAACATCAGAAGATTTTAACGACTTGGATTTTTTTTATTGTATTTTCTTTTCTTGGAATCTGAAGAGCTCTTTGCTTTCAGAGATTTTTTACCGCCAGTTTTATTTTTGGTTACACCATTGACAGTTTTCTTTCGTTGGGGGTCAGGCGGGGGTTTGGAATTGTCATCTCTCGCTTCCTGTTCCCCAAAAAGTGATTAATCTTATCAATTTACCGTGACTGGCACAAGACCACACCAAACAAATACGAATAAGTATTAACACCTCAATTCGGTCTTCTTGTTGAAGAGAATGGGACATTTTCATTTTTATCGCAAGTTGAAAGGCATAGGATTTCCCGAAATATAATAAATCATTTATTTATTTACTTTTTGATGCTTTATTTCAAATGGCCTTTAATTGAATAATTACCAACACACACACAAACACACACACACACACACATATATATATATATATATATATGTAACATGTTATATATTACTGCCATGAAAAGACAGAGTGTTTTATTCATTTTCATATTAAAAGAGTTAAAAACTAAGAGCAAGTCACACTCTTTTTATCACCTTAAAATTTTAGAGACATTACATATCTCGATCAATAAGCCACTCCTTTGTAAACAATATAAAAGGATTTTGTAAGATTTCTAAGAAATGTAACGTTTGATCTAATTTAAGATACGGGCTAGCAGCAGAAATGTAATATGAAAATATATTTCACACTACCATATATATATATATATATATATATATATATATATATATATATATATATATATATATATATATATATATTTATATCGCACATATATATATATTTATATCGCACACGGGGCGGTCTTTGTATCTATAGCTCTGCTGATGAGGCCTAATAGGCCGAAATGTACATACAGAGATTGATTTTTCTCGATTTGTTTAGCCTTAAATTTAATAGGTAATCCCGCCTAATTAATTAATCATTAATTAATTAACTTTCATAAAATTAGGTTCGACTTCATTTAAACACATATTCTCCCAAATATATTTATATATATATATGTATATAAACATATGTATGTGTGTGTGTGTGTGTGTGTGTGCATGCGCGTGCAAGTCTTATAAGATACATATTACTTTTACAAAAGGCATATGTGTCGAAAACTGCATGTCCACAAATTGCAATGCTCTAGTTGGGCCTTTTTAGTTCAGTCTCAGGACGGTTCAATATTCAAAAGCTGTAAGCATTTATTATTATTATTATTATTATTATTATTATTATTATTATTATTATTATTGGCCGTAGACCTAATGAAGCTCTAGACTCAGTCTGAAATTTCCACGCTAATTGTTGTCTAATTAGTTCATTCATCAGAGCATCGAATTGGTCTATTCGAAGGGAAACTCTTTTTGGAACGTGCATAAAAGATCTGAGAAAAGTCAATATCCGAGATTTACAGCGAACAATACATCCCAGATGAATAGAAGCTTATTAGATGAGCCTTGATTAAAGGCGACTCTAAAACATGCCAGAAACGGTGTCGATCGAAAGATGCTTACGGCCTGGCCGGAGAATTGCGTACAGTTTCTTGACATCTCATTAAATCTCTGCCAGTGGCTGAGCAAAATTACGAGGCATCGCTCGAAAAGGTTAGGGGTTTGGTTTATTGGCTTTAACGGCATATCAAGTCCTTATGGGTTATTTAAAGTGGAAATCAGTTATGACACTTCAAAGGATGTGTGTATTGATAGGGTTTCTTTGGCATTCCAAATCAGAGGTATCTCAGATGCCGGGAAATCAACCCATCCCTTACCCCTTTTAGGTGGAGGTTGGAAGCCTCTCCACTTTGGACTAAGCTGTTAATTTTATCACACAAACCAATCGGCACGAATGCCTGGTCATAACCGTTATTGCCAAACTGTCTTTGGTATAAAATAACCCAACAAGGGTTGACATGATATATTCCTGTACCGTATATAATTGGAGACTATCATTATTATTTTGATTTCGGCATAAAGTCGGTATCAGCTGAACAGTGAGGGAGTCTATCTCCTTTTCACTAGCTCTAGACTAAGGAGTTCTTTAGCGTCTGAGGTCGAGCACCACACCTACCATCAGTTCCTCACTTTACCGCACAGATCTCTGTGCTACTCATACGCTGAGTTGGCGAGGGCCGGCATCAAACCAGCAACCCTGTGATCCCCAGTCGGACGTTCTACCGACTGAGCTGAACCGGCCGTTGATCTGAACTAGACTAAAATAACCCAACAAGGGTCAACATAGCTTAAAACCAACCAACCAACCAACTGCCTTAGAGTTAATTACTAAGTTAATCTTACTGACAATAGTAAGATAATATCTTCCTTTTAGTTCTTCTCGTCTATTGTAAATCATTACTAGATTAAGCAAAGGTTTAATTAATATTTACTGAGAACATCTGCAACGAAGTGATTAATTGCAATCTAATTTGACAGATTAGCTATTTTTCTTCTTCTACAATTTCCTCTGATCCAAACTGGATGGATCAAAGCTTGCGTCTATTAAGAGGATTGCTTTTCTTTATTTAACACCAGATCAACTCCTTATGGGTTATTCAATACAAAAATTTCATTCATTTTTTCAAGGTTTTGTTTGGTTGACTCGTTTAACGCCATATCAAATTCTTATGGGTTATTTAATACCGAAATTTAACTAATTTGTCAAGGTTAGGTTTGGTTGAGTTGTTTAACGCCATATCAAATCCTTATGGGTTATTTAATACCGAAATTTCATTCATTTGTCAAGGTTAGGTTTGGTTGAGTTGTTTAACGCCATATCAAATCGTTATGGGTTATTTAATACCGAAATTTCATTCATTTGTCAAGGTTAGGTTTGGTTGACTCGTTTAACGCCATATCAAATCGTTATGGGTTATTTAATACCGAAATTTCATTCATTTTTTCAAGGTTTTGTTTGGTTGAGTTGTTTAACGCCATATCAAATCGTTATGGGTTATTTAATACCGAAATATAACTCATTTATCAAGGTCAGGTTTGGTTGAGTTGTTTAACGCCATATCAAATTCTTATGGGTTATTTAATACCGAAATTTAACTAATTTGTCAAGGTTAGGTTTGGTTGAGTTGTTTAACGCCATATCAAATTCTTATGGGTTATTTAATACCCGAAATTTAACTCATTTGTCAAGGTTAGGTCTGGTTGAGTTGTTTAACGCCATATCAAATTCTTATGGGTTATATAAATATCGAAATTTCATTCATTTGTCTAGGTTTTGTTTGGTTGACTCGTTTAACACCATGTCAAATCGTTATGGGTTATTTAATACGAAATTTAACTCATTTGTCAAGGTTAGGTCTGGTTGAGTTGTTTAACGCCATATCAAATTCTTATGGGTTATTTAATGCCGAAATAAGATTCATTTATAAATGTTTGGTTAAGTTTATTTGTTTAACGACATGTCAACTCACTATGGGTTATTCAATGCTGAAATTTGTTTCAACGATTCCCTGCAACAATCTTTTAAATCGCAATTCTTTTATTTGTCCATAATAATTATTGTTTGAAAACAGTTTTATGGTATCAAGTATTTCTATCTAATAGGTTTCATATAATCTTTTTTTAAAAGAATTTTATATTGTATATAATGTTTTAAATCTATTTTCTATAGCATGGACAAAAGGTAGATCTAAAAAAAAACCTTTTCATTTATTATAATGATTAAGTTGAAGTGGAAGAATATTAATTGATTGTTGTATTAATTAATATTTATTCTCGATCTTCTTTTATATCTTCGATTAATGTCATCTCTCTAACGAAGCAAGAACATTTTAATTGAAATGTGTTAACGCATTAGCTGTAGATTTGATTACAAAATCTTATGATAATTAATTCACTTAATCAATAACAGATTGCATAATGAGAACTATTCCCATGGATTAAATAAAGGGTCCAATTTGAAATTTCCTAAAGGTTACCGGCTACGACAAAAGACACATGAAGAAGGCCGGAGGATACAGCGGCTGAAACATTGTTGATATGACATCCAAAATGAGGACAATTATCTGAGGAATAAAGTAAATTACATTTCTTTGTTTGAAAGTTGGATTTAAGAGCCCCACTGATGGGCCCCGGGGGCTGTATGTGGCCCGCAGACTGTTGGTTGGGGACCCCTGTCTTAGAGTTTTACGGTCTTAAATCTAATTTAATTTGCAAATCTCGACTGCAACAAAACAAATTATAAATATGTATTTGTCCACTTCTTTTGTTACTAGCGATCAAGTGACAACGTTTGCAGACCTGTCAAAAAGTAATGCCACTTTAGCACAACTACATACTACAGATTACTCACCAGACTTAGCGCCTTCAGACTATTATCTCTTCAGTCCCATGAAAGAGGGTTTGAGAGGCGAACATTATTCCAGTGACGAGGAAGTGAAATTTGTAGTGAAGAAATGGCCCAAAGAACAGTCAACAGAATTTTACGGGGCAGGGATACGTGCTCTCATTCGAAGGTGGAACATTGCTATTGAGAGAAACGCTGACTATGTGGAGAAGTATGATATATCAGGGTTAGTATGAAGTGTATGGTGGCGAGGAAAAATAAACAGATTTTAAGTTTCATGAATTGTATTAGAAAAACATGAGAAGGGTTGTAAGATTGTAAAACATTTTAGAAAGTCTTTTTTTTTGGTGGTCGAGTGGTAAAAATTTGGAATCGTGTGGGCAGAGTCCGATGCTGGTTTGGTAAAAGTTTTAAGGTTGATAGGTGGCGATTTGAGTTAATTAGGAGTCAATTTGGTAAATTTGATGATAGAGAATGTGTCAGTCGTTGTCCCTTTAAGACTCGCCAGTTGGTCGTGTCAGAGAGGGGTAGGTGAGAGATTTAGGTCGGCTGTTGGTAGCACGAGTAGGGTTGAATTAAATTCGTTTGTTTTAAAATAAACAAAAGCTGGAATTGTTGTGGTAATTTTTCTTTTCGCTCGGTGAACTGAGGGCAGGTGTGGGGTTGAAAGCAAGTTCTGACTGATAACTTGGCTTTGCGTGATGTGGGGTGTGGTGTGGTGTGGTCGGTATGGCGGTTCCTTTATCTCGGCTTGGGATAAGTCGACCTTCTTTCTACAACGGCATGTGATCAACTGTCTATCAACTTTAAGTCAGCTGTATATATAGTAAGTAAATGGCTCGGGGAAGCCTTTGAAGGGTTTTGAGGGGAACATTTTTTATTGGTTGAAAAACATTAAATAGGAGATATTATTGTTTATAAATTTTGTTTTTTGACCAGAAGTTTTGCTGGAGCCTATGCGTAGAACATTTGTTTTTTTATTCATTTCACTTCCGCTGCCATGGGGTTAATATCTCTTTGGTGTCAGCAGCTTATGTAGTGCTTTCTTTTCTTTTCTTTTCTAAATTTGTTTTGTTGGTGAGTGGATGGTGTTAGTAAATATTGTGAATCATAAAGAGATATCTATTTCTGTTATAACAATGTGGATATTAGCAATATATGAAACAGAACATTACAGTAAATGAATCAAAATGATTAAATAATTTCAGTATCCTCAATCATAAAGATGTTTTGATTGTGGAGTAAAACTTGATAAAAGAAACTGGTCAATAAACTTATATATTTTAAGTCAGCTCTCTATATAGTAAGTAAGTGGCTCGGGGAAGCCTTTGAAGGGTTTTGGGGGAACATTTTTATTGGTTGAAAAACATTAAATAGGAGATATTTTTAATTGTTTATAAATTTTGTTTTTCGACCGGAAGTTTTGCTGGGGCCCATGCGTAGAACATTTGTTTTTTGTTCATTTTACTTTCGCTGCCATGGGGTTAACATCCGTTTGGTGTCAGCAGCTTATGTAGTGTTTTGTTTTGTTTTCTTTTTTAAATTTGTTTTGTTGGTGAGTGGATGTATTGTGTTAGTAAGGATTGTGAATCATAAGAGATATCTATTTCTGTTATAACAAATAGAGATGTAATCCACAGAGGACCAGCTTAATTTTGATGTCTGATACATGAGTTGGTAATTATACCTGTCCTAAACAAAATAGCATTACTTTTTGACTCCCCTATGTGGAGAAGTAGGGATGTGATCTACAGTGGACCAGCTTCATTTTGATGTATGTTACATGTTCCTGTGTTGGTAATTATACCTGTCCTAAACAAAATGGCATCACTTTTTGACTCCCCTATGTGGAGAAGTAGGGATGGGATCCACAGAGGACCAGCTTCATTTTGATGTATGTTACATGTTCCTGTGTTGGTAATTATACCTGTCCTAAACAAAATGGCATTACTTTTTGACTCCCCTATGTGGAGAAGTAGGGATGTGATCTACAGAAGACCAGCTTCATTTTGATGTATGTTACATGTTCCTGTGTTGGTAATTATACCTGTCCTAAACAAAATGGCATTACTTTGTGAATCAACCCCGTATATTCTTATTTATCTCATTATTTATCTGATTTCTTGTTCCAATGTTGGAAAAAAAAAAAGAAAAGAAAAAAATAACCGAAGCCATGAAACCTGTTTTTTGCCACTGGAAGAATCGAAAAGGTCAGAAAATTCATCATTGGTTCCCGCAAGATCACCGAAGTTAAGCAACGATGAACCAGTTCAATATTTAGATGAGTGAAACAATATCGCCACATTTAAAATTCTCACTAAGGCGGGAGAAATTGTCATTTTCTGACGGGTGGAATCAGCGTGATTTTCATTCAAATGCTCAACAAGTGAAGGTGTCTGCAACCCAGTGTTTGACGGGTTCAACCAACTATTAAGCGCTTGTGAGATACGACCACTGTTAATGACGCTTCAGCAAATAGGCACGAAATTTCAAAACCGAATCGTGCTTGCAACAATAAACATATAAACCGTTTCGATCCAACTCTTTAACCCCTTACCAACTATTTCAACTTGTATTTTTTCTAACTATTTTCTTTAAATTAATTTCACGATATTTTCTTTGGAATTTTCAGACGTTGCCAATTCAATAAAATGAAAGTAGTCGACGTAATGTTATTTCTGAGATTGAGTTAAGTTGTCTACTTCCGCTTCCAGTTCTGTCGGTGATTGACTGCGATTGTAGCTGGCTATTTTGACACGGTCATACGACAAAATTTTTCTATGGGAGGGTCAAAGGAGAACAATTCTCTATGGTAGTATTAATGAACGGAAAATCTCTATGAAAGAACCGAAGGACGAAATCTTTCTATGGTAGGGTTAAAGGACAAAATTTGTCTATAGAAGATGGTTTGTATTGGTCTGTTTGTTTAACGACATATTAAATCCTTATGAGTTATTGTTGTACCGGCCGTTCCTTCAGTGGAGAATATACACCGGTTCTCACTATAAATAGTGAGACACCGAGTGAAAGGTTGTACTGTTACCGTTTAACGGCAAGCTAGCCGTTCCTGTACCATTATTGTAAATACACTTGTCTTATTTTACCCTACCTCGACTTGACTTCTTTTTTACTGTTGGATTAACATCACAACAGTTATTTTGTTTAACGACATATTAAATCCTTATGAGTTATTGTTGTACCGGCCGTTCCTACAGTGGAGAATATACACCGGTTCTCACTATAAATAGTGAGACACCGAGTGAAAAGGTTGTACTGTTACCGTTTAACGGCAAGCTAGCCGTTCCTGTACCATTATTGTAAATACACTTGTCTTATTTTACCCTACCTCGACTTGACTTCTTTTTTTATTTGATTCATTTCTAAATGTCTAATTATATTCATAAATATATTTTCAAAATTTCATTGCATCCATTTTGTTACATTCTGATATATACGTATATTGTAGAAAAGTTTATTTACAGTACAGAATTTAATAAAGACGCGTAAAAGCATATGCATTATGTAAAATAAATTGTTTTTTTTTTCTTAAAAAGAAAGGAAAAGGGTACCCTAGTTTTGATTTAAAATCAGAAATGAATTTCTTCTTTTCGATCAATGCTCCTCAGAGAAAAAAATTACATTGAAAGATGGTAAAAAAGTGAGGTTGAAGACAACGAATAAGACAGAAAGCAATGAGAACAAGGAAAAAAGTTTTTTGTTCTTTGTTTTTTTTTTTTCTCAGAAAGAGAATTCGTAAAATATACGAAACTTACAACTCACGTGGGGGGGGGGGGGTTTCGGAAATTTCGAGTGCCCCCGTTCGATAAACTGAGGCTTGAAATGCCAAAAAGGAGTAGCTGTTGGGACTGTTTCTGAACGCACAGGATGGGTTGAGTGCGAGAAATGAAGAGAGACTCAAGAATTTGAAGTTGTAGTTCGCTATTGGAACTACAAAGGACTGAGAACATCGCTGGATGGTAGGAACGAGCACAAGCAGAATTTCTTAATAGGTGTTGTCCTATGGTGGAAGGAGTATTTAAGCCTGCAGCTGTGGGACAGTCCACGTTGCCAGAACGGATGTTGTAGGGTATGTGCTGCTTGATTCGAGACTCCAGTCTCAAGGTAGTACGGTATATTGTAGAGTATAGTAATGTATACCTGTATATCCATGATTGTTTTCAGATATACTTATCTTCTTTATACCTATCGTGTGTATCTCCTTCCATAGTTCTGAGTCGATGGCTCCGTCTATCTGTTATATTCTATCTTGCTATCTGATCTGATCTGGGCTGGTAGATGTTCTTCTTAATCTGGGTTGGATCGTCTGTACTTGATACTGGGACTTCTTATGTTGTTGTGGAGGTTTTAGTTGACAAACACAAGACTTGGCTTTGTTTAGAGCTCGTTATTATTTTATAAAATCCAGATCAAATCAAACACGCGTATGAGAATTTAGTTTCAACAAACAGATTGCCATTGCTATCGTTTTGTTCTGCGCCCAACTAAAATCTAACTTTTTAAAACTCTTTTTCATGTTCGTGCTGCTGAACCGAAAAAGGAGGTCAATACAGGGTTAAAAAGCGTCAATCATTTTTCCTGTTTTTTTTGTTTTTGTTTTTGTTTTTAGATAACCGTTAGATTTGAATTTAAGCTACACTTACTGTACATAATTAATAGGCTACCTATTATCTAACGCTAGTTTACTGTTGTATCAATATATGTAACTAACGGGACCCGTGGAATTTCCAAGAAACGAAACAAAACCAAGCGGAGCGATTTAAACCAGAAACGATGATTTGCAGTTTCCTTACATTTGGGTTGGATCTTCTGTGCCTGATACTGGGACGTCTTATGTTTTTGTGTAGTTTTTAGTTAACAAACACAAGACTTTGCTTTGTTTAGAGCTCTCTATCATTCTATAAGATCCAGATAAAATCAAACACGCGTGTGAGAATTTAGTTTCAACAGACAGATCGCAATTCAGCGCTCAACTAAAATCTGACTTTTCTGACTCCGAACACAAGTCAAAACCTGTCATAATTTTCCCTGAGTTTTTTCCCACTAAACCCTTATTTTGAATTTAAAATGCACTTATTGTATATACGATCAATAGGCTACCTCTTAATTATGTAAGTAAAAGTAAAGTCGTCGGGGTGGCCTAAAGTCGGTATCAGCCAATCAGCGAGGGAGTCTATCCCCTTTTCACTAACGCTAGACCAAGGAGATTGTTTTTGCATCTGAGGTGGTGTGCCACACCTACCGTCAGCCCCTTACTTTACCGCACAGATCCCCGTGCTACTCATACGCTGAGTTGGCGAGGGCCGGTATCGAACTAGGAACCTTTTGGTTTCTAGCCGAACGCTCTACCGACTGAGCTAACCCGGCCCTATCTTAATTATGTACCTTTTTTTTTAAAATTGCAATTTCTTTTATTTGTCTAAATTTATTTGTCTTTATAATAATTTGTTTTCACACAGTATCAAGTATCAAGTATTCTTATGTAATATTTTATATTGTATCAAATATTCTTATGTAATATTTTATTTTACACATAGTAATATCGTCTCAATTATCTACATATTAATACTCGTGTTACTTAATTGTACGACCGGTATCATCTTGCAACACCCTCTGGTTAGAAATGAGACAGTCCAAATCTTCCAAGACGAAATGCAAAAATGTAACTCCTGATTATCTGGTTTTGCTTATTCGCCGAATTCTTATTTCTTATAAGTATCGTTACCTCAGCTAAATAATGTACTATTCCGTTTTTATTATAAAAAAAGAAATGGAAGAAAAGAGACATGCGACACAGAAAAAATATAATAAGAAAGAAAGAGAGTAGGGGAAAGATAGAGAGAGAGGGTGTGAGCGTGCAGAAGTGATAATTCTAATTTGTTTCAATCGAACATAATGAAATGATGAAAAGAAGGAAAGAAACAGAAACAGTAAGAGAGTTAAATCAAGATTATCATACTTTTTACATATTGAACTATTTAGCAATAGCTCTTAAGTAGACATATCAAACGTCGTAATAATTAAATAATCACACTGTGAAATATCACTCTCACTCTTTTTTTTTCTTTCCTATTTTTCCATTATATTTGATTGAAACAGATTAGCGTTATCGATTCTGCATACCTACCCACTCTCTACATCTTTGTCCATCTTTCTTTCTTTCTTATTTTTCTTTCTGTGTAGCATGTCCTTTTTCCATTTCTTTCTTTATAATAATAACGAAATGGTCCATTATTTAGCTGAGGTGACGACACTCACAAGAAATAAGAATTCGGCGATTAAGCAACACCAGATAATTAGAATTTACATTTTTGCCTTTTATCTTGGATGATTTGGACAGTCTCATTTTTAACCAGAGGTTGTTGCAAAGTGATAAGAAATAAGAATTTGGTGATCGACGGTCTCATTTTTAACCAGAGGGTACTGCAAGTTGATAACGGACGGCAGATTAAGGAACAAGCGTATTAATATATATATTGTATCTTTTTTACTTGCATTTTATTTGTCTATAATAATTTGTTTGTACAGAGTTCTGTCTTTCAAATATTGACCTTTACAGTCACAGAAGGGAGTGCTCTAGAACGTGACTCCAGGGCATGAGATATCTACGGCCTTCCGAGACGGAGATGCCCATGATGATGCACTCAGATGATATGAAATATTCTTATCTGATGTAACAGAGCGACTTTAAATAGTTAAAAATAAATCTCATACCTATATATAAATATAGATTAATGGAAATTCTTTTTCTATATATTTGTTTTATTATCTTGGATTCTTTATAGATTCTTGTTTTTAACTTGTTTATTTTTTATTCTGTTTTGTATTTAATAAAAGAAAAGATAAAGAAAGCAAAAAGACAATAAAAAAGAAGAAAGAAAGAAAAAAAAGAAAAAGGTAAAAGAATAAAAGAATAAAAGAAAGAAAAAGAAACAAAATATCAAATATAAAAGAAAAACAATAGAGAGAAAGCAAACCGAAAAAGAGACAGAAAGAAAGAAAGAAAGAAAGAAAGAAAGGAAGAAAGCAAGCAAGAAAGAAAGAAAGAAAGAAAGAAAAAAAGAAAGAAAGAAAGAAAAAAGAAAGAAAGAAAATAAGAAAAAAACAAATAAGAAAAAGAAAATTGATAAAAAGAAAAAAGAAAAGAAGAAGAAAAAGAAAAAAGGAAAGAAACGTGAACAAAAGAAAATGAATGAAGAGAAAAAAGGAAGAAGGAAAAAAAAAAGAGAAAGAAAAACGAAAAAAGAAGGCAAGAAAGAAAAGAAATAAGAGAAACCGGATAAGAAAGAAAAAGATAGAAATATTTTTTTTTAAAGGAATAAAGAAAGAAAGAAACACATAAATAAACAATCAAACAAACAAACAAAGAAAAAAGGAGAGAAATAAAAGAAAACGAAAAAAGAAAGAAAGAAAGAAAGGAAAAAAGAAAGAAAGAAATACCTGAAGAAGGCCGGAGGGCATATCGGTCGAAACGTTGTACAAGTAACAATAAAGATGGGGACAATAGTCCGAATAACGCAGATAATACTAAAGAAATTTTTGACTTTGAAATATTTGCTTTTTATTATATTTTAAACTTTATCAGTTGGTTTTATTTTTTAATCATTTCAAAATCATGTTTGATATATTGTTGATTAATGGACTTATACAATCTTTATTTCGCTTTTCTTATGGGAAATAAGGAGTAAAAAGATTTGTTAACCCCCTATCGGACAAAAATAGGGTGTGGATATTGAATTTTGGTCTTTATTGGCCTCCACCAATTTTCCTTTATAAAAGATCATGTGCTGTACAAACAAACATACATACAGACATACAGCACCAACTCAATGCGGTTCCTGCATTGCTGCAAGCATAGCGCATAATAGTGGATTATTTATTTAGCGCCATAACCACACAAACGAGCAACCAATCAGGACTCAAGGAATGGGATCCCCCAGAGATATTTACCTCGTACCACACTTGTACGGGTTAGGCACAAGGCCTTATTAATGTGGGACCACCCACAAGCCGAGACTCATGGGTGGCTGGTGCATTCCCCCTTAGGCACCAGGCAATAAACTCAGCCATTCCCCTTTAAATCGAGGGAGCAGCTGGGATCAACGCTGATAATTATAACCACGGTCAAAGCCACTAGACCCCTCCCCGCCCCGAGAGGCGGATTGGCCTTATCTACAGGTATTTGCCTCTCATTCCACTTATGAGGGCGTGACACAAGGACATTTTTTATGTGGGCCCACCCACAAGCCGAAGCTCATGGGTGGTAGGTAGAAAAAATTGCGTCGATCCCGTCGGTATTCCCCCTCAAGGGGGGCACCTCAGGCGCTCGGCAATAAACCAAGCCCTGCCCCTTTAATTCAAGGGGGGCATGTATTGCCTGGGGGGAGTAGCCCCCTGGGATCGACGCTATTAACTTGTAAAGATCCAGGGCCGAAGCCACTAGACCCCCACCCTGTTGGGCGGGTCTACATTGTATTTACCTCGTACCCCACTTGTACGGGTTAGGCACAAGGCCCTATTAACGTGGGACCAGCCACAAACCGAGGCTCATGGGTGGCAGGTGAAAAATTGCGTCGATCCCGTCGGTATTCCCCCTCAAGAGGGCCCCTCAGGCGCTGGGCAATAAACCCAGCCCTGCCCCTTTAAATTGAGTGGGCAGGTATAGCAATCCCCACCGTTGGGGGGGGGGTTGCAGGCAAATAACATGCAATTGCATTTATATATACAACAAAATAGCGGTTTACAGTGTGAACGGGAAGGCTAATTTGCATATTGATCTTAAAAATTTGATTTTAATAAATATGTGCTTAGTATTATTGATTTCTAATTGTTTGGTTTTATCTTAATGAATATGAGCAAAAATCTCGGGATAAATCTTAAAAGAAATCCATTAACAAGAAGAAATAACTGTAATTTTATTCTTTACTTCCTATTTTAACTAAATAGTTAAATTAGGAAATTTAGCAATGAAATATTTTTTCGATTATATCCCCTCTGTTTCAAATCTTTTTATCTGCATTCTTATTTAGTTTCATTAGCCTTTCTAATATGATATTTTATTACATTAAATCTTAAATTCCTACACTCAGAGGGTGCATATATTTACTAGTTAGTAAAACAGAGTTTGTTAGTGAAATAATATTGTTTTTGTTTAGACACTTTTATGAGATTAAACTTACACCGTCTGTAGATTGCAAAAAAGATAGTCAAGTCAGACGGGGATTTGATGTGTCGACATCATCACTTCATGATATAAATTTCCTCAGATGTCCACACACCGTCATATACATTTTAAAATCAAAACAAATTTCAAGATTTATTCTTGACTAGAAGCGGCTACCTGGCGTCGCCTGGGTTATAAAGGGAGACCAAAACGTCTCGTAGATTCATTAATATTGAATCGTGAGTTGGATCCTCGCAGGATGCCCCATTAAAATCAACACATTGCGTTGATTTGGCCTGATGGGGCTCCAGAAAAAAAGTGCAAAAACACTCTGAAAAGAAATATCAGGGTTTCCTGTTTAAAATTTCAAATGCAACCAGTCCACCCCCCAAAAAACTATGTCGTTACTATTTGAATTTTATTTCTTGATTATCTTGACGAATATAAATCAAATCTTCATTATTTTTGCTCAAAAAGCAAGATCTGGTAATAGTGAATGTACATATATATACTTATTTTATTAATTGTTTTATTTTCGTAGTTTCCTCCGGACATACGTACATACATACATACATACATACAACTGCCCTTTATGTATGTATGTATGTATGTATAGATAGATAGATAGATAGATAGTTCTTCATCACATCTTGTGTTTGGATGTGTTTATTCTCAAACGTATTAAAATCAATCCTATGTATAATTTTATATTGAAATCAATTACAAATAAGTAAATAAAAGTGTACTCTTTTTTCTTTTCTTATTTAATTTTGGTCTTTCTAATTCAATATGATATCTAATCATATCAAAACTTAAATACTTGTGCCCAGAGGGCGCATATTTTTGCTAGTTCATTTAAATTTAGAATTTTAAATTTACCAAAAATTAAATATTCAATCTCGATAGTTTTTTTTTTTTTTTACCTCACTTCGTATGTTTGTTGTTTTATTCGGAACGCTACGAAAAAAAAATCGATGAAATGATTTTATGTTGCTTTTCGATGAGATGACTTTACTTGCCACCTCCCCCGACCGGAGGTGAGGAGAGAAAAAATATGATGTCTTTTGGAAAGGGCGGGAAGTAACGTAGATTGCGTTTGGCGGTGAAGGAAAAAAATTGCGGCTATTTTGGTAGCGATTAGAATTGTTTGTTATTTTCGGAAGAGTGGATACAATTTGAATGTGGAAAAAACATCACAATAAACAAACAAAGAAATTACCGTGAATCAGGCAAGGAAAACAAACGTTTGAATTAGTTTGTTTATTTATTGTAGAATGTCGGTCCAAGAATCACAAGGTTTCGAGTTCGATACCGGCCCTCGCCAACTCAGCGTATGAGTAGCACAGGGATCTGTGCGGTAAAGTGAGGAGCTGAGGGTAGGTGTGGCGCCCCGTCTCAGATTCCAAAAACAATATCCTTGGTCTAGCGCTAGTGGAAAGGGGATAGACTCACTCGCTGTATGGCCGATACCGACTTCAGGCCACCCCGACGACTTCTTTATTTTTACACTCAGAGCTTTCTTTTTTGAACTTGCAGTGGCAACACACTTTTCTTGTGACACACTACTTAAGGTTTACTTGTCTGTATCTATGAGAGTAGTCAGGTCGTCCAAAGCGCTACGGGTCCTATGTAATCCAGTTTTACCTGTTTCATAGTCGGATCATCGACGACTAAACCGGTAACTCACCAAGCTTGCCTGGTGAGGAGGGATAGCTAGACACCCAGCAGGACGCTAAATCAAGGGCGGAAGAAGCTTCTTGCTCAACGGCCATCTAGCACATTACATTACGCGGGGACATAGAAATACCTGGGTTGGTATCCAGGTGTGTAGCAAGATCACTTGAGGTATCCTTGTCTTGCAGTCTTGTCGAATTTGTTCATCACAATGTCACTCTGACTCTGATTACCAACAAGTGGAGTTAGTTCAGTGCACGCTATATCCACTAAAAAATTTCCTGATTTAACCTTTCTTTCTTCTAAAAGTCCAGTGGCGATGGAGGTGTAATGAAGCGTACAGATTTAACTAACTGGAGGTATGTAGCTTGAACCCTATACATTGGAGGCTTAGAGCTTATCTTAATGTTGTCCCCCAATCAAACTGACAATGGTTGGGTTTGAACAAAGCTCTGAGTGGCTGAGCAGCCCCGTATCTATGAGATGAGACTTGATATGAATAATTTTGATATTTCCGACTATTTAGTTACCTTAAACATTTCTGTCAAT
Source organism: Doryteuthis pealeii (assembly GCA_023376005.1). Classification (NCBI taxonomy): domain Eukaryota; kingdom Metazoa; phylum Mollusca; class Cephalopoda; order Myopsida; family Loliginidae; genus Doryteuthis; species Doryteuthis pealeii. Next base: position 67,708,494 of record CM042168.1, read on the forward strand.
AAGTCTGGTGGCATTTATGCTACTTGGAGAACCCTTGAACTAGTGGTAACGATTTCAGCTCCGAAACCACGTTTGTATTCATAGCTAATCGTCTGAAGATGATTTATTTTAAGGTAATTAAAAAAAAAACACCTAAAACAGAGCCCGAGGTTATAGTGGCCTGAATGTTGTGTTTATACACAATAAAGATGAGGACAACAGTCTGAAATATCAAAATTATTCATACTTAAGTTTTTGTTTGCCAAGCCAAAATTTAGAATTTGTACAAAAAGAAAAAAAAATGAAAGAACAGATATATATATATACATATATATAAAGTAATCTGCAGACGCGCGTTTCGGGGTTTCACCCCTCATCAGTACAGCTAGACTTATTTTTCAGCAGCTACCTCTGGTCGGGATCGAGACCCGAACAAACTTTCGCTCGTCAAGTGTCTTACCGATGGGTCCACAAGCAGCTGCCTAGAATAGAAGGCAGAAAATCGCTATATAAACCATATATTTAATCGCTATATTTCCTAAACGGAAATAAACCGGACCATATATATATATATAAACTCACCATATATATATATATATATATATATATATATATATTGTTGGTTACACACCTGTGATAATTTTAGAAATCTCTACTTTTTGTTGTTGTTGTTGGAATCCTTTCATTTATGAGAAACGATGGTGTAGTGTCCAATTCTTGGGCGGGTTCATATGGAGGTTGCCCAAGCAGCAAACCTCTCCTCTCCAGACTGCCACTGTGATCCTAAGGAAAGGTAAGGAACCAATGCAGTTTGGAAGCGGTAATGTTGCAGAAGTCGCTGGGTAGCACTGGATTTCAGCATCACACAACCTTAGGGACTCCAGGCCTCTGATTTGTTTTCGGGGTTTACTCCCCGAGACTTTCTTTGGGATGAGGTAAGGCCGCTAGGCAACGGAGGTTTCGAATCGGATTTTCATTGTTTTAGACGGGTTGTCGATCAAGGTTAAGGTTTTTAGACAAGAAATATTGATCAGAAAATAAATCTTTTGACAGATCCTTTATCCTGATAAGATAAGATCAGATTCATGTTTTTCACATGGCCAGCTATATGTCGGCTGTTCATGAGTAAGTAATGAAAAATCATTCTATGTATTTGCAAAATTATTTCCAAAATTGGGTGCAATTTGAATGTTGAAAACGTCACAATAAACAACAAACAAACAATTTTTCGTGAATGGGGCAAGGAAAAACAAACGTTTACCTGAATCATACACAAATACGCATCACCATCACTAGCCCTGTCAGATATATATATATATATATATATATATATATATTATATATATATAGTTTAATATACCAAACTTGTTGGTAAACCCTTGCGGTAAGGAAAAAACTCGGCAAATAGTTTGATTGTAAAAATATACTACCAAACTTCACCTGGGGAAAAATGAAAAAAGAAAAGACCAAGATAGTCGTACCAACCGAAAATAATCGGTTAAGAATTTCACAATTGATCAAAAGAAATAAAATTATATATATATGTGAAAAATATATATATAAACCGCCAAATTCTTTGCCCTGATGAGCTACTAAGCGAAACTGTTAGTAGGTATATCTGACTCATTAGGTTTAATATCAACTTATTAAAACAGATAGACAGATAGATAGATAGATATCAATTGAATGAAATAGATAGATAGATATGAACAGACTGAAATAGATAGATAGATAGATATAAACAGACTGAGATAGATGGATAGATAGATAGTTATAAACAAAGTAAGATAAATAGATAGATAAATAGATAGAAAGATAGTTATAAATAGACTTAAATTTAATTCTTAATTCAAAATTCAACTCTTAAGTATGTATATATATGTACACATATACACACCGAATACAACCATATACATGCGCACACACGCACACACAAAAAGTAGACATAGGCACATATACGTAGGCACACACATACACACACCCAAAAAGTATAAATTTAAGTAGAAAAACATAGAATGTCTTCAGAACAAAAAACAAATTACAAACACACACACCTGATATATCAAATGATCTGATGAACTTTATCAAGACAACCAAATAAAAAGTAATAAAAATAAAAAAAGTTATAAAAAAAAGCTATAAAAATTCAGCTAATGACTTTATAGTAAACCACCCAAAAAACAAAAACACCTGTTTAAAAGACTAATGTTAAAAATGAAATTCCATTCCACCCCCACAAAAACAGGAAGAGGAGGTGAAATACTCATGTGTATGTATATATATACACATGCATGTAAAAATTCATTTTCATATTATCAATCAAAGTCTGAAGAAGATACCAGAAGATCTGAAACACGTGTTGCATATGTAAAACAAAAAGAATTTAAAAATTTTTCTGAGAACAAAATACATTTTGCGGACCTTCCTTTTTTTAATAAAATATTGAATTTTCTCCCGTTGGAACCAGAACAACATTTTATATATATATATATATATATATATATATATATATATATATATATATATATATATGCAAAAACGTGACCCGTTGAGTCACCTATTTAATCTCTGGGTAAATAATTGGGACCAGGAAGAAAGTTAGTTTGCAAAACGATTTAGATTAAAAACGTAAATACGACCGGAGAATAAAAAGAAACAACAAAAAAACAAAACATTAAAAGTGGCAATTGATTCCAATATATATAAGCCAGCCGTTAGCAGCTGAAAATTAGCATACAAATTGTTCAATCTACCACTCATACTCTTCAATTTCTCTCTTTTCATTCACAGACTAAACTAACATATACAAGGAGTAGTTAGTTAAGATATATATATAGAGAGAGGGGGAAAGTGACAAGCCGAATGTAAAGTAAGAGATGGGTGATGTTTTAACTTGTTGTTGTGATGTTAGTTCAACAGTAAAAAAAGAAGTCAAGTCGAGGTAGGGTAAAATGAGACAAGTGTATTTACAATAAGGTACAAGAACGGCTAGCTTGCCGTTAAACGGTAACAGTACAACCTTTTCACTCGGTGTCTCACTATTTATAGTGAGAACCGGTGTATATTCTCCACTGTAGGAACGGCCGGTACAACACTTGTTGAAACATTTTCTTTCCTTTATATATATTTTTTCAAAATATTGTCGGATTCACTTCCATTCATAAAAACTCGCACACACACACACACACACACACACACACACATATATATATATATATATATATATATATATATTTCTAATCTCGTCTTTCTTTCTTTTCCCCACCATTCATATCTATCTTAATGTTCGTATCTATCTCAATCTATTCATATCTATCTATCTATCTATCTATCTATCTATCTATCTATCTAAAAGCTTGTCCTAGAACATTCCTGTCATACCCTTTGATGAGCTTTAACAGTGGATATGAATCATTTTAACTATCCACTCCAGACTATTCGAATCTATCTATCTATCTATCTATCTATCTAATTATTTCGTTTACTTACAGGTCATAATCTCCAAATAACCTCTGTATGATTGATTACAACGCCTCGATAGCAAAGCAATCAGCGAGGATTGAACCCTCGAAGGAACAATCAGTGGGATTTCTCCTTTAACTCTTAGAAATTTCATCGCATAAGAAGAGTCATCAGTTGCATTTTTCATGTGAAAATGATCTTTTGAATCCAATGCAAGAATCACAACCTTGCAATTGATATGAAAAACGAAGCACATTTGAGAAATAAAGGCCTTTCTTGTAAAAGGGGTCACAATTCCTGATCTGCGCGGAAAGAAAACGTCACCTTCCATTTGAAGGTGAATTAACAACTGCAATTTGAGTTTGAATGAAATTCTAGAACTCATCTTATTTTTATTGAAATGAAAATGTCCATATAGACAGCTGGGACCCGGTGAAATTGTTCAGTGCAATAAAAAGATAGTTAATATCTATCTATCTATCTATCTATCTATCTATCCCAGTCTATTCATATCTATCTATTTATCTATCTATCTCAGTCTATTAAGATCTATCTATCTATCTATCTTTCTCTCTCTCTCTCTTTCTCTCCCTCTCTCTCTCTCTCTCTCTCTCTCTCTATAATATATATATATATATATATATATATATATATATATATATATATCAGTCTGTTCATATCTATCTATCTAAGTCTATTAAGATCTATCTATTTATCTATCTATCTCAGTCTATTAAGATCTATCTATATCTAAGTCTATTAAGATTTATCTATCTATCTCAGTCTATTAAGATCTATCTATCTCTCTCTCTCCTCTCTCTCTCTCTCTCTCTCTCTCTATATATATATATATATATATATATATATATATAAAAGGGCTTTGTAATTTGCTTGAAGCATTGTGTATATATTGGTTTGTTGGTTGGTTTTGAAGGCTGTCACAATGCGAGTGTAAAGAAAAAAAGAAGGTAACTATGATGTTTTTGTTAACCTGTCATTTTATTCCTTAATATATATATATATATATATATATATATATATATATATATATATATATATATATCAGTTTGTTCATATCTATCTATCTATCTATCTATCTTTCAATCTATTTCAGGCAGTTCATATATATCTATCTTTCTATTTATCCATCTATATAGCTAGCTAGCTGTTTATATGTATTGTTCATATATATATATATCCGTTCATATATATATATTATATATATATATATATATTATATATATATATATAGGAACAGTCACAACCATTTTGGTTTTATGCGACAGGATTGCTGTCGCATGAAATCAAAATGGTTGTGACTGTTCCTTTGTCATCAAATAAATAGATATGTAAAACCTTTATATATTTATTTTATTTTATTTTATAACAGCTCTATTTTATATTGAGCACTCTACCAATAATAATGCGTTTGCACACCGTTCCAGGAAAAGCTGAAACAGTGACAATCCCACACTATAGTATATATATATATATATATATATATATATATATATATATATATATATATATCAGTCTATTCATGTCTATCTATCTATGTTTTTCTACATGCCTCCATTCCCCCTTTTAGTTAATACTTTTCTTGCACTACGAGTGATGATCCCCCACAACCTCGGTATTTACTTAATCTTATAAACATCTCAACAGCAAAGCGCACTATGAGGATCGAACTCACCAACAACAGCCTTCGAGTCTGGTGACAAATATTTCTCAATGGAAATCACCCAAGGAAAGTATTATCATGTCTGGTACAGTAATGGGGCGCCATGTGAGGATTAAACCGACGAGCATTAACCTGTTAAAATCTAAACATTGTTCTATGTCAGGCGCTCACGTCGGTATTTACGTATCATTGTCTGACCACAGTAGTGAGGTCCCAAATGAGGATTGACGGTATTAGTTATAGTTTGTTGTGGTGCTTGAAGAATATGGAATCACACATTTGTTGTCATTACTCCCAGTTCCACTTAATCAGAGAGTTAAGATTTCACCTGTATCACATAGACCTATTTGAGATAATGTTTAAAATAATTGTGAACTTTATTAATACACTGGCTCTTAAAACATTGATACTACCAATAAGTATGAAGTATTTACCTGTTTGAAATTGCGTACTTTCTTAATAAATTGGCCCTTAAAACATTCATATTGCAACTAAGTATCAAGTATTCACCTGTTTAAAATGATTGCAAACTTTATTAATTCATTTGCTCTTAAACATTAAAAATGAATCATTGTGAAATTTAGTATACATTGGTTTTAAAATATTGATATTGTAACTAAATATGAAGTGTTTACCTGTTTGGGATGATGCATTTTTGTATTAATTGGATGTTAAACTGACTTTGGCATAAATTGACATGTTTATACTGTATATAATTGGAGACCATAATTGTTAAATTGACTTTGGCATAAAATAACCACAAGGGTTGACATGATACATTTTTATACTGTATATAATTGGAGACCATAATTGTTAAATTGACTTTGGCATAAAATAACCCAACAAGGGTTGACATGATACATTTTTATACTGTATATAATTGGAGACCATAATTGTTAAACTGACTTTGGCATAAAATAACCCAACAAGGGTTGACATGATACATTTTATACTGTATATAATTGGAGACCATAATTGTTAAACGGACTTTGGCATAAAATAACCCAACAAGGTTGACATGATACATTTTTATACTGTATATATTATAATGTTTGGACTGCCTGTATATAATTGGAGACCATAATTGTTAAACTGACTTTGGCATAAAATAACCCAACAAGGGTTGACATGATACATTTTTATACTGTATATAATTGGAGACCATAATTGTTAAACTGACTTTGGCATAAAATAACCCACAGGAGTTGACATACATTTTTTGGTAATCATGAACTTTGGTTTAGTAAATTCCTACTGTAGCGATTGTCTGCCCCTGCACTACCATAAAATTATGCTTGCGCATTATCTGAAATGAACTTAATTGTTATTAAGAACACATTTTGCATTATCGTACGATATAAAACATAAAATATATAAACTTGTTCGAATCAATACTACTGCATGTTTTAAACAAAAATATCATAAAATGTGTTCTTAATAACAATTGAGTTCATTTCAGATAATACGCAAGCATAATTTTATGGTAGGAATTTACTAAACTATAGTTCATGATTACCCATTTTTTTACCACATACAATTTGTGACCATGATTGTTAAACTTTTTGATATAAAATAAATTAACAAGGGTTGCTACACGGTAAACCCAACCAACTAACTTTTGTCCAACATTGTACCTGGCTAAATGGCTCCAACTAGCCTGATATTTATTCTTGGCTAGGAGAAGAAACCCCATGCCGTTCCCAAGAACATTAACATAAAGTGAAAATAAACCTTTTGTTGATTAGGCTTTCTATCCTAATAAAATCAACACTTCACAGTTTGCCCAAACTCATAAGGCGAAAAGATGAGAATTAAATATCAGTTTCGTATGGACAAATATCGCCTCAAGAATTGCTGAAATTACTTAACACTTGAGTTTCACGGCGTTATTGTCAACAGAAATGGCTTAAAACAAACTAATTTCGATAACGATTATTGTTATATCCTAAAATTGTAGGAAGAACCAAAAATATAAGAACACTATTAGATATATTTTAAAACACAAAAACGTAATTATGTTCATATCTCATTCTGTTCAAATCTATCTATCTATCTATCTATCTATCTATCTGTCCCAGTCTGTTTTTATCTCTCTCTCCCTCCTCTCGTTCTCCCTCCCTCCTCTCTCTCACCCTTTCTCTCTCTCAGACACACAACGTAAGAGAATTTTCGATGTCATCTTTCAAAACTGTTTATCCCAGCATTTCATAAATTTCCAACAATTCTAAGAGCGCTAATTTTCCATTCAAAACACTTTTTTAAAAATAAACTGATCAACAAAAAGCTATCACAGTCTCCTTATTATTCTGTGATAAATTCTACTTTTCCTTATATCAACAAAAGCCCTAAAGAAGATCTACTAAACAGATTGAAACACTGCAGCGTTGGCTGAATAAATACCACTCATTTTATTTGAATCTGTGTTTTTTCAAAATTTTCACCATATTACACACACACACACACACACACACACACACACACACACAGATATATACATATATATATATATATGAATTGGGATAAAGATGACATTCTCAAATAAATAAATAAACAAATAAATAAACATACACACACGCACGCGCGCACACACACACAACGTAAGAGATTGTTCGATGCCATCTTTAAAACATACATACACACGCGCGCGCGCACACACACACAATCATTGAGAATGTTCGGTGTCATCTTAAAACCATCTCTCTCTCTCTCTCTCTCTCTCTCTCTCTCTTTTATATATATATATATATATATATATATATATATATATATATATATATATCAGAAACTTTCTCTTCAAATAAATCATACTTCGATTAAAAGAATCATACCATATTAGTTGCAATTTCCCGCGAACAACCTATTTTCAGTTGTTCATACAGTCTCAATTTTTCTAGGGCGAAAGGAAATTAAATAAAAAGATAAAAATTCAATTTAATAAACCCGATGGACAGAAAGTGGGGGTCTAGTTAATCCTCATATGAGTGTCGGTTCAAAAAGTAATCCCTTCTCTTTAATTATAACTAATTTGGTTACAGAAGCACACAAAAAATATCATGGCAGCTATGGAATAAAGAATGGAGGCTCGTCGTGTAATGGTTAGAGTCGTAGGAAATGGACTCGTCGATCCAAGTTCAAATTTTGGACGAGGCTTTTTGAATTCCACATAGCTAATACCCTTGGGAAAGGTATGCATCTGACTACTCTCCCTCCAGCTATGGGTAAATAGTAGGGTAGAATGGGCTTTTTAACGTTGGCTAGGTAACCAGTCTAGGAGAAGAAAAATCTGAATTCAGACCTGTTAAACTACGCTTTAGAAATTAACCTTGTGTTGCATCCTGCTCGTGCGGAGGGGGTGGTAAATATATGTATATACTAGGGATACCCAAAATGAAGCTAAACTGCGTTTTTGACAAAATGACTTTAGCCCCCCCCCCTACAGAAAATAATTTACCAAAAATCAGGGAATTATTGTATTTTAATGAAATTTTCAGTGTTTATATATCAATGAATGATCTTTATAATGCATTATTTATTTTATTTCAAAACTTTCTCATTTTTTTCAGGTCACTTAATTTTGACCCCCTCATGTTGGGGGCGTAACATTTTATTTGAGTTGGTCTTATAGTTTTCTAATTACAGTATAAATAAAAAGATAAAAGACCAAAGTTATGAATAGAAAAAAAATTACGGTGGGTTTTCTATGAGAAGATAAGTACCGAAAATCGAAAATAAAATGTTAAAAAAATAATAAATAATTCATTTTTTGGAGATTTCTTTTTTACTCATTTTGATAATTATTTAATTGGCTATTATCTTATAAAAGAAAAAATTATACATCGATATTTTTTCTGCTTAAAAAGGGGAGGGGGTACATTTTCAATCGAGTTTTTCTTCAAAAAGTATACTTTGATGTAATAAAATAAGGTTTGCATTAAATAGATATTTATTTTTAGAATCTAAAAATATAACATTTTAAACTTAACATTAGGATTTTCATATTTTAAATGAACTTTATATATTAATTTTTCATAGCAAAAATACTAAATTAAAGTTTTGAAATAAAATAACCGATGCATTATAAAATTAACTAATTGATAAATCAATACTGAAAATTTCATTAAAATCAGATAATTACCTGATTTTTTGTAATTTTTTTCAATCGTGAAAGTTACATTCAAATTAAAACAAGTGCTTTAAAACCCTTGAAAAAAAGCGTTAATGGTGGATCGAGTCAAATTGACCAAAACAGATCGTTTTAAATCTATTAAAAATAAACTGCATATGTAGTGATATTTTTCTTTTTTTAATGATGGTCATTATGATACTACTTATCAGATTAAACAAAAGTTTAACCTTAAATAATAGATTTAATTAATTTTAATTTGTTTTTAAAGACCTAGCATACGACAAAATTGGGTATGCCTTGTATATACTAACGTATCAGAGAAAACTTAGTTCCCTCGCCTTGGTTGGTTACTAGATTGGAAGAAAGACAACTTGGAATTCAAAATCAAGAGGGATTTGTTAGTTATATACGGTACAAAAATGTATCATCTATCACAGTCTATTCATATCAATCTATCCATCTATCCCAGTCTCTCTCTCTCTCTCTCTCTCTCTCTCTCTCTCTATCTATCTATCTATCTATCTATCTCTCATTGTCCATATGTAATTATGTTCCTATCTCAGTCTGTTAATATCTATCTATCTATCTATATATCTATCCCAGTCTATTCATATCTATCTATCTATCTATCTATCTATCTATCTATCTATAGTCTTCATATCAATCTATCCATCTATCCCAGTCTTTTTATATCTATCCATCTTTCTATCTCTCTCTCTCTCTCTCTCTCTCTCTCTCTTCTTTATATCTATCTATCTCTTCTCTCCTCTCTCTTTTATCTATCTATCTATCTATCTATCTTATCTCTCTCTCTCTCTCTCTCTCTTTATCTATCTATATCTATCTATCTATCTATCTCTCATTGTCCATATGTAATTCTTCCTATCTCAGTCTATATCTATCTATCCCAGTCTTCATATCTATCTATTTATCCCACTCTATTCATATCTATCTATCTATCTATCTATCTATCTATCTATCTATCTGTTCACAGAGTGCGAAAAAGGGATAGACTCCCTCGTTGCCCGGTTGATACCGACAATAGTCTACTCCACCAACCTTTTTACTTTTTTTTATAGAGGTGCTGTCGGTTTACTACAGACCCAGTCGACAGGCGGAAGAGTGCCATGAACTTCTACTCCGTCCTCATACAATAATTCTAAACCAGTGATTTTTTTTTTAAATGAAAGAAACATCTTTTTGTGTGTATGTAATTCTAGCAAAATTCATCACCTGACTCGAAGAAATGAGAATCGGCATCGAATTTTCTTTTTCTTTTTCTTTTATCATCTTCATCTTTCAGTTCGATATATTGTTTCCTTCCTCGTAAAATAGATTTTTGATTGAAACATTTAAAGAAAAATCAATAACTCGCAAAAGAGAAAAAACAAAAAACAAAAAAAAAAAAAAAAAAAAACGAAAATTTGCTGCGTTCCTAGAATCATGTAATTGCTTTCAAATAGATATAATACGTATATAGATATTATATTATACGAGTGATTATTGATAAATAAGGTCTCCAATTCTATAAAACAAATTTTTACACAAGATGAAATAATGAAACTGCACATTTATTCGTCTTCAAAATTGCAGTTGCTGATGGTTCATCTGAGTGACAGCAAGTCTCTTCAGGTGTTCTGGACTCTTCTGACTATTCAAGCCGATCTCAACAATAGTTGATTGTTAGTTGTTTGTTTGTTTGTTTATTGATTTTAACAGCATATCAACCCGTCTGGGGTTATGTCATGCCCAACCGTTAGGAAGTTATACATATCGTGTATTTATATTTATACTTTTTAGTAATTGGTTTTAAAAATGTGTTAGCATTATTGGGGATTATGTTGTATGGTATTAATTTGTTTCATGTCTATATTCTATGGTATAATTTTATTTCCCTCAAAAAAAGAGAAAATATCCTCCATGTTGACATTTTCAAACAGATCTTTCATATTGTTTGCTTTAAAATAACGGATCTTTGCTTTGATATTAAACCGAACCATTTATTCAATCCACGGGGTTAGACTGTTCCTATTCCGTTAATCATGACCGGGTACACGTGTTAAGCTGTGTTAATTATTCTATGTTATTATCGCCCTTGGCGACGCTAGTTTAATTAATAGAGAGATTTATTTTCATTTTGTATTTGCCAGATTAAAGCAATATAATAATAATAATAATAATAATAATAATAATAGTCTAGTATTGATTGACAAGCACAAGAGAACCCGTCATTTCGTGGATTTTGACGTCCCGGCCGACCATCGAATGAAAATGAAAGAAAGCGAAAAGATAGACAAATACTTAGACTTTGTCAGAGAACTGGAGAAACTGTGGAACATGAAGGTGAAAGTCGTACCAATTGTAATTGGTACCCTTGGAACGATCCCCAAAGCTCTGGAAAAGAATTTTGGGTGAACTGGAAATCAGAGGAAGAATCGAGACCATCCAAACTACAGCACTGTTGGGATCGGCTGGAATACTCAGAAGTGTCCTGGAGACCTGAGGAGACTTGCTGTCACCCAGCCTCAGGGAACCACCAGCTCCGGCAGGTGTGAAAAACTACTACTACTACTACTTATATAATAATAATAATAATAATAATAATAATAATAATAATAATAATAATTGGGTTGGGAAGGTGATCCACAGGGAATTATGCAAAAAATGTAATTTTGACCATGCAAAAAAATGGTATATGCATAAACCAGAATCTGTTCTTGAGAACGAAACGCATAAAATTCTCTGGGACTTTGAAATAAAAACGGATCACCTTATCCCAGCAAGAAGACCAGACCTAGTGTTGATAAACAAAAAAGAAAGAACTTGTCAACTGGTGGATTTTGCAGATCACAGAGTGAAACTAAAGGAAAATGAAAAAATGGACAAATATCTGGACCTTGCCAGAGAACTAAAAAAGTTATGGAATATGAAAGTGAAAGTGATAGATGAGACTTGCTGTCACTGAGACTCCAGTGAAAGACCATCAGCTAATGCTGATGTGAAAACTCACTTGGAACAGTCCCAAAAGGATTGGAAAAGGGTCTGGAAAGTTTGGAAATCAGAGGAAGGATTGAAACCATACAGAACACTGCACTGCTGCAATCTGCCAGAATACTCAGAAGAGTCCTGGAGACCTGAGGAGACTTGCTGTCAGAGACTCCAGTGAAAGACCATCAGCTAATGCTGAGAAAACTCACTTGGAACAGAAAGTTTGGAAATGATTGAAACCATACAGAACACTGCACTGCTGCAATCTGCCAGAATACTCAGAAGAGTCCTGGAGACCTGAGGAGACTTGCTGTCACTGAGACTCCAGTGAAAGACCATCAGCTAATGCTGATGGGAAAACTCACTTGGAACAGTCCCAAAAGGATTGGAAAAGGGTCTGGAAAGTTTGGAAATCAGAGGAAGGATTGAAACCATACAGAACACTGCACTGCTGCAATCTGCCAGAATACTCAGAAGAGTCCTGGAGACCTGAGGAGACTTGCTGTCACTGAGACTCCAGTGAAAGACCATCAGCTAATGCTGATGGGAAAACTCACTTGGAACAGTCCCAAAAGGATTGGAAAAGGGTCTGGAAAGTTTGGAAATCAGAGGAAGGATTGAAACCATACAGAACACTGCACTGCTGCAATCTGCCAGAATACTCAGAAGAGTCCTGGAGACCTGAGGAGACTTGCTGTCACTGAGACTCCAGTGAAAGACCATCAGCTAATGCTGATGGGAAAACTCACTTGGAACAGTCCCAAAAGGATTGGAAAAGGTCTGGAAAGTTGAATCAGAGGAAGGATTGAAACCATACAGAAACACTGACTGCTGCAATCTGCCAGAATACTCAGAAGAGTCCTGGAGACCCGAGGAGACTTGCTGTCACTGAGACTCCAGTGAAAGACCATCAGCTAATGCTGATGTGAAAACTCAAAAGGAGTAAATAATAATAATAATTTCCAACAGGTGGTTTCCTCCACATTTTTGACAGTCCCTAGTTTTGTGAGCGCTTTTATTATGTCAGTTCCAGTAGAATTATGTTGTGTATTTTTACTTCCTGTGAATTGCAATTGCTTCATGTGATTGATTGAAGCTTCATGTCTTTTTTTTTTTTTATCAACAATATACTTTTCTCAATGTCTTTCTTTTGTCTTTTTCATTCTGCCTTTCTGGTTATATTGTTCCAACAATTATTTGCTCTATAAGTCTCTCATTGAGTTCGCAGTTGGATCCATCTTTCTGTTTTGTTCTCCGAAAATTACATTCAGCTTCCCTCGGGATGTACTCTGGAAATAGACTTATTTAATGATTCAGGTTTATTATTATTATTATTATTATTATTATTATTATTATTATTATTATTATTATTTTCACTCCTTGCGAGTTTTTCTCACTATTATTATTATTATTATATTATTGTTATTTTATTGTTATTATTATTATTATTATTATTAATTATTATTATTTATTTTCACTCCTTGCGAGTTTTTCCACTATTATTATTATTATTATTGTATTATTATTATTATTATTATTATTTGGTTTTCACACCTGCCATAGCCGGTGGTTCACTGGAGGCTGAGTGGTAGCGATTCTCCTCAGGTCTCCAGGACTCTTCTGAGTATTTTAGCTGATCGTAACAGTGCTATAGTTTGGATGGTCTTGATTCTTCCTCTGATTTCCAATACACCCAAATTCTTTTCCAGAGCTTTGGGGACCGTTCCAAGGGCACCAATTACAATTGGTACGACCTTCACCTTTATGTACCACAGTTCTCAGTTCTCTGGCAAGGTCTAAGTATTTGTCTATCTTTTCGTTTTCTTTCATTTTCACTCTGTGGTCGACCGGGACGGCAACATCCACGAGATGACAGGTTCTTTTCTTCTTGTCAATCAACACTAGGTCCGGTCTCCTTGCTGTGATTAGGTGACCCGTCTGTACTTCGAAGTCCCAGAGAATTGTATGCGTGCGAAGCGGGCTACTTTGAAATTCTGGTTCGGGTTATTCTTCAAATTTCGTCCATACAATGTTCGTCCGATTCTCCCCCCCCATCAACAATGAAACTTTATTATACCCATTTCTCCAGTACGGAGTGGGGATTTCGTCTATCTGGTCCCGTGGGTCTGTTATCTTCTTTCGTCTGAAGACCATCTTGCATTGTTGACGATATCGTTTCGGTTCTGTTTGGGTTGTCAAAATGTGTAAATGTTAATACATAAGTGAATTTGGTTGGTTGGATTTTACGGCATTTTGGGTTATTTTGTGCCGAAGAACTTTATTCATACCTGTTGAGTATTCAATGTTTTTAACTCATTTAAAAAAATATATATATTTAACCCATCAAGGGGACCCTAAAAGGCACTAACACCCTGGGGCAGAGTGGACCTGGGAGTAATGGCATGGAAGGTGTAATCCACCCTCCCTCAGAGTTCCAGAATTGGAAGGTCACCACTAGATGCAGTTTAATCGTCATAAGATAAGTGAAGACAACACGGAACTAGGGAAGACAACGACTTTAATCTCTAGGTATTATACAGGAGGTGACTTCCTTAAAACTCTTTAAGGAGTAGGTATGGGAGAGAGAGAGAGAGGTTGGTTGCTTTATGGCATATCAACACTTTTTGGGTCATTTAATGCCTAATCAAGTCATTTTGATATTCGGTTTACTTACAGTACATGCTAAGTATTGAACAGGCTCATCACTGCTTAACTTTGGTGATCTTAACTTCGTGACTTGAGCAGAGAGAGAGAGAGAGAGAGAGAGAGAGAGAAGAGAGAGAGAGAGAGAGAGAGAGAGAGAGAGAGAGATATTTCAATTTAAAGTGAATCTGCATTTTTTTAAATGTATATATAAATGAGAAAATACTTTATTTTTTTTTTTTTTAAAAGATGCGATTGCAAAATGAATTTTCAAGTGTCCTGACTTTTTGCTAATTTATATGAGACAAGCATCAAAGAAAATACAAATACAATACAAAAGGGGACAGTGTGTGTGTGTGTGTGTGTGTGTGTATTACTTATACACGTAATAGTTTGTAGTCGACATGTTTGTCTAGTAGACCTACAGTATAGGCTTATGTTATATTTGTATATTCGGTGGTGAATACTTGTATTGTTATAATAACACTTTTGTTGATTTGGTGTGTAAGATTTTACGGCATGACAACCTTCACTGGGTTATTTTATGCCGAATACTTTTTTTTCTATTCATGCTTGATGGGTATTCAAATTATTTTTTTTAAAATCAATTTTTTAAACACATTTTTTAAAACTCATTTTTTCTATTTAACCCATTGATGGCACCATAACAAGTACTACCAAATCGGGTCATAGTGGACCTGAGAATAATGGAGATGAAGGGGTACTCCACATTTATGCCGAAGACATTTTTAAAACTTTTTTTTTTCTTTTTAACCCATTGATGGAACTCTAACTAGGTACTACCAATCCGGTTTAAAGTGGACCTGGGAGCAATGGTGATGAAGGGGTGCTCCACATTCCCAGATCCACAGGGCTTCACCATCAGATAGAGTTCAACATTATATCCAGGACATGAAGACCCTCAGCCACTGCCTTCTAGCACATGATAAACAGGGTTGGGGCTTGCCATAAGGGCAATAGAGTTGGGATTATCATCTAGGCGCTAGGGCTTCACGCGCCCGTCTAGCCTAAGTAAGGGCCAAAGTGGAGTGTTGCATGTCATGAATTGTTCAGCCACCAAGATTCCATCCTTAAGTATCACAGGTCACCATCCACGTATATTAAAGCCCCAGCCGACAGGGCTGGATTGATAAATATCATATGATCAGTATTCTCTGAAATTTGAGATGAGCTGTTGTTATCTTATTTTCTGAATATTTGAGATGAGGCTTGATAATTAGTATTATTTGGATTATTCTGACTATTGTCCTCATCTTTATTGTTATCTACACTATTTCTCTGAATTTTGAGATGAGGCTTGATAATTATATTATTTGGATTATTCTGACTATTGTCCTCATCTTTATTGTTATCTACACTATTTCTCTGAATGTTTGAGATGAGGCTTGATAATTAGTATTATTTGGATTATTCGGACTATTGTCCTCATCTTTATTGTTATCTACACTATTTCTTTGAATGTTTGAGATGAGGCTTGATAATTAGTATTATTTGGATTATTCTGACTATTGTCCTCATCTTTATTGTTATCTACACTATTTCTCTGAATATTTGAGATGAGACTTGATAATTAGTATTATTTGGATTATTCTGACTATTGTCCTCATCTTTATTGTTATCTACACTATTTCTCTGAATATTTGAGATGAGACTTGATAATTAGTATTATTTGGATTATTCTGACTATTGTCCTCATCTTTATTGTTATCTACACTATTTCTCTGAATGTTTGAGATGAGGCTTGATGATTAGTATCATTTGGATTATTTTGACTATTGTCCTCATCTTTATTGTTATCTACACTATTTCTCTGAATATTTGAGATGAGGCTTGATGATTAGTATTATTTGGATTATTCGGACTATTGTCCTCATCTTTATTGTTATCTACACTATTTCTCTGAATATTTGAGATGAGGCTTGATAATTAGTATTATTTGGATTATTCTGACTATTGTCCTCATCTTTATTGTTATCTACACTATTTCTCTGAATTTTGAGATGAGGCTTGATAATTAGTATTATTTGGATTATTCTGACTATTGTCCTCATCTTTATTGTTATCTACACTATTTCTCTGAATGTTTGAGATGAGGCTTGATGATTAGTATTATTTGGATTATTTGACTATTGTCCTCATCTTTATTGTTATCTACACTATTTCTCTGAATGTTTGAGATGAGGCTTGATGATTAGTATTATTTGGATTATTGACTATTGTCCTCATCTTTATTGTTATCTACACTATTTCTCTGAATATTTGAGAGAGGCTTGATGATTAGTATTATTTGGATTATTCTGACTATTGTCCTCATCTTTATTGTTATCTACACTATTTCTCTGAATGTTTGAGATGAGGTTTGATAATTAGTATTATTTGGATTATTCGGACTATTGTCCTCATCTTTATTGTTATCTACACTATTTCTCTGAATTTTGAGATGAGGCTTGATAATTAGTATTATTTGGATTATTCGGACTATTGTCCTCATCTTTATTGTTATCTACACTATTTCTCTGAATTTTTGAGATGAGGCTTGATAATTAGTATTATTTGGATTATTCGGACTATTGTCCTCATCTTTATTGTTATCTACACTATTTATCTGAATTCTTAAGATGAGGCTTGATAATTAGTATTATTTGGATTATTCGGACTATTGTCCTCATCTTTATTGTTATCTACACTATTTCTCTGAATTTTTTAGATGAGGCTTGATAATTAGTATTATTTGGATTATTCGGACTATTGTCCTCATCTTTATTGTTATCTACACTATTTCTCTGAATGTTTGAGATGAGGCTTGATGATTAGTATTATTTGGATTATTCTGACTATTGTCCTCATCTTTATTGTTATCTACACTATTTCTCTGAATTTTGAGATGAGGCTTGATAATTAGTATTATTTGGATTATTCGGACTATTGTCCTCATCTTTATTGTTATCTACACTATTTATCTGAATTCTTAAGATGAGGCTTGATAATTAGTATTATTTGGATTATTCGGACTATTGTCCTCATCTTTATTGTTATCTACACTATTTCTCTGAATTTTTGAGATGAGGCTTGATAATTAGTATTATTTGGATTATTCGGACTATTGTCCTCATCTTTATTGTTATCTACACTATTTCTCTGAATGTTTGAGATGAGGCTTGATGATTAGTATTATTTGGATTATTCTGACTATTGTCCTCATCTTTATTGTTATCTACACTATTTCTCTGAATTTTTGAGATGAGGCTTGATAATTAGTATTATTTGGATTATTCGGACTATTGTCCTCATCTTTATTGTTATCTACACTATTTATCTGAATTTTAAGATGAGGCTTGATAATTAGTATTATTTGGATTATTCGGACTATTGTCCTCATCTTTATTGTTATCTACATTATTTCTCTGAATTTTTTAGATGAGGCTTGATAATTAGTATTATTTGGATTATTCGGACTATTGTCCTCATCTTTATTGTTATCTACACGATTTCTCTGAATATTTGAGATGAGGCTTGATAATTAGTATTATTTGGATTATTCTGACTATTGTCCTCATCTTTATTGTTATCTACACTATTTCTCTGAATTTTTGAGATGAGGCTTGATAATTAGTATTATTTGGATTATTCGGACTATTGTCCTCATCTTTATTGTTATCTACACGATTTCTCTGAATATTTGAGATGAGGCTTGATAATTAGTATTATTTGGATTATTCTGACTATTGTCCTCATCTTTATTGTTATCTACACTATTTCTCTGAATTTTTGAGATGAGGCTTGATAATTAGTATTATTTGGATTATTCGGACTATTGTCCTCATCTTTATTGTTATCTACACGATTTCTCTGAATATTTGAGATGAGGCTTGATAATTAGTATTATTTGGATTATTCGGACTATTGTCCTCATCTTTATTTTTATCTGTACAAAAAGAAGGCCGGAGGCCACTTTGATCGAAATGTTGTACAGATAACAATAAAGATGAGGACAATAGTCCGAATAATCCAAATAATACATATGATCAGTGTTATAAAACTTATTTTTATAGAACTGGAAACTTTATTTATTGATCGAGAAAAGTCGAAATTTTCCAGAGAAATGAATTTTCTTCATTTTAATATCAGTTTTCATTATTTTTCTTCTTGTTTAAAACTTGTTTGATAAGATTAAAGATTTTCTTTATCAACCAAACGTCGTAATTTTGATTGAAAAAAGATCCGAGGACAATTTTAATGAATGATACCGTCAAAGTATCAGTCTCAGACAAAATCGATATTTTTGTTGTTGTATCAAAGTTATTTCTGTTGCAGACATGTTTCTCATAGAATTTGGAAAAATCAGCAAATTTAAACAAAAGTCAAATTCATAAAAATCAGCTTCGTTTTCATGATATTTGAATAACAGACGTGATTTGTGGCGGTATCGTAACATACTGTCATCTGAACTAAATGAGCCGAATATCAAACTGTAATAAAATCGCTGACCTAGCACACATTTATCTCACCCTGTCAGCTGGGACAGTAGAAGATTTTCAGTGCAATGTTCAGTCTGGCTGGTTGTTTGGGTTTTACAGCATGTCAACCCTTATTGGGTTATTTTATGCTGAAGACATTTTGTTTTATTCATTCTTGATGGTTGGTTGGTTGGTTGGTTAGTTGGATATTACGGCATGTCAACCCTTGTTGGGTCATTCTATGCTGTAAACATTTTGTTTTATTAATTCTTGTTGGGTACTTAATTCTTTTAAAACTCACGTTTTTCTATTTAACCCATAGATGGGTCCCTAACAGGTACTACCACACTAGGTCGGAGTGGACCAGGGATCAATAGTGATTAAGGGGTGCTCCACATTTCCAACACCTCCAGAAATGGAACCTCACCATCAGATAGGTGTAATATATTGTCTGATCAGAGCACCCAAGGACCAGGCTGAATAGGAAGTGCATGGGGTCAGGTGCAGCCTGGAAACGAAAACAATGTGGCCCTGACCTGACCTTTTGCACCTAGAAATGCAGGTGAACATTTGACATGATTTAGGTGCAGAAATCTGTAGGCGTAGCCTATAGCCAATGAAAAGAGCCTGCGTGAGCGAAGAGGTGTGTCTACAGAAAAACTGTGTAGGTGTCACGAACAAAGAGGCGTGACACCGGGGGTCAGACTACAATAAAAGAAGCCCGTAGAGATCGATTAGAGAGACGACGATCAGGTTCGAGATCACTTGAAAAGAACTCCCGAAGGCTCCACGTTTGCGTAACCCTGCCAACGAATCTCAGCTGTACACAACCGAGGGAATAAACATCTCATCTTACATTTTCCTAAATACAAGTTTTTGTGTTCTTGACGGGTCCAATGTGTAACATAGGGTTTAACGTCATTAAAAGAGAATACAGACCCGGCAGCCAAAAAGACACATCTACATTTGAATTTTAATATGAAAGAAATATTAGAATAAAGCTTTAGCCTCGACATTTTTATCGCATCTCATATACAGATAAATATGTGGTTTGTGTAGTTGGATTTTACGGCATGCAAACTCTTGTTGGGTTAATTTAAGCCGAATACATTTTGTGCTATTCATGCTTGATTGGAATTTTTTAAAATTTTAAACTCATTTTAACACATTTTTAAAAAACTATTTTGTAGTTAACCCATACATGGGACCCTAACAGTTACTACCACTCCGGGTCAGAGTGTAATGGCGATGAAGGAGTACTCCACACTCTCCAGAGCTCCAGAGTTCCAGAGCTTGGAACTTCCCCATTAGTTCTAATCGCGTTCTCGATCCAGAGGAGAGGAACTTCATTTGAAGCCTTTCTGTTTTCTTCTCACCTCTAAGAACGAAACATATTTGGGGGAATAAAAGTTATACACATAAAGATATGTCTACGTGTTGTTCTTGAAAATAACTGCGCAAGATGGAACCCAGAGAGAGAGAGACAACTCCAGCCAACAAAAAGACGATACGACCCGATACGAAGAACAGAGAACCCGACCCAAAAGAGAAGCGGAAATCCTGATGCAATCCGATACACAGAGCAGAAACCCGATAGAAGCAGACATTTAACTAGAATACAGACCCACCAGCCAAAAACACGACGAAACTAAACACATCTACAATTAAAGTGAATTAAGAACCTGTGGATATACCACAGTATGATAATTTAATTATTACAACGTTTGATATGTTTACTTAAGGGCTATTGCTAAATAGTCCAATACAAGCAGGACCTGTGGATATACCACAGTATGATAATCTAATTATTACAACGTTTGATATGTTTACTTAAGGGCTATTGCTAAATAGTCCAATACAAGCAGGACCTGTGGATATACCACAGTATGATAATCTAATTATTACAACGTTTGATATGTTTACTTAAGGGCTATTGCTAAATAGTCCAATACAAGCAGGACCTGTGGATATACCACAGTATGATAATCTAATTATTACAACGTTTGATATGTTACTTAAGGCTATTGCTAAATAGTCCAATACAAGCAGGACCTGTGGATATACCACAGTATGATAATCTAATTATTACAACGTTTGATATGTTTACTTAAGGGCTATTGCTAAATAGTCCAATACAAGCAGGACCTGTGGATATACCACAGTATGATAATCTAATTATTACAACGTTTGATATGCTTACTTAAGAGCTATTGCTAAATACTTCAATATGTAAAAAGTATAATAATCTTGATTTAACGCTTTTTTACTAGTATGACCTGTGGATATACCACAGTATGATAATTTAATTATTACAACGTTTGATATGCTTACTTAAGAGCTATTGCTAAATACTTCAATATGTAAAAGTATAATAATCTTGATTTAACGCTTTTTTACTAGAATGACCTGTGGATATACCACAGTATGATAATTTAATTATTACAACGTTTGATATGCTTACTTAAGAGCTAAATAGTTCAATATGTAAAAAGTATAATAATCTTGATTTAACTCTCTCTCTCTCTCTCTCTCTCTCTCTCTCTCTCTCTCTCTCTCTCTCATTGCCAAATAATTCAATATGTAAAAAGTATAATAATCTTGATTAAACAGATTATCGCTTCAAAGCGCTCATCCACTCTCTCTCTATTTTCCCAACACTCTTTCTTTCTTTATTTCTTTCTTATAATATTTTTCTGTGTAGTATATCCCTTTTTTCCCTTTGTTTCTTTATAATAAAAATGGAATGGTCCATTATTTAGCTGAGGTGATAACACTCATAAGAAATAAGAATTCAGCAGATAAGCAACACCAGATAATCAGGATTTACATTTTTGCATTTTATCTTGGACAATTTGGAGGGTCTCATTTTAACCAGAGGGTGTTGCAAGATTAAGGAACAAGAGTATTAATATATAAATATTAAAATAAAGCGTTAGTCTCGACATTTTTATCACACATTATATATAGATAAATGTTTGGTTTGTTTTGTTGGATTTTACGGCATGTCAACATTTGCTGGGTTATTTTATGTCGAAGACATTTTGTGCTATTCATGCTTGATTAGTATTCAATTTTTTGAAAACTAATTTTTTGTAGTTAACCCATAGACATGACCCTAACAGATACTACCACTCCGGGTCAGAGTGGACGAGGGTGTAATGGCGACGAAGAGAGCTCAAGAATTGGAACTACACAATTAGATGCAGTTTAACGACATGCCAGGGACACTAAGACCCTCACCCATTTCCTTCTAGTACATATATTAAGAAAGGGTTTGGACTTACCGTAAGAGCAATAGGGTTGGGACAATCATACAGGGGGTAGGGCTTGACTTGACCAGCCGATTGATCGGAGGGGGCCTCTCCGATCGCCTGTCTAGCCTAAGGGAAAAAGTGGAGTGTTGCATGTCATGGACTGCTCATCCACCAGGATTCCGTCCTTAAGCATCACAGGTTGCCACTCAAGGCCATTAGGGGTATTGTATCCCTCTGTAGATAACGCTATACATCAGGCACTTATCATCTGCCCCCAATAGAAAGGAATTGAAGAAGGAAGGAAGAAAAAGGGAGAGGAAAAGATAGATCGTGTGTGACGTGGGCCGGTGGCCTAGTGGTAGAGTCTCTGGCTCTACCTTCTGGGGTCCCCGGTTCAATCTCTGTCAGGGGGAGATCGAGGTATACTTGCTGATGAGACTTAGTTAGGTCGAAACAGCTGCCCAGTGTTCACACGCGGTATTCGCCGAGTTTGTGGTGATTATCTCAATATAGATAGAAATATGAAAAAGAAAAAAGGTGACCTAAAATCCGTACACAACCACATTTTTTTCCGACAATCCATGATAGGATTTCATGTTCGGTTTGCAAAAATAAATTGCTTTCTTTAAATTTTGTCGATTTTTCAAAATTATTTTGCGTTTTAGAATTGGAGAAAAAATCGATTGCAAAACGCAACAATTAACAAAATCGAACAAAGAAAAAAAATCGATGAAACTTTTGATGGACGTGTGATTATCAGCACGGAGAATGGAATCGGTGAAACGAGTTTAAACACCGGCTGAGACAATATGCGTTCAATCAGGTGTCAGGTGACCCGAGGAAATACGCTTCTTTTTGAAGGGGTAAAATAATAAGGCGGTTGGAGCCCCTTCGGTGCTCGATTATAAGTCGGACCGGGAACCATTCAGTGCTGCTGGTACCACTGAACATAATACAGCTGTCACAATACAACATGTCATTTTGTTATGTATTGAGCCACGCCAACAATCTCGGTGCCAAGCCATAGCGGATATGGTCGGACATCATTGTTTTTTGCACGTTACTGATGATGATGATGATGATGATAAATTTAAAAAATGTACATATATATAAAGTAAAATAAAATGAAATAAATACATTTTTTGATAATAAAATAATAATAATAATAATAATAATAATACACAAGAAAAATGTACAGGGGTATACAAATTCACTATTAGAATATATAGCCAGGATATAGGGATGGAATTTGGAATTGAAAAATGTGCTATGCTAGTAATAAAACGGGGTGAAAGAAAACTAATGGATGGAATACAACTGCCAAATCAGGAAACTATAAAATCACTTGATGAAAATGAAAGCTACAAATACTTAGGAATTTTAGAAGCGGACAATATCATGCAAACAGAAATGAAAGGAAAAGTTAAAAAAGAATATCTCAGGAGAACTAGAAAACTTCTAGAAACCAAACTTAACAGCAGAAATCTGATTAAAGGAATCAATACCTGGGCTGTCCCCATTATAAGATACTCAGGACCATTCTTAAAATGGACAAAAGAAAACTCAGACAGATAGACCAAAGGACGAGAAAATTAATGGGGCCGAATGTCTTAGTGGGTCGTGTGAGGAACAAGAATCCGAAACATCAAAATTATTCACATCAAGCCTAATCTAAAAAATACCGACAAATAAAGTTCAACATCTCTTAAAATTTTATAGATAAACAAGATAAAAAAACTCACCTGATTTACACTCATCATTTATTTCAAGTTTCTAATAAGAAAGACAGAAAGAATAGTGAACTCGATAATATAACGATATATAAAAAACTCCTTAAAAGTAATTGAACATTTTTTTATTTTATTTCGATAACCTTTCGTTGAAGTGATACGAACATGAAGAACCAAGAAGAATTGACCAATGTTTTTTTTTTCTCCTTTTTTTTTTCTTCTCCCTAACAAAAGACCTGCTTAAGATCTACGAAAAGAAGGATAGCTGGTCCCATTCGTTTCAAATATTCCATTAAAGATCTTCAAAGATGTCCTCTGAATTGAGTAAGAAAAAAAATCCTCAGCTACTTGATTAAATGTCAGTGAAACTAAAAACGTATTACACAGAAACTCTAAACGAATTTTCTAATAGACTTTTTAATGAATACCGTGTTGAGATCGGTGGAATAATCAAGCCTATCATCTATTTCCGTTCATAATATTTTTTCTTCTTCTCCTTTCACCTGTCAACATCTTTTTCATCTTTTTGTGAATAACTAGGAATCTGATAGAAGGATCGGGTTTATCTCTATTGGTAGAGAAAAGGACTGAAAGGTTCGAGGTTACTTTTGGGAAAACCAGACAAACGGTATTGACTCTATAAAAGATGTGTTTTATTAGGTCATTTTCTGATGACACCAGGTAGCCCCTTCTATATATATATATATATATATATATATATATATATATATATATATATATATATACACACACACACACACACACACACACACACACACACACACGTATATAGAGCCATAACTGAAAAATTACAGAAACACGCACAACCTATGTATATATATATGTGTATGTGTATATATATATGTATATCAATGTATGTATTGATCAAAGCCTGAAGAAGATACCAGAATATCTGAAACACGTGTTGCGTATGTAAATAAAAAGATTAAAACATTTTTTCTGAGAACAATACATTTTGCGGACCTTCTTTTTATAAAATATTACATTTTCTCCCGTTGGAACCAGAACAACAATTTATATATATATATATATATATATATATATATATATATATATATATATATATATATATAAAGGAAGGTCCGCAAAATGTATTTTGTTCTCAGAAAAATTTTTTTAATTCTTTTTGTTTTACATATGCAACACGTGTTTCAGATCTTCTGGTATCTTCTTCAGATACAACCCAAATAAAAAGTAATAAAAATAAAAAAAAGTTATAAAAAAAGATACAACCCAAATAAAAAATAAAAAAAAGTTATAAAAAAAATTCAGCTAATGACTTTATTAGTAAACCACCCAAAAAACAAAAACACCTGTTTAAAAGACTAATGTTAAAAAGGAAATTCCATTCCACCCCCACAAAAACAGGAAGAGGAGGTGAAATATTCATGTGTATGTATATATATATACACATGCATGTAAAAATTTATTTTCATATTATCAATCAAAGTCTGAAGAAGATACCAGAAGATCTGAAACACGTGTTGCATATGTAAAACAAAAAGAATTTAAAAAAATTTTCTGAGAACAAAATACATTTTGCGGACCTTCCTTTTTTTTTTATAAATATTGAATTTTCTCCCGTTGGAACAGAACAACATTTATATATATATATATATATATATATATATATATATATATATATATATATATAAGGCTTCTGGATAAATGAAATATTCTCATCTAATTAAAAAATATTTATAGCTTTTTATTGTAGGTAAAAACAATATTTGATGTCCTTCCCTCTACCCAGGCGACACCGGGTAACCTTCTAATATATATATATATATATATATATATATATATATATATATATATATATACTTTGGTGCGGTACCAAGTTTTTGGTACAAGGTGATTCTAGGTGGGTCCTAATTCTCTACCCGTAGTTTGTTGTAGAGTTCAGGTTCCGTATGAGAGCTCAATGTTTAATTATTGTAAACAGAGCAAAGTTATTTGGGAATAAAAAGGCCTTAAATACCATGGGTATCGTGGTTATGGACCATTTCCACTCGCGAATATGCTCACGAGCTTCTTCAGACCACTGATATATTTTATTTAGACAGGCACATGGCCAAACTCATTTTATCATACATTTCACCTCCCTCATTTGGTGGTCATATGCATTCTTTCTTTTCAAGTGTCTTTTTATTGGTGGAAATTTTTTTTTTTTTTTTTTTTTTGTTGGCGGTGTTTTATTCCCAAATATATATATATATATATATATATATATATATATATATATATATATATATAACAGAGACTTCTGGATAAATGAAATATTCTCGTCTATTTTATTTTAATACTTAGAGCTTTTTATTCTAGGTAAAAACAATATTTATTCTCATAGATTACAAAGATTGGAAAAATCTATCAGCCGTGCTCTTCTTTGCGAAGATAATGAAAAAATTACCCCATCTTTTTTTTTTTTTTTTTTAACAATAAATCCAAACCAGATACTGGGAGCCCGAAGTTTAACGGAGGCGTCGGAACTCATTGTGTATAAATTAGAATGAAATCAAAAATGTCTTTCTTGTGGAAAAAATTGTTGGTTTGATTCGAGTGACTGAGCACATGCGCAGACTGAATATACATCCTGGGAATCACTGGTCGCCATCTTGTATTATTTCGGAGTTTTATTTCCTTACGATTTTTTTGGCGTGGGGGAGGGGGGGCAGTGTGTTACTGATGCGACTGTTGCCGCCTTGTTTGTTTATTTCTCATGGAAATAATTAACTTTTTTTTTTTTTTTTTTTTTTTTTTTTTGTAGAAGATTTGAAGTGAATGGCTGCTAGGATATCCCGAATCACCAAGGATTATCAAGATAATCCGGCTGTAAAAATACATTTTCCTTCTTATAATTAGAAAAGAATTAGAACGACGCTAAATCCAGAAGAGGAAAAGATGTCGATCTAATGCTCCGTCGAATAATCCGAATGTGACCCCGGGGCTAAGACAACCTTTTCGTTAGAAACGTCAGGAAAAAGAGCAAATCTGTACAGTAATGCTTTCTTTCGGCTGATTTCATTTTCAGCTAAAACTAGACGAGTCGTAAACATATTGGGGCCATATGACCTTTAGGCACCCCTTTTGCGATCTCGTTTCACAAAGGACATTTTTATTCACTTACATTGTCAAAATCCGGTTGTTTGTTAACAGACGATTTTTAGAGTCTTTTTTAAATTATAAAACTAACCCCTAACCCTAACCCCTAACCCTAACCCCGAACAAACAACCGGATTTTGACGGTGTAAATGAAAAAAATGTCCTTATGAAACGAGATCGCAAAAGGGGTGCCTAAAAGTCAGATGGTCCACATATTGAGTTCCCGCTGTAATAGTAATATATAAATAGCAGACCTGTGGATATACCACAGTATGATGATTTGATTATTATAACGTTTGGTATGTTTACTTAAGAGCTATTGCCAAATAGTTCAATATGTAAAAAGTATGATATACTTGATTTAACTCTCTCTACTAGCAGAACCTGTGGATACACCACAGTATGATGATTTAATTATTACAACATTTGATATGTTTACTTAAGAGCTATTGCCAAATAGTTCAATATGTAAAAAGTATAATATTCTTGATATAACTATCTCTCACACTTTTTTTTCTTTCTTTTCATCTTTTCATTATGCTCGACATAAACAGATTATTGTTATAGCTTCCGAGCGCTCACCTCTCTATCTTTCCCCTATTATCTTTCTTTCTTTCTTATATTTTTCTGTGTATCATTTTCCCACTCCTTTTTTTATAATAAAAATGGAATGGTCCATTATTTAGCCGAGTTGACGTCACTCATAATAAATAAGAATTAGGTGAATAAGCGACAGCAAATAATCAATATTTATATTTTTGCATTTCATCTTGGACGATTTGGATGGTCTCATTTTTAACCAGGGGTGATGCAAGATGATAACGGTCGTACAATTTAGAAACACGAGTATTAATATGTAGATTAGAACCATGCCAAATCCAGTAGAGGAAAATACTCCGTCAAATAATCCGAATGTGACCCCCCCTACCCCGGGCGAAGACATGTTTCTTCGTTAAACTCGCTAGAAATGACAGAAAAAGAACAACTATATAAACCTATTGAGTTCCCTCTGTGTTGGAATATTTTGCACCTATAGTTATTTTTTATTAAGCTTAGCTTAGATGTGGCACAAGGCCAGAAATGTGGGGCGCCAGTGAGAATCGAACTCACTAACAATGGTTTGCTAATCTAACAAAGCACCTATGCGTGAGGTGGCCTAGCTTAACTTAGATATGGCACAAGGCCAGGAGTATGGGCGCCCAATGAGAATCGAACTCATTAACAATGGTCTGCGAATACTAGCTTGCTAACCATTACACCACGTGAAGCGCCCATATTATTTACTAAGCTTAGCTCAGATATGGCACAAGACCAGAAATATTGAGAATCGAACTCACTAACAATGGTCTGCAAATCTAATGCTAACCATTCGAGGTGCCTATTTTAAAAAACTAAGCTTGCTTAGATATGCACAAGGCCAGAAGTATGGGGCACCCAATGAGAACCGAACTATTCAATGATCTGCAAATCTAGCTTGAGCATATATAGTTATTTACTAAGCTTAGCCAGAATTATGGGGCACCCAGTGAGAATCGAACTCACTAACAATGGTCTGCAATTCTACCTTGCTAACCCACGTGAGGTGCCTATATTTTGCATATATAAGGTGTGCTGGCGGTCACAACTTCAATATATAGACTCTCCGTGGTCGCGGAGATCCAATCGGCCAATCAACACGCTCCAATACGTGCTTGTTTAACTATTTAAAGGTCTTCATGGAAAGGCATTCAGTTGCTCGTGCTAAACACTGGATGACACAAGCTCTCTGCTTAAAGGACACAAGGAGTCTGCTTAACATTAAAGGACACAATGATTCTGTTTAAACACTGAAGGAGACAAGGATTCTGTTTAAACACGGAAGGACACAAGGATTCTGCTTAGCACTAAGGGACACAAGGATTCTGCTTAGCACTAAGGGACACAAGGATTCTGCTTAACATTAAAGGACATAAGGATCCTGCTTAACACAAGGATCATAGGATTCCACTCAAAATTGATCAAAATGGCCACAAGAATCTTGATATGATGATACTGATACTTCTACTATTTATTTCAATTCTTGGGATGAGGCTTGATAATTTGCGTTATTTAGATTTTTCGGACTATTGTCCTCATCTTTATTGTTATCTACAAAATTTCGTTGCTTACTCCAGAATATCTTTTGGCTGCCAATAGTGTTTTCGCTCATTTTTCTTCTTTTTTTTCAAACATAGTCTCTTCTGCTCGATCTTTGAGATTTTTGAGTGTTATGGGCAATTTTGCCAGGAAGAATATCAGAAATGAAAATCCTTTTGTTGCTAGCACGATTCTGTTTAGAAATTTCGTGCCGATTTGCTGAAACGTCGTTGACAGTGGTCGTATCTCGCAAGCACTTAATAGTTGGTTGAACCCGCCAAACACTGTGTTGCGGACACCTTTACTTGTTGAGTATTTGAATGAAAAGCACACTGACACCGCCCTTCAGAAAACAACAATTGCTCCCGCCTTTGTGAAGATTTTAAATGTGGCGATATTGTTTCACTCATCTAAATATTGAACAGGTTCATCGTTGCTTAACTTCGGCGATCTTGTGTACACAATCTCCCTGGTCTAGCGCTAGATTCCCTCGCTGCCCGGCAGATACCGACATTAGACCACTCCACTAACTTAATTTACTTTAACTTAGAACCACAAGGTTCCATGCCAACCCTCGTTAACTGCGCGGTAAAGTGTTGAGCTGATGGTAGGTGTAGTGCCCCATCTCAGACATAAAAAACAATCATCCTAGTCTTGCGCAAGTGAAAAGGGAATAGACTCCCTCGCTCATCGCCTGATAATGACAACATGCCACCTTGCCGACTTTATTTTATCAAGGTTCCAGGTTTGATACTGACACTCAGCACATGAGTAGCACAGCTATGATTTGCGTGCTAAAGTGAGAAACTGGTAGTAGGTGTGACGCTCCACCTCATGGTGACCAGGAATATCTCTCTCTCTCTCTCTCTCTCTCTCTCTCTTTCCCCCCTCTCTCTCTCTCCCAGTCACTTTCTGAATATATACATATATTTACCAACCCCTCCGCACGAGCAGGATGTGACACAAGGTCAATTTCTTAAGCGGAGTTCAACAGGTTTGAATTAAGAGTTTTCCTTTTCCTAGACCAAGGTTAAAGAGCCCAGTCTGCCTACTATTAAATCTATAGCTGCAGGGAGAGTAGGATTCATACCTTTCCCAATGGTATTAGCGCTAAGGGAAATACAATTACCACATCTAGTATTTGAACTCGGGGCGACGAGCCTATTTCCCATGACTTTAACCATTACACCACGCGCTTCCTGAATATAAATTCAATTACCAAAACTCTTTACAATTTAAGTATTATCCAATCTGTTAAAGTGATACAACAATTTTCTTATCAATATCACTAAACTTCATTTAGTTAAGATATTACAAGATCTTTTGTTAGTTTTCCCTATTAAATAATTTTCTAAATCAGTTTCTAATCAAAATCAAGTCAAAATCAGCTACCATACTTTTTAAACGGGGAGCTAGCTACTGGCAGTTACTATATATATATCTTTAAACAAGTAAGATAACATCTAGAAGTAAAAGTGCGCTAATACCTATCTGATCACTTAACATACAAAAAATATATAAATTCAATTACCTTTAAAATTTAAGTATTATCCAATCCGTTAAAGTGCTACAATATTTTTCTTTAGATATCACAAAACTTTATTTAGTTAAAATATTACAAGATCACTAATTAGTTTTCCCTAATAAATAATTTCCTAAATCACTTTCTAATCAAATTCTATTAACTTTAAAAAAAATATATATTTTAATTTTTTTTACATCAAATCAAAATCAGCTACCAATTTTATAAACCAGAATCTAGCTAATAACTGTTAATATGTGATTATAATTAAACAATAATTAGTTACACAATTAATCCGAACGTAACGGGTATGTCAGCCGTATTTCTAGAGTATTAACCCATTTGAATCCTTAGTTTCACTATTCTTTCATGCTTCAAATAAATAAATAAGTAAATAAATTGAATTAGATAAAATAAAAAAAATAAAAAATAAAAATAAACAACAACATGGTACATTTATTTCTATAACACTGTCATCGAACATGGGAAGCATACACGAAATCCTTAAAACGTTTCAAAAGATACACACACACACACACACATATATATTCATATATTATATATACATATATATGTATACATACACCCCCTATATATATATATATATATATTACACATATATATATATATATGAGGGTAAGTAAACAAACAAATGTGCTTATTTTAATACATATATATATATATATCTTATTATAATGGGGATTGTGTGTTTTTCTGTCTGTAACCGAAACTATATTACTATACAAGTCACAATTCCCGTTGTTATTTACATCACATTCTCCATGATTGTATTTTTTATTTAAACCTCAATTATTAATAAAATTGTTTTACATTATTAATACTGTTGACCATATCTACATACTTATAACATGCAATTGTATTTATATATGCAACAAAATAGCGGTTTACAGTGAGAATGGGAAGGCTAATTTGCATATTAATATTAAAAATTTGATTTGAATAAATATGTGCTTAGTATTATTGATTTCTAATTGTTTGGTTTTATCTTATTGAATATGAGCAAATATCTCTGGGATAAATCTTAAAAGAAATCCCGAACAAGAAGAAATAACTGTAATATTCTTTACTTCCTATTCTAACTAAAGAGTTAAATTCGGAAAATTTACCAATGAAAGACGGGAGTAACGGAAAATGATGGAAGAGTTAGTTTCAAAGTTGTTCTATTTTCCGATTATACCCCCTCTGTTCCAAATATTTTTATTTGAATTCTTATTCAGTTTCATTAGCCTTTCTAATTTAACATGATATTTTATTATATTAAAACTTAAATACTTGCACCCGGAGGGTGCATATATTTGCTAGTATATATATATATACAACTGCAACTATAACAGAGTAGCTTTTATGAAATCTGAATCAAAAAATCTTTTATTCTATCATTTAGCATTCCACCAGAATGTCTGAAACCAGAATTTAAAGAAGGTAACATTTCTAAGATGAAGTGAAGAGATTCTCATCAAAGAATTGACAAGATGCTGAATGCTTTCTGCTCCTGGCTATCTTTTCTACCCGGAATAACATTCAGCTTCCCAATTCAAAATCAGTAGCGTCGGGTGATGTTTATGAAAAGGTTGGAAAATGAATTCAGCAGACAAAACATCACGGGGGATAAATGAAATCTCACCAGGGTGCCAGATGGAGCAGGAAATGGAGGAAACTGGGACTAAAGAATTGATTTTACGGCTTAATATGATACAGTAAACGATTGAACGTTTCAATGAATTTCGTAATTTTAAAGATTATTGATTTTCCGGACCATATTACCCTTAGGCACCTCTTTTTGAATTCGATTAAGAAAGGACATGTTTTTCATTTACACCGTCAATATCCGGTTGTTTTAACAGATGATTTTTAGATTAAAAAAAAAAACAAACTAACTCCTAACCCTAAACCCTAATCCTAACCACTAACCCTAACCCTAACCCTAACCCCTGACAAATAACTGGATATTGATGGTGTAAATGAAAAACATGTCCTTTCTAAATCGAGATCAAAAAGGGGTGCCTATAGGTAATATGGTACGATTTTTTAATATGATAGTATTGGATGAAGGTCTGTTACTCTGTCTATTAATATAATTATAAAAAAAAGTTGGCTTCGATCCCGGGCCTAATCGTGTCATGGGTATGGCGTCAAACTGCATATAATGGTGAAGTTTTAATTCTGGAACTCTGGGGAATGTGGAGTACTTCATCACCATTACTCCTAGTTCCACTTGGAGGGGTAGGACTTGTTAGGGTCCCATCTATGGTTTAAATAGAAAAAAGTGGTTAAAAATGTGGTTGAAAATAAAACCCTCATCCAAACCCTCGTCCAAACCCACGTCCCAAAGCCTCGACCAAAGCTCTCGTTCGAAACCCTCATCCAAAACCCTGTCCAAAACCCTCTTCCAAAACCCTCATCCAAAACTCTCGCCCAAAACACTCATCCAAAACCCCCATCCAAAACCCTCTTCCAAAACCGACGTCCAAAATAACTCATCCAAAACTCTCGTCCAAAACCCTCATCCCAAAACCCTCTTCCAAAACCCTCGTCCAAAACCCTCATCCAAAACCCTCATCCAAAACCCTCATCCAAAACCCTTGTCCAAAACCATCTTCCAAAACCCACGTCCAAAACCCTCGTCCAAGACCCTCATCCAAAACCCTCGTCCAAAACCCTCGTCCAAAACCCTCATCCAAAACCCTCGTCCAAAACCCTCATCCAAAACCCTCATCCAAAACCCTCACCCAAAAACAAGAATTATTCGTGACCTCTTATTCGCTGATGATGCACTTTTCTTTGTTGTATCAAACGAGGAGGCACAGAAACTCGTCAATCATTTCTCTCATGAGATGCAAAGCTTTCGGTCTTGCCATCAGCGTTCAAAAAACCGGAAGTCATCCATCAGCCAAAACCCACTTCCCGTCCCCTTAAACCAACAATCAACGGTTGACCAGTTTCCAAATACCCATGTTAGCACCGATGGATAAAATCTCAAATATGGGAATTCATTCTATCATTTGGGCAGTAAAGTGAATACCTATGTAGCTTTAAAATAATAAGAAGAAACGCCTACAGATCCTAGAAGCCATATGCATAAAAACTAAAAAAAACTAACATCAACAAAATAGCATTTAAAGTCGGATAGAACGTATTAAATATCTTTAATAACTAACACTTAACTTACAGCCCCTTCTTTAAAAAATAATAGACTCTCCAAATTTGATAAAAACATAGATAAAAGCACTAAAAAAATGAACTAAAAATCAAATTATATACCCCATGATGACGACTGGTGAAACAGTCGAAAGCGCTCGGGATATAAGTATGGAAAATATTATATACCAATTGGATCCAGACTCAAGAAAGATCGCAAGAAGACTGGAAAAATCCAAATCCAAAAAAGGAAGAAAGAATACTCCGTGTTGTTCAATAACACATGCCTAGAAAATAACTTGCTGCCAAAACACACACACACACACACACACACACATATATATATATATATATATATGAACAATTTAAAGTTGAAACACTCGTCAGAACGACTATAATTCGTAACCTTTTATTCGCAGGTGATTCAGTTCTCGTTGGAACATAAATTGGTGGTGGTGGGGGGGAGGTATAGAAACTCATCAATCATTTCTCTCATAAGAGCAAGGATTTCGGTTTTACCATCAGCCATTTTAAAAAGTCATCCATCACCAATATGGCCTTTTTTTCCTATTTCTTTTTTAACGTTAATTTTTTCAAAGCAGATAACTAAACGGACTAAAAGCCTAATCAGCGGAACAAGTTCCAATAAAAGCCTTAGGACTCCAATTATAGGGTTTCGGTTGGTCCTGATCACGGATTCGATTATACCAAAAAACAACAACCTTCTGCTGAACTAGCATAACAAAAGCCTATCTATAGTGTTATTTAGTTAGTTGTGGCACAAGGCCAGAATCTTAAGAAGTTTAGCTGAAGGGAGAGTCGTTGGATGCATACCTATCCCAAAGGTATTAGCGTTTTGTGAAAATGCAAACAGCCTCTTTCATGATTTGAACTTGCGTCGACGAGTCCATTTCTCTAACCATTACACCACGTGCTCCCAAAGGTAGTATTATAAAGTCCTTTTCTTCTCTTCTAACCATTTTATAACACTCATCATATTTGTCTGTCTTATTAGCTGGATAAAGTCGTTTATCTGCTATCTGAGTATCTGGGCTGGTTTCTCTCTGTTCTTCTGATCTTTTTTTTTTTTATTGGAATTACATCTTTGTGTTCCTTGTTGTTCTTAGTAACGAACACAAGACTTGATATCTTTTTAGATATCTTTTGTATTAAACCCAAGTTAACCAACGCACGTGGGACAAATAACCATCTTGGAGAGACACGCGTGCCACCTTCGAAAAACACATAGAAACATTCTTTCTTTCTTTTCTTTCTCTTTCCCCGAAATTAATTTCCCTTTTCATTTCTGTCCCATGATTAAAAGGGTTGGGACAATTATAAATTAGGGAAGGAGTGCACCTGTGTTGGAATAATTTTGATATATAAGGTGTGCTGGAAATCACAACTTAAATTTATAGACTCTTAGAGGCTGCGTGGACTGAATCGGCCAATCAACACGCTCGAATATGTGGTTGGTTAACTATTTAAAGACGGTGGTGGATTGTTGCCCAACTTGCTCGTGGGATGTGCAGACGAACAGACGAACGGACAAGGATTCTTTAACACGGATCAAACTTAATGTCACAAGGGATCTCCGCTGTAAAACTGCTCTCACCTATCGCCTAAAAATGGCTACACGAATCGTAACAACCTGGGAGTCACGGCGATGAAAGGGTACTCCACATGCCCCAGAGCTCCAGAACTGTAACTTAACCATTAGAGTTTAAATTGGGCGACTGAAATTAAAAGAACAAATTAATTGTTAGTTTAGACAATATTAAAAAAGAGAAAACAGATAAAAAAAAAGAGCGCCCTCTGGTGGTGTCACCCATAATTGTCATTTTGGCTTTAGTGTTAATTGAACACACTTTCAAACTTTCTGAAAAGCGTCTCATTTTGTCTGATTAAAAGCAATCAATTCTGATTATTTTCCAAAGGTTAGTTTCTCGAGAAAATGTTCTTCTCGCTTTTCCTTCTTTTTTTCCTTCTTCCTCCTTTCTTTTCTTTTCTTTTTTTTCTTTCTTTCTTTCCTTTCTTTCTTTTTTTTTTTGGTCTCGCTCCAAAATAACACCGAAATTGAATCAGTAATTAATCTAATTCGTCCAATCGTTAACATTCAGCAGGGAAGCAAACAAAAACAACTTTGGGAATTTCGTAATTGATAACCTTGAAATGTCCCAAACTTTATTCATACAAAATGGCGAGCAAGCAATGCCCGATGTTATTTAAAATACTTAGTTACCTCCCTTGCATAATACATAGTATTACATAATATTGAGATGATGTAGTAAATAAAAGAAAGTTTTTTGAATACGAATTAATATAATATAATATAATAAGAGAACGTTATTTAATTAAAAGAATAATAAATGATATCTATTTAGTTAAAATAACGCCGGGTTAGCTCCGTCGGTAGAGAGTTCGGCTAGAAACCACAAGGTTCCTAGTTCGATACCGTCCCTCGCCAACTCAGCGTATGAGTAGCACAGTGATCTGTGCGGTAACGTAAGGAGCTGATGGTAGGTGTTGCGCTCCACCTCAGACGCAAAAACAATATCCTTGGTCTAGCGCTAGTGAAAAGGGGGAGACTCCCTCGCTGATTGGCTGATACCGAGTTTAGGCCACCCCAACGACTTTACTTACATACTACTACTACTATAACTAATAATAATAATAATAATAATAATAATAATAACTAGCAGGACCTGTGGATATACCACAGTATGATACTTTGATTATTACAACGTTTGATATGTTTACTTAAGAGCTAGTGAAAATCGTTCAATATGTACAAAGTATAATAAACATGATTTAATTCTATCACTCTTTTTATTCTTTCTTTCCTTATTTTCATATTTTCATTATGTTCGATTGAACCAGATTAGCGTTATTGCTTCCATGGTCTCACCACCTGTCTCTACCTTCCTCCTTCTCTTTCTCTCTCTTTCTTTCTATATATTTTCTTCTGTGTAGCATATATTTTTCTTACCTTTCTTTCTTTATAATAAAGATGGAATGGTCCATTATTTTTCTGAGGTGGCTCCACTCGTAAAAATAAGAATTCGGTGGATATGCAACACCAGAAAATCAGGTTTAAATTTTTGCATTTCATCGTGGAACATTTGGACAGTCTCATTTTTAACCACAGGGTATTGCAAGATGATAACGGTCGTATCTTTTTAGGAAAACGAGTATAATAATAATAATAATAATAATAATAATAATAATAATAATAAGCGAATGCAGCAAATTAGCATAAAGAAAGTACAAGACTAGGTAGGACTCCGTGGCAAAAATAATTCACTAGGAATTATGCAAGAAATTCAATATTCACCATACAACCAAATGGTATATGCACAAGCCTTACATCTGTCCTGGAGAATAAGATGCATAAAATTCTCTGGGACTTCGAGGTACAGACGGATCACCTAATCCCAGCCAGGAGACCAAACCTAGTATTGATTGATAAGAAGAAGAGAACCTGTCATCTCGTGGATTTTGCCGTCCCGGTCAACCACCGAGTGAAAATGAAAGAAAGCGAAAAGTTAGACAAATACTTAGACCTTGCCAGAGAACTGAGAAAACTGTGGAAAATGAAGGTGAAGGTCGTACCAATTGTAATTTGTGCATTGGGAACAGTCCCCAAAGCTCTGGAAAAAATTTGGGTGAATTGGATATCAGAGGAAGAATAGAGATCATCCAAACTACAACAATGTTAAGATCGGCTAGAATACTCAGAAGAGTCCTGGAAACCTGAGGAGACTTGTTGTCACTCCGCCACCAGTGAACCACCGGCTCAATAATAATAATAATAATAATAATAATAGTGACTTTATCTATTTTATTTTTAATAATGACCATTTAATGATGACCCGTATGTAATAGAGGTAAGTACTGCTTAAGGATAATTATCCTAAACTTTAATGAAAAGCCACTCCTTTATTTTTAATAATGACCATCTTAAAATCTGTATAAAATATGGATAAGTGCGACTTAAGAATAATTACCCTAAACATTCATAAAATCGACTCTACATCCTTTATCTTTTAATAACGGCCACCCAGCGCGTTCGTGATTCGTCTAGTTTTAAATGAAATTACATAATAGATACCCTGACTGTGCGTGGAATAGGAATTGATCAATTTTCTTGTTATAAAAAAAGAAACTAATTCTAGAACGATGAAAATAAAATCTTATTTGATAATGCGTCGAAAAAATTGCAAATGGCGACTGTACACAATATCAGCGTCCAGATTGATTTACTTGAATGTTATGTTGTAAGTGAAGAGGTTAATCATTTATTACCACTGGAGACTTTGTTTTCAGAGAGAAAGACGACTCTTTTATAATTAATTGCTAGAAAAAATACAACAAACAAACAAACAAACATCGGTTAAAAAAAAAGTTAGAAAGATTGTTTTCTTCAATAAAACAAGGAAGCTACCTAATAATGGAGATTTTAATCGGAAAAAATTACGTAACATCTTTATTCACTGATTTAGAAAATTCTCAGCTATAGCTAATTAAAAAATCAATTACTTTAATTAGACATGAGATTGAACAAGGTTTGGGGTTGGTTGGTTGATGAGGAGAGGTTCAGAAAGAGGGAGAAGAAGAAGAAGGAGGAGGAGGAGGATTTTGAAACTTTTCAAATGAATAGAAAAATGGAATTAATATG
>CM042168.1:67749934-67754934 GCA_023376005.1 Doryteuthis pealeii
TTAAATTATCATACCGTGGTATATCCACAGGTCCTGCTAGTTATCTATTTAAAAAATATACATTAAAACGTATTACAGCGCATAATTCATTACATTCTACTTTATTATGTTTTATATAATACTGTTACTGTACTTTTTTTCTTATTTAAAAACAGGAATAGGGTGTTTGTGGGAGCTGGAACGGATTAATGGCATTTCAGTTTATTTCAATGTGGAAAATTGATTTGATATACGAGGAAATTGAGTTCCGAGCGGAACGAATTAAACCTGTAAGCCAAGGTACCACTGTATAAATAATGTATTATATTTTGGCAAGTCTTATTATAATGAAGATTTGGTGTCTGTCTGTAACCGAAATTACGTCACTGCTTACGTCAGGGATTGCGTAAGTTTATCAATGAGTTTTTAGTTTATAGTCAAAATCATTAATACATAGAATAAATCATATTTATTGATTATGTCTCTGAAAATCTGATATTTGCCTCAAAACAGCCCATGTTATAAGTGCATTTAAAATCCTGCAATGAGTCTTATATATCACTAAGAAATAAAAGTTTACATAATATATGGTGTGGTTGATTTGCATCATGGTTTTAACAAACGGGTTTAATAATAATTACTGGTGTTTATTGATCTCTAATATTATTGTTTTATTCTTCCATCGTATTAAAATTAATCCTATGAATGAGTTTTATATAGAAACCAATTAAGATATAATTAAAATAAGTGTTATCTTTTTATAGGCGTTCTTATTTAATTTCGTTAGTTTTTCTAATTTAATATACTTCATTACATTAAAACTTAAATACTTACGCCCGGAAGGCTCATATTCTTGTTAGTCTTTATAACGTACTATATTTTTGCTAGTATTTATATAGTATGATATAATTTTGCTAGTATATATATTATACTAAATAATATATAGTCTGAGTTTTATGGCAATCTTTCATTTTTTTGTTGTTTGTTTTTGGTGCTGATATTTTTTCAAACTGTTATTATTCCATCATTTGTCTGTTGTTGTAACGAATCAAGTGAATGGACAGAGCAAAACTGTTCCGCTAGATTTGTTCTTCAGGAAATATTTGACATCATATACTTAAATTTGCTGAAAGCTAATAATAGTGACCAGAATTGTACATTACACACACACACACACACACACACACACACACACACACACACACACACACACACACACACACACACACACACACACACAACACACACACACACACACACACACACACACACACACACAGACAAACAAACTCTCACACACACACACACACACACACAGACAAACAAACACACACACACACACACACACACACACACACAAACACACACACACACACACACACACACACACACACACACACACACACACAGACAAACAACACACACACACACACACACAACACACACACACACAGACAAACAACACACACACACACACGAACACACACACACACCACACACACGAACACACACATACACACACATACACACACGAACACACACACAACACACAGACAAACACACAGAGACAAACAAACACAGACACAAACACACACACACGTATACACACACACACACACACACAAACAAACACACACACACACAACACATATACAAACACACGAACACACACACAAACAAACACACAGACAAACAAACACACACACTAACACACACACACACACACACACGAACAAACACACACACGAACACACAGACAAACACACAGACACACACAAACAAACAAACACACACACACACACACAAACACACACGCATACATATTGATAATATAATATAATATATATATATATATATATATATAGTTTTATATATTGTATATATATGCTTTTTAATTTCGCACCTGTGTGTATATATTGGTTAAGGTTGATTTAGAAGGCTATCACAATGCAGGTGTAAAGAAAAAAAAATACGGTAACAATGGTGTTGCGGTTAACCTGTATTTTATTCTTTAAGAATAAAATACAGGTTAACACACAACACCTTTGTTACCGTATTATTATTTTTTTTTTACACCTGTATTGTGATAGCCTTCTAAATCAACCTAACCAAATCAATATATATAATATATATATATATATATATATATATATATATATATATATATATAATAGATCTCATATGAACAGCATGTCTGGCTTTGGACAAACAGACCCTACAACATATTCTACAAACACTCAGGCTTCAAAATATCAAGGAACGATATATATATATATATATATATATATATATATATATATATATATATTGATAATATAGTATAGTTTGCTATATTCCTAAAGAGCGCTTCGTATCATTGATAAAGCACATATATCCAAGGATAGCGAAGATATCAAAGACCCTTAGTAAGTATCAGTTTCTGATCTATGCGATTTTCAAGCGAGAAACTGACAGTTACAAAGAACTGTTGATTTAATCTCTTTGCTACCCGGACTTAGATATATATGCTGTATCAATGATCTTGAACACTGTTTACTTTTAAATATAGCAAACTATACTAGATCTCTCTCTCTCTCTCTCTCTCTCTCTCTCTCTCTCTCTCTCTCTCTCTCTATATATATATATATATATATATATATATATATATATACTTTTGAAAATAGAGAAAAACTTCGCAGCCCGTCATTTGGTTATTATAAATTATTTCAGCCGGTAACTCCATAAAGAGCCCGCTCTCGTCAGATAGCTATGAAAATAACGTTAAAATGTTGCTTTGTATATAATCAATTAATATAGGTGTGAATCTGCATGGGTATGTATTGTAGATTTACGAAGAGTATAGATGAACCCAAATAGAATCATCCCCAACTTACATCTTTATTGGATATTTATATATATATATATCTCTACACACACACACACACACACACACATACACACACACATACATATATATATAGATATAGATAGATATATAGATATATTGGTAATTTTTCCGAGATGAAATAAAGGAAAATAAAGTGCTCAATTACAAATGTAAGAGCTTTATTTATTAAATATAACTGTTTATACAAAGCTTTTAGTGAGCATCTACCAAAAGTTTCAGGCTTTGCTCTCTTCAGGATACTGCTTAATCCCTCTGATGTGTCTGTAAGTATACACTTTGCAGTATAAAATAAAATAACAGGGGTTGACATGCCGTAAAAACCAACGAACGAACCAGCCAACCGAAAGTGAATGTGATAGAGTGACTGGGGTTCGAACTCGTTGACTACGATCTCGCAATCCAGCACGTTTGCCACTAAGCCATGGGAACTCCCTCCCCCACCCCGGTGACGGAACGGGGACTCCCTCCTCCGCCCCCGGTGACGGAACGGAGACTCCCTCCTCCACCGCCGGTGACGGAACAAACAAACAAATGATGATATATATGATTGAAGCAATCTGACAGTCGATGTTGCAGAGAAGAATCTTTTTTTTTTAATTCCAAGAATTCCAATTATTACCAAAGACATCCATCCAATCTGATTCCACAAGTTTTCCGTTTCCAGTCATCTTGGCTTGTCCGTCAACAAATCCCAGGGCAAAAGTTGAAGGTCATTCACCTCACAACATGAAGAATCGCCGCTCTTCCTGGGGCCAATTATAAATTGCAGCCTCACCAAAAAATATCTACCAGCTTATAGTTGGTTTTCGAACACTGGGGTCAAAGCCCCTACCTCAGCAGCAATTGATTGGTTGGTTGGTTGAATTTTACGGTATGTCAACCCTTGTTGGGTTATTTTATGCCGAAGACGTTTTGTCTTACTGGTATGTATTTTTGGACCATATAACCTTTAGGCACCCCTTTTCGATCTCGATTCAGAAGAACATGTTTTTCATTTACACCGTCAATATCCGGTTGTTTGTTAGGCGTTAGGGGTTAGGGATTAGGATTAGGGTTAGGGTTAGGGGTTAGGGGTTGGGTTTAGGGGTTAGGGTTAGGGGTTAGTTTTATAATTTAAAAAAAAACTCTAAAAATCGTCAGTTAACAAACAACCGGATATTGATGGTGTAAATGAAAAACATGTCCTTCTGAATCGAGATCAATAAGGGGTGCCTAAAGGTCATATGGTCCGTATTTTTGACTGGTGGCATTTATGCTGTTTGAACTAGTGGTAACGATTTCAGCCCCGAAACCACGTTTGAATTCAGAGTAATAGTCTGAAGATGACTTATTAAAAAAAAAAAAAAAAAAAAAACAAAAAAACAAAAACAAAAAAAACTAACCAGAGCCCGAAGTTTCAGTGGCCTGAACATTGAGTTTATATATAATAAAATGAGGACAACAGCCGAAATATCAACATTATTCACTTTTTGTTTTATTTATTCATGATGGGTATTCAGAATTTTACAAACTCAAAATTTTAACACGTTTCTTTTTTTTAAACTCATTTTTTCAATTTAACACACAGATGGGACCCTAACAGGTACTACCGCTCCGGGTCAGAGTAGATCTGGGAGTAATGCGGATGAAGGGGTACTCCACACTCCACAAAACAAAAAAATTGGAACTTTAGAGCCAGTTTAGAGAACCGAATCAGTAACAACACAGGTTTCACCGAGAAGGATCTTCAGGAAAACTCTGACAGGAAGGAATTGGCACAAACTGTTATATATATATATTAATGATTTGAAGGCAATTACAATGCGTATAAAAAATAAAAACAAAAAGATGTTATTTTTGTCTTATCGATTTCAAAGTATAAAACTTTTTATAAAAGTTTTATACTTTGAAATCGATAAGACAAAAATATCATCTTTTTGTTTTTATTTTTTATACGCATTGTAATTGCCTTCAAATTATTAATATATTATAACATAACTTAACAGTGCTTCAATCAAATTACCAATTACTATATATATATATATATATATATATATATATATATATATATATTGCTTTGTATGAAAAGAGCAGGACGGAATTTATTGATGAGGAGGGCTTCGTGTACAGCCAGGTGCAACTCCTTGGTTGCGGA
>CM042168.1:67759934-67769934 GCA_023376005.1 Doryteuthis pealeii
CAGGATACCCCCGAGGACTAAATAAAGGATTACGACAAGAAGATTCCGAGTCGAGAAGGTTCGGAACCTTCTCAGACTCGGCAAGAAATACCTGAAGGAGGCCGGAGGGTATATCCGCCGAAACGTTGTACAAATAACAATGAAGATGGGACCATAGTCCGAATAAAGCAGATAATAGTAAGTTCTTTTTTTTTTTTTTTTTGCTTTACGGTGCTTCGAATGCGCTATTCGGTAGAAATAGATCTGCGAGACTAGCATGCTAACCATTACACCATGATGGGATGCCTTCTTAGCCAATATGTTCACCACAGGTAGTATGTGACACAAGGTCGCAAGTATGGGGCATCCAGCGAGAATCGAACTCGCTATTCAGTAGTAATTGATCTGCGAGACTAGCTTACTAACCATTGCACCACGATGAGATGCCCATGGTATTTTCCCATCTCATTCGTCACGGGTAGGATGTGATACAAGGTCACAATTATGGGGCATGTAGCGAAAATAGAACTCTCTATTCAGTATAAATGGATCTGTGTGACTAGCTTGCTAACCAATGGGATGCCCTATGTATTTACCCATCCCGTCCGCCATGGGTAGGATGTGACACACGGTCGCAGGTATGGACATCCAGCGAGGATTGAACTCGACATTCAGTAGTAATGGATTTACGAGACTAGCATGCTAACCATTACACTATGGAAGGACGAATGAATT
Source organism: Doryteuthis pealeii (assembly GCA_023376005.1). Lineage (NCBI taxonomy): Eukaryota > Metazoa > Mollusca > Cephalopoda > Myopsida > Loliginidae > Doryteuthis > Doryteuthis pealeii. The sequence goes on from CM042168.1 coordinate 67,760,649, forward strand.
AAACGCATATCAGTTGTATAGTTGTTTTGATTATTTCCTAGTTGAGTAAAATGATATTACAGGGTGACCCAGAACAAAACAGAACTCAAATTATTTATTTATTTTCCCACTAAACTAACCCTAAACCCCAACCCTAACCCTAACCCTAACCCCTAGTTGAGTAAAATAATATTACAGGGTGACCCAGTAAAACAGAACCCAAATTATTTATTTCCCATTAAACTAACCCTAAACCCCAACCCCAACCCTAACCCTAAACCATAATCCTAACCTAACCTAACCTAACCCTAAAGCCTAATCCTAACCCTAACCCTAATTCCCCTAGATGAGTAACATAATATTACAGTGGAACCAGAAAAAACGGAACCCAAATTATTTATTTTCCATTAAACTAACCCTAAACCCCAACCCTAACCCTAAGCCTAAACCCTAATCCTAACCCTAACCCTAACCCTAACCCTCTAGTTGAGTAACATAATATTACAGGGTGACCCAGAAAAAACAGAACCCACAAATTTTGTAATAAAAATGTTAATTTTAATTTTTTTTAAGTTTAAGTCCAACAAGGGTTAGAGTTAAGGGTTAGGGTTGGGGTTTAGGGTTAGTTTAATGGAAAATAAATAATTCGGGTTCTGTTTTTTCTGGGTCACCTGTAATATCATGTTACTCAACTAGGAAATAACCGTTGTTTTTGTCTTAGAATTTGAGGATTGTCAAAAATAGTCATTGGATATTAAAACAAGAATTCACCTGAAAGTTTCTGACAAAGACAACAATAAAGATGGGGATAATCGGAAGATTCTATTGAATATTACAAATAACAAATAGCAAAAAATAACCCACGAAGGTTGATATGCCATTAAACAAAGAAAATAAACGAAACCAATCAATGTTTATTAATGAAAAACTCCGAAACAACCCGAGTCAATATATTTTCAGTCTCATACAAAGAAACGACAAATTTCTAAAAAAATACCAACTGTATCTCCTATATCTATATATTAATACTCGTGTTCCTTAAATGCACGACCGTTATTATCTTGCAACATCTTCTAGTTAAAACCGAGACTGTCCAAAAACGTCCAAGACGAAATGCAAAAATGTAAATCCTGATTATCTGGTGTTGCTTATTTGCCGAATTCTTAATTCTTATGAGTGTCGTCACCTCAGTTAAATAATGAACCTTTCCGAAAAAAGAAAGAAAAGAAAAAGGACATTCTACACAGAAAAATATAAGAAAGAAAGAAAGATAGAGTAGGGGAAAGACAGAGAGAGAGAGAGAGAGAGGTGGGGGTAAGCGCGCGGAAGCGATAACGCTAATCTATTTCAATTGAATATAATGAAAATATGAAAAGAAGTAAAGAAAGAAACAAAAGAATGAGAGAGAGAGAGAGAGAGAGAGAGAGAGAGAGAGAGAGAGAGAGAGGGAGAGAGAGAGAGAGAGGGGGAGAGAGAGAGAGAGAGAGTTCAATCAAGATTATTATACTTTTTACATATTGAACTATTTAGCAATAGCTCTTAGGTAAACATATCAAATGTAATAATTAAATTATTATACTTCGGTATATCCACAGGTCCTGCTAGTATTGAACTATTTGGCAAGAGCTCTTAAGTAAACGTTGTGATAATGAAATTATCATACTGTGGTATATCCACAGGTCCCGCTAGTATTGAACTATTTGGCAATAGCTCTTAAGTAAACGTTGTGATAATGAAATTATCATACTGTGGTATATCCACAGGTCCTGCTAGTCAAAGTTTATTAATAGAAAACTACAAACAATCCGAATGAATGAACATATCTTCAGTCTCATACAAACAAACGCCATATTTCTAAAAAACTACCATTTAAAAATAAAAAGCGTAGCAGTTGCTTATCGCATGTTCAGCGCTCACCGAAATCACAGCGAGATTTTCAAGTATTTTTGGAATGAAATCCTAACTTATTTGTAGAAAAGAATTTAACACAATGTCATTAATATCTGATTACTTAAGAGTCAAGATAGGCGCCGTTGAATAAACCCCTTGCATGGACGAGACCAGGTACGACTGTAAACTTCCCCCACCGGCGCCGCTGCCGCCGTCGCCGCCGTCGCCATGATCTCAATATGGTGGTCCTCAAAATATACACTCTCTATCATCCCGAAAAGATTGACGTAACTCTGGCTTCATCTCCCCCCCCCCCTTTTGCATTAGGCTATTTGCCAAGCTAATGCGCTAAGCAATGTGCTAGGCGATATGCCAGCCTAATGTAAACGTAATATCGAAGAATCAATCACACGTTTAAAGCATTACCTGCGCACGAATCGAATATTTAACTGAGAAACAGGAAAAGAACGAAGGTTGAATATCTTTTTTTTTTCTTTTTTTTTTTTTTTTTTTTTTTTACAAATAAATGCTACCAGCATTTGCTACAGAAAAAAAAATACTAGCTGACCTACCCGTTTACGTCGGTTGGTTGTTTCGTTTTGTTAGAAAAAGTATGGATATTTATCTTCCAGCGGTTTCGGGCAGAGTGTATGACGATTGGGAATCGCCTGCCTCGTATTTGGTCATATTTATGACGTTTATTTGCATTAAAGGTCACGCGTCGGCCGCATATGTCACATGTCACACCTTGCTCTATGATATAGTTATTTACTAAGCTTAGCTTAGATGTGGCACAAGGTCAGTAGTATGGGACGCCCAGTGAGAATCAAACTCACTAACAATGGGCTGCAAATCTAGCTTGCAAACCATTACACCACGTGAGGTGCCTGAATGTTGGGTATATATATATTTACCAACCCCTCCGCACGAGCAGGATGCGACACAAGGTCAATTTCTTAAGCGGAGTTCAGCAGGTTTGAATTCAGAGTTTTCCTTCTCCTAGACCGGTTGCCTAGCCAAGGTTTAAGAGCCCAGACTGCCTACTATTTACCCATAGCTGGAGGGAGAGTAGGATTCATACCTTTCCCAAGGGTATTAGCGCTAACTGAAATGCAATTACCACGTCCAGGATTTGAACTCGGGGCGACGAGTCCATTTCCCATGACTTTAACCATTACACCACGCGCTTCCCACAATTGCCCAGTTGTTGTATAGCCGACTACTACTGGATTTCAATAAACAACAGATACGTATTTACAAAGATAGGACTCGTCTTTATTTTCTTCGGTGTGTGGTTGCTAAAGGCGTAGAGCTTTACAATGAAACTACCGGTGGCTGGCGAAGAGCGCAGTGTTCACAATGAGTGCCCGGGGGGTGTTTGCTGACGGGAGACGCGAAGTATCCTCTTGGCTGCTGGCTGGGGTCTCTGACTCGGCTCGAACCCTCAGGCATTTATATTAGATACTCATACGCATCTTTATCTTTTGATCTGATAACGACCTTTTTATATATTTCTTTATCTTCTCCCTGCTTCTTTGACCGGAAAGCCTCGCTTCCGTTTTCCCTTTTTTTAAAAATATATATCTTTATATTTCTCTTTGTCTTTTCACCGGAAGCTTCGTCTTCCGGGCGAGGACAATACAACACAGTGAGAATCGAACTCACTAATAATGGTTTGCGATTCTAGCTTGCTAACCATTACACCACGTGAGGTGTCTTGCTCTATGATATAAGGGGCTTGTTTTTACACAGAAATCACTCTGGTTTTATTACCATCCTACCTAAAACACGTCCATCGTGCTTATAGAACTACAGCGATTCTAAACTAGTAGACCGTGGTACCAGATACTGAACCAAGGTCGCAACACCGGTAATCTGCTGCAAGACTAATTCTGACTACTTTAGGTACGAGGCAAGGTGTCATATGGTGGGGGGTGTTTTACCTTCTACTTCCTTGTTACTGAGGATACCCTCTCTCTGTAGCATTACCCCCGAAGAAATCGCTACAATTTTGTTTTACGACATAGCAACCCTATTTCGGGTCATTTAATGCCGATTCAAGTCATTTTAATAAATTTTTATTCTAGAATCGGAAGTATGTTAAATATTATCGGCACTGAAGCTTCATAATAATAATAATAATAATAATAATAATAATAATAATAATATACAACAAAATGGTATATGCATAAACCAGAATCTGTTATTGAGAACGAAACGCCTAAAATTCTCTGCGACTTTGAAATAAAAACGGATCACCTTATCCCAACAAGAAGACCAGACCTAGTGTTGATAAACAAAAAAGAAAGAACTTGTCAACTGGTGGATTTTGCAGTGCCAGCAGATCACAGGGTGAAGCTAAAGGAAAATGAAAAAATGGACAAATATCTAGACCTTGCCAGAGAACTGAAAAAGTTATGGAATATGAAAGTGAAAGTGATACCAATTGTAGTTGGTGCACTTGGAACAGACCCAAAAGGATTAGAAAAGGGTCTGGAAAGTTTGGAAATCAGAGGAAGGATTGAAACCATTCAGAACACTGCACTGCTGCAATCTGCCAGAATAGTCAAAGAGTCCTGGAGACCTGAGGAGACTTGCTGTCACTCAGACTCCAGTGAAAGACCATCAGCTAATGCTGATGTGAAAACTTAAAAGGAGCAAATAATAATAATATGTGATATACCACAGTATGATAATAATTTAATTATTACAACGTTTGATATGTTTACTGAAGAAGAAGAAGAAGAAGAAGAAGAAGAAGAAGAAGAAGAACAAGAAGAAGAAGAAGAACAAGAAGCCTCACGAAGCTGGTTGTTTTTTTTACGGTATATTAACCCTTTTCGAGTCATTTAATATCGAATCAAGTCATTTTAATAAACAAAGGACTAGGGTTCCTTACAGTACATGGTGTTGCTTAAGTGGTACCCAATTAAGTAGTGAACAGGTTATTGCTGCTTAACTTCAGTTTTGTTTGATTGGTTTGGTTGTTTTGTTTTACGGCATATCAACTTTTTCGGGTCATTTAATGCCGAATCAAGACATTTTGATAAACAAAGGACTCAGTTGGCTTACAGTACCTGCTGTTGCTTAAGTGATCCCCAATTAAGTATTGAACAGGCTAATCCCTGATTAACTTCAATGAACTAGCGGGAACAGATGCTTTCAGCGTGACTCCACCATCTCATCTAGCATCTTTCTTTTCTTTCTTTTATTCATTTTCTTTGTTTCATTCTTCCTTTCTCCTTCTTTTTGCATTCTGTCTTTCACCCGTTCTTTCTTTCTTCTTTTTCTTTCTTTCTTTCTTTTTCATTCTGTCTTTTGATTATTATTTTATTTTTACAGATAATATTTCAGTATTTACTACAGAAAAAATACTAGCTAACCTAGCCATCTCCGTCGGGTAAGATATAAAGATTTCGATCACACTTGGATATAACAGTGTTGGGATTACATCTATCGACTAATATGAGACACTAGTCTGCCAGTAGGAACTAGGTGACGTAGCAAGCAGCCTCATAAAAGTACTAGCGCAAAAGTCAAAAGACTCTTAGACCCACCTTCAGACTCACGAATCAGTTGTGTTTCCTCTCTACAGAACAAGTATTTCGTGTCGCATGGCGCACAAGAACATGCTCAGCATATAAGCCTTTATACGAGGAAGCGCGTGGTGTAATGGTTCAAGTCATGGGAAATGGACTCGTCGCCCCGAGTTCAAATCCTGGACGTGGTAATTGCATTTCACTTAGCGCTAATACCCTTGGGAAAGGTATGAATCTTACTCTCCCTCCAGCTATGGGTAAATAGTAGGGCAGACTGGGCTCTTTAATCTTGGTTAGGCAACCGGTCTAGGAGAAGGAAAACTCGGCTTAAGAAATTGACCTTGTGTCGCATCCTGCTCGTGCGGAGGGGTTGGTAAATATATATATTTCTTCTTTTACCAGCAGCCTCAAGGCTTTATCTACTAATAGATTATTTTCCCATAAGGACATTTCTCTTATACAACTATTTCTCTGTCTGATTTTTGAGGCTTGATAATTTGTATTGGTTGAACACATGGCGTAACGGATATAAGGGTAGAGTTAATACAGTTTTAACTTAGAACTGTATTAACTCGACCCTTATATCCGTTATGCCATGTGTCCAACCAATCATAAAGTGACAATCATCTGGAGGTTGCAGGTTCAATCCTGACTACAGGTGAAAATAACAAATAACACTTACCATAGCTTAAAACGTGTACCCGGTCATGGTTAACGGAATGAGAACAATCTACCCCAATGGATTGAATAAAGGGTTCGGTTCGAAGCACTGTGAATGCCCTCGATTACCGCATGAAGGCACCGAGACTATAATATAGTTGTTGTGCCCTTGAAGTTACAGCGCCTCCCGTGACTGTAAAGTCCAATGTTCGAAAAACATTCTCGACCACAGACGTCGCATGTGAAGGCTGTCCCTGAAGATGTTGATGTGCCGGTGCTTTGTGGCCGCTGCTTTCTTCTGGACCTTCTAGCTTCATGGTGTTGATGTTGCTGCGTTTCAAGAATGTCTGCAAGAACGATCTCAAGTTCTTCGCATTGCTCGGGACCGCCCTCGGTGGTGGCAGGCTCTCTGTAGAGGACTGTTCATGCCTGAAGTCACCCTGGCGCAACACCATGTATATAACAATAAAGACGAGAACAACAGAACAAAAAATCTAAATAATACAGGACATTTCTCTCATACAACTATATTCAAGCTCCTCTTTGTATCTTCTGTCATGTTTTATATTCTCCTTTAATAAGTTAACTATAAGATATCTTTGTCGTCGTGAATTGTTCTTATATCTAAACCGAACGAGGAAACTATATTCAACCAATTATCGCACTGTCTATTTCCTACGACGATAACCATTTCACGACAAGCGCCTCCATACTGAAGAAGAACTTAATTAGCAATGGTTAATTATATAAGAATAATTATTTTAGTCATCGTCATCATGTTTCACTGACAGCACAGATTCCCATGACTCTCTCTCGCCATTCGTCCCTATTGGTCATCGCTCCTGGCAAGTCCCCATCACAACGATCGTTGATTTTTTTCGTCTGAGGAATTGGAAAAATTCTGTAGATCTCGATTCAATCAAAATATAAATCGGTAAATTAAACCGACATTTGCCTATGTGCAATAACCGTGTTTATGTTGAAGTCTAAATAAAAAAATAAAAAAAAGAAGTAATCGATAATTCTATAGACAATAAATCCCCTGAAGTCATTTTCATTCTCAATCGCCTCTTTCTAAAAAAAAAAAAAAAAAAAAAGAAAAAAAAAAAAAAAGAAATAGTTTATCGTTCCCCCAAAATCCTCACATGTATTTCCAGACTTGATTATTATTAAGATGGTAACAATCCCTAAACCGTGTGTTTCTCCAAATAGAAAAAAAAGTCACGTGTGTCCTAATTTCCAAAATAACTATTCCCAATTTTGACACCCCAAAAAGCTAGCGGGTTTGAATACTAAAATCCACCGAGCTAACCAGTAGCCGTCCAGTAGTCCAGGCGTTTGTTTTCCAAAGCTGGACTATGGAAAATTATATCGACTCCCCATATCAGTCACAAGGCAAAATATGGTTCGAAAGTTGGTTGTACCTTTCCGTCCACTAAGAACGATGGCGTAGTGTCAAAAAAATTATCTGCATCTGCGCAAGTGACTCTGGAGGAAAATTCTTGAGTGACAGTGCACTGAATTCACACAAACTGTGATACTTTCTGTGACTGCCGGCTTTTCTCCCTCTTTCTGGCTCTCTTTGCTGTCGAGGTTACTCTCCTCTCCGCCTCACCCCTTTCCGTGCCTTGCTTAATGTTAAAGCACCAGGCCGCTCTATTTTTTGCATCTACTTCCCACGTGTTTGTGTCAATATGGCATATCCCCGTAACTCTCCTGCAGACATCTTTAAATCGTAGGCGTGGTCTACCAACTGATCGGGAGCCTTTTTACTAATTCGCCATACAAAAGATCTTTTGGGGTGCGGCCATTTTCCATTCTCCTGACATGTCCAAGCCAACGAAGACGTTCATATATTGTGCGTAGTAATGTTGCTAAAACATATTCTTTGAGCGGTCAATATTCTCACAAGGGAACAAGTTCCATTTTACTTGTTAGACACTTATCTTAGAGGTGATTAATTGACGAGGTCCATATCTTTCGTTTTAGGGTTCTTCGCGTGGGTCCCTCGTGGTCTTATCTGCTCGTCCGCTGCTACTGTTATGTTTTTGTCTGGCCAGTGTGTCTGCTGCACTTTGACCAGTGCTAGCGAACTAGTGACCTTCTCTTGGGGTCTTTCAGGGTCAGAGAGCCGACAATGTTTGGGGCAATAACTCATATTTTTTATAGGACCAAAAATAACAGTCCTGAATTTCACGACGATAACCAAGTATTATCCCCCTAAGGAATTCAAGATGACCTTTCAAGTAAACCATTAAAAAGAATACTAAATATATTTGCGTACATCTACACACATGCAAAATGTAAAACATAAAAATATATTTTATATGTCATAAAAGGACAACGACTGTTTTAACTCAACCTATTATTTATTTTGTTTGATTTATCAATAATTCCTTTCAGCATCAAATTTTTAATGGGAAAATCAATAAATAATTTGGGCTCTTTTTTTCTGGGTCACCCTGTATACAGGCCGACCAAAAAAAAACAGAACCCACAAATTTTGTAATAAAACAGTTTTGTAATAAAACTGTTAATTTTAACTAGGGGGGGGGTTAAGGTTAGGATTAGGGTTAGGGTTAGGGTTAGAGTTAGAGTTTTCGGGAAAAACGCCCTAAGTTGATTGTTTTTTTTTGTTTTTTTTTTCAAGTTACACCGCTTCGGCTACGGACTTCAATCGTAGCTGGTGTTTGTTTTTCAGCGGCCACCGTCTAGCGGTTTTTGAGGCAGGAGGCCGGGACGGAACTTCGCGAAGAATACCAAAAAATGAAATAAAACAGAAAAATGGATACACAGAATCAAAGAAGGATTCACAGAAAGAAATAAGGACACACAGAAAGGAAGACGTGAGAAAAGAAAGGACAGACAGAAAGAAAGAAAAGGAAAGAAAGAAGTAAGGACACACGAAAAGAAAGCCAAACAAAAGAGAGCAAAAATGGAAAAACAATTTGCCAATCATTATTTAACTGTCGCCGTTTAAAATGATATTTCTTTCTGAAAAAAAAATAAATAGAAAAACCCCTAAACGTGTGGTTTTTAAAAACAGTCTTGCAATTTTCACATGCGCGATAACGATTTCATTAAACTTATATTTAATCTAAAGTCTTTAAGACAAGACTTCAGGGCTCACTTCTCCGAAGTTACTATGCCAACAAATTCATTAATATGGATTTTGATTTTGAGGAGGAAAAAGAGAAAGTTCAATGGATTTAAACTTT
>CM042168.1:67772434-67787434 GCA_023376005.1 Doryteuthis pealeii
GACACAGAGCAAGGTAGGTGTATGGTAAGATAGTAACAGAGCAAGATAACTGGAGAGAGAGAGAGAGAGAGAGAGAGAGAGAGAGAGAGAGAGAGAGAGAGAGAGAGAGAGAGAGAATGGCAGAGCAAGGTAGGTGTGTAGAGGGACGATGACATACTGAGGAAGATATGCAGATGCTGATAGATATTAACAGGTAAAAAAATAGATATGCATGCAAAATAACTTTACTTATTTAATATACATTTCCTAGATAAACACACAATCTTAGAATCGCAATTAGCAAAATTTGTTGATGTTTTTCTGCAGGTGGTGCAATCCAATAAAGCTAATCACCTGTCAAGCTAGAGGAATCTGGGAATTTTCAGTTGTCTATCTTTTGAATGTGACCTTATAACAGATTTTCATTGGTTTTTTTTTGTGTGTGATATGTGACGAAACTGAAAGGCAGCCGTATGAACAAACCGGAGTCCCAGCCCCCACAAACAAAGCGCGTCAGGATATGTTTGGCCTGTGGCGAGCAGCTACGGATACTCGAACTCGCTACCTCCTCGTAGCTGAGGTGTTGTTAGTAGAGACCCAAATAAAGTATATCCGAATTTGCATAAGCGCAGCCGAACGAGCAGAAATAAAGACGGACTGTCGCTGACAGGGCGAGTGAGGAAGAAAGTGTTTGGACGGCAAGTGAAATCTGACGACTGCTATCTTACTGGTCCAATTGCCGAAGCCACTGGACGTAGGGACCGAAAAGCCAGGTAAGATATTCCTATTAGTAAAGTCACTCCCAGGGATCTATATGGACAATTTTTGTGAAGTCCTACTTTAAAACTTCAAAAATGACGTCACTTTTATTCCTCATTCTATGACGGCATTCATTCTGGGCTGGTTGAGCTGGCTTCATCCAACGAATTCACCTGTGGTAAATTGCTGGAAGGAGTAACAAAGGAATAGGAAATTCACAAACAATACCCAAACCTGCATGCATATCCTGGTCAGGGGAAAGAGATGCCTTTGTTTGCCGCAGACAAGTAAGCCAAAAACCGTTGATTCCTGACGATGATGGAGACGTCATTTGGATTTTCGCCAGAGGCTCTTTGTCCGGATTGAGGCCTTAATACCAATGGGTACCAGACCTGTTCATCTTGACTGTTAAAATTACCATATTTATTTTATTTTATCACAATCATGGTTGATTTGGTTTGATTTGGTTTGTTTTACGGCATATCAACCTCAGTGGGTCATTTAATTCAGACAAAGTTTTGAAATAAATTCATTCTTAATGGACAATCAATTTTTTTAATAAACATTTTTCTATTTAACCCATAGATGGGACCCTAACAGGTACTACCACTCTGAGTCAGAGTGGATCAGGGAGCAATGGTGATGAAAGGGTGCTCCACATTCCCCAAACCACCAAAACTGGAACCTCACCATCAGATAGAGTTAAACGTCATTCCCAGGACATGAAGACCCTCAGCCACCGCCTTCTAGCACACATACGATAAAAAGGGTTGGGGCTTGCCATAAGGGCAATAGGGTTGGGGCAATCATATAGGTTCTAGGGCTTGACGTGACAACGCCCGTCTAGCCTATGTAAGGGCCTAATGTTTGGTTTGTTTTACAGCATATCAACCTCAATGGGTCATTTAATATCGACAAAGTTTTGAAATAAATTCATTCTTAATGGACAATCAATTTTTTTTATAAACACATTTTTCTATTTAACCCATATATGGGACCCTAACAGGTACTATCACTCTGGGTCATAGTAAAAAAGGGAACAATGGTGATGAAGGGGTGCTCCACATTCCCCAAACCACCAAAACTGGAACCTCACCATCAGATAGAGTTTAACGTCATTCCCAGGACATGAAGACCCTCAGCCACCGCCTTCTAGCACACATACGATAAAAGGGTTGGGGCTTGCCATAAGGGCAATCATATAGGTGCTAGGGTTTGACGTGGCAAGCCGATTGATTGGAGGGGGCCTCTCCGACCGCCCGTCTAGCCTAAGTAAAGGCATAAGAGGAGTGTTGCATCACAACCATGATAAACAGTAAAATGAAATGGCAACGAAACACTTGAGTTGATTCTAATCGTTTCATATTTACTGTTCGATTCTAATAATAGCAAAAAATAAGTCTCAGTTACTCTTCACTCGTGTCGGTCGGGGTTTTTTTTGTCACCGTTTAAGAGACGTGTGAAATTCTAGAGCTTCTGAACGTGTAATTGTTCGGACTAGACACGCTGGTTTTAACTGATTATCAGTTAATCCCATCGGGTCATTATCAATCGGCTTCTCACAATATGGTCTGTCTATCTCGGCAATTGGATGGGCGGAAACGAGGCTGGACGCTGACCGTTTGGAGAATCCGTCCATTAAAAAAAGAAGAAGAAAAAAAAAGAAAAAAGAAGTTTGTATCAATTGTAACTGAATTATTCGTTTTCAATTATTCATCGTATTGATGCAATGGTACTTACTGAAAAGTTCCTGGTCCGACCAATAAGGAAACTATTGTATTGTTTTTTCTTTATAAAAATACGTGTGTTACATAATTCGTGGATAGCCTATGAATTATGTCTGTAAAATTCACATAACGGTATGGTAAATGGAAAGTTACCAATGACCGTTGTAGGAAGTTGTAAAAGTGATTGAAAAGGTAGTTCTTCTTCTCTGACCTGGACGCCAATTGCTGATTGGCTGAAAGCGAGCGTGAGAAGAGAAATTAAATTTTGGTTAAGGGACTAGACGTAACGTTCATCTGTCTCAAGATGCCAACTTCTCACCACGCGGTTGAAAACTCTTTTGGGTTTCGGGTTTTTAATAAAGAATAAAGACATCTTGTAAAAATAATAAGACTTGCTTAATTATTACAACGAAACCAGCCCAGCAGAAGGAAGGAAGGAAGCCCAGAAGAAGAAGATGGCCGCCGACGAAGCAGAACCAGTACGTACCCATCTCTCTCCTCTCTCTCTCTCTCCGCTCTCCCCATTAAATACCAGATATAAAATGGATATATAACACGTGAAACTTATAGTCATGAGACTGGTATAAGGAGGAGAGAAAACTATTTATTTTTAGGTTTTATCCTGCTCTACAAACCAGTATTTGAGCACTTTTCTGATTTAAGAAAAAAAGTTTTCCTAACGAGAAATATGCATGCAGTTCTACATGCAGTGGAGGCTTGTGGTGTAATGGTTAGAATCGTAGGAAATGGACTCGTCGACCCGAGTTCAAATCCAGGACGATGCTGTTTGCATTTCCCTATACCATTGGAAAATGTATGCATCCAATTACTTTCTCTCTCTCTCTCTCTCTCTCTCTCTCTCTCTCCAGCTATGGGAAAATAGTAGGGCAGATTGAGCTCTTTAACCGTAGCTAGGTAACCTGTCTAAGAGAAGGAAAACTCTTAATTCAAACATGTTAAATTACGCTTAAGAAATTGATCTTGTGTCACATCCTTCTCGTGCGGAGGGGTTGGGTAAATATATACACGCAGTTCCACATGTTTATTTCACAGTTCCACGCACTTGGTACATCGTCACTCAATTTAAAAAAATACTTTTAAAAAACATTGGTTGGGCTGAGATCTTTTCAGCATCTCCTTTTTAACGTTATTTGTAAAAAAAAACAAGGCTTTGACGATTGGCGCAATACAGTCTTCCTACATCCTGTTTTCAGTATCGAGACTGAATTCGTATTAACTAAGACAGTAATGAAGAAATGAATGAAACGATCTTTGTCCCATAATGATTGGTACATTTATATATACAGGGTAATTGTAAAGTAACTCCTTATTTTAAAAATCTTATAATTTATTTCTGAATCATCATTTTTACAAAGGAAGAATATAAGAAGAAGACACATGAGATGGAATTTTATCTAAGATTCTATATAAGCACCAGCATTCGCCTCCAGCCTCTCACGCGGCTCGGGAATCGCATCAACTGATCTTCCCTAAGAACTCTTGAGGAATAGCAGAAATAAATTCTCGTATTCGCCCTTCACGTTCTTCCAAAGTCATTGGTTTCGTAGAATAGATTTGTTCCTTCAAGCAACCCTTAAAAAAGTCGAAGAGTGTTAAATCGGGGCTTCTGGCCAGCCACTCATGTGAACCACGTCTACCCATTCATCTCCCAGGAAAATGGTGATTCAGCCATTCCCGAACAATAATATCAAAATATGGAGGCGCACCAACAACGACACAGATTTAATTAAGAAAAATTTAACTGTAATTAAAAAATTATAAATAGTTTAAAATAGGGAGTTACTTTTCAATCAGCCTGTATATTAAGGAACATACATTAAAGAATTGAGAAAAATGTAACTGCATATAAAAGAATTATAAATAGTTTAAAATAGGGAGTTACTTTTCAATCAGCCTGTATATTAAGGAACATACATTAAAGAATTGAGAAAAATGTAACTGCATATAAAAGAATTATAAATAGTTTAAAATAGGAGTTACTTTTCAATCAGCCTGTATATTAAGGAACATACATTAAAGAATTGAGAAAAATGTAACTGTAATAAAAAATTAATAAATAGCATAAAATAAGGAGTTACTTTTCAATCACCCTGTACATTTCTTATACTAATTGTAACATTCATTATGGAACAGATTTAATATGATGTAAGGTGTGTTCAATAAGTATCAAGACTGGCGCTGTATGTATCATGACAGAAATGAACAATGAATTAACGTATTTTGTCCCATAATAGTTGGTACATTTATATATGCATTTCTTATAATCAATGTAACATTCATTATGGGACAGAGGTAGTATTATACGAAGTGATTTCAAAAAGTATCGAGACTTTGTTTTACAAAAAGAATATTTTTTCAGCATGATCCCCTTCTTTTTATTTAATTCACTTATATAAAAATGGCTACACCTGGTAAAACATTATGGAATTAGTACTCTTAGAAGATGTTCGCCTTTTTCTATGTATTTCTGTGGCGTCGTTGTTATCAATCTCTATACAATGCGGACTGCTATACTCATCTCTGTTGCTATACTCACTGACGGCACCTGAAGAAGGTCGGAGAGTACAGCAACCGTTTGCTCTACTCTAGGCGTCTTTACGCGTCGACCTATTTCTCCACTACAAAATGATAGAATGAAAAATGAAAAAATCCAGTTAAAAATTATCTAATAATTACATGTCAGGATAAAGACTCCTAAATTTCCTATCTTATGTGAACGGAAATACACTCGTATCTCGAGCATGCGCAGTAAGGCAATCCTTTGATATTATTGATTCGGCTTGTTACAACGAATTTTGTAATAACTTTTATAAAATACAACCAATCTTAATAAAAAAAAATCTTTAAATAAAAAAACGGCGCCATCTTGGTGAAAATTTGATTCTGCGTAAATTTGAGTAAGACATTAAATAGCGAAAATTGCTCTAAAAAAAAACCTCGCTAGTTATAAAGTTTTTGTAAATGTTTAGATTCTTTTCCTTATTTTTTCTTAGTCATTAACTTTTCCCGGTCCTTGGTTTATTTGTTTAACGGCATAGCAACTCACTGTGGCTTATTTAATCACAACATTTGATTTATTTGTAAATGTTTGATTACTATAGTAGAGAAGAGAAGATGGTTTAATTTGGTTTGTTTGTTTTACGGCATATCAACTCTTTTCGGGTCATTTAATGCCGAAACAAATCATTTTGATAAAGTTTTCTATGTTTCAAGTTCTTAATATCTTCAAATTGCTATAAATAATTTTCATTATCTTCGTTTGTTTTGGTTTGGTTTGTTTAATGGTATAATAACCCTGTGGGTTATTTAATGCAAAAAACTGTTAGAGTGTGAGATAAAATTTGCCTTTACAGGTGTAATTTTTGTCGATGTATTTCGTGAATGTATTTTATATCTGACTCTTTTTAAATATATTTTGATTTTCATGCAGCAGTAAGAGAGAAAGAGGAGAGAGAAAGATAGAAAAGTAGAGAGAGAAGAGGAGAGAGAGAAGAGAAAAGTAGAGAGAGAAGAGAAAGAGAGAAAGATAGAAAGTAGAGAGAGAGAGGAAAGAGAGAAAGATAGAAAAGTAGAGAGAGAAGAGGAAAGAGAGAAAGATAGAAAAGTAGAGAGAGAAGAGGAGAGAGAAAGATAGAAAGTAGAGAGAGAGAAGAGGAAGAGAGAAAATAGAAAAGTAGAGAGAGAAGAGGAAGAGAGAAGATAGAAAGTAGAGAGAAGAAGAGGAAAGAGAGAAAGATAGAAAAGTAGAGAGAGAAGAGGAGAGAGAGAAAGATAAGAAAAGTAGAGAGAGAAGAGGAAGAGAGAAAGATAAGAAAAGTAGAGAAGAGGAAAGAGAGAAAGAGAAAAGAGAGAGAAGAGAGAGAGAGAGAAAGATAAGAAAAGTAGAGAGAGAAGAGGAAAGAGAGAAAGATAGAAAAGTAGAGAGAGAGAGAGGAAAAGAGAGAAAGATAGAAAAGTAAGAGAGAGAAGAGGAAAGAGAGAAAGATAGAAAAGTAGAGAGAGAAGAGGAAGAAGAAGATAGAAAAGTAGAGAGAGAAGAGGAAGAGAGAAAGATAGAAAAGTAGAGAGAGAAGAGGAGAGAGAAAGATAGAAAAGTAGAGAGAGAAGAGGAAAGAGAGAAAGATAAGAAAAGTAGAGAGAGAAGAGGAAAGAGAGAAAGATAGAAAAGTGGAGAGAGAAGAGGAGAGAGAGAAAGGTAGAAAAGTGGAGAGAGAAGAGGAGAGAGAGAAAGATAGAAAAGTAGAGAGAGAGAAGAGGAAAGAGAGAAAGAGAGAAAGTAGAGAGAGAAGAGGAAAGAGAGAAAGATAGAAAAGTAGAGAGAGAAGAGGAGAGAGAGAAAGATAGAAAAGTAGAGAGATAAGAGGAAAGAGAGAAAGATAGAAAAGTAGAGAGAGAAGAGAAAGAGAGAAAGAAAAGAGCTGGAGAGATAGAACACTGAAGAGCAAAGAGAGTAGAGAAGAGAGAGAAAAGAAAAGAAAAGAGGAGAAAGAAAAATGCAAGGAGAGAGAGAGAGAGAGAGAGAGAGAGGAGAGAGAGAGAGAGAGAGAGAGAGAGAACGTAAGTTTTGATTGGATTTTACGGCATGTCAACCCTAATTCGGTTATTTTATACGTTTTATGTCATACTTTCATGGTGAGTACTGAATTTTCTTTTTAACTCAAACTTTTCAAACTCAATTTTTCTATTCAACTCATAGTTGGGACTAACAGGTACTACACCTCCTGGTCAGAGTGGGACTGGGAGTAATGGTGATGAAGGAGTACTCCACATTCAACCAATTGGAACTTAACCATCAGATTAAGGTTTTGATTTTAGGGACTCATTGAATTCAATGGAGGGAGCCGGCTCAACCCACCCCGGGTGTGACTATGTTACCAGAGTGGACCTGGAAGTTATGACAATGAAAGGTTGTTCTACACGTCCGAGTGATCCAGACCTGAACTCTTACAACCGGTTTCAGTTTAATATAATCGCCAGAACATACATTTTGTGTCGTCTTACTCTTTTGCAGTGGACACAGTGGACATATTTGGTGGTGCGTGGTGTAATGGTTAAAGTCGTAGGAAATGGACTCGTCGACCCGAGTTCAAATCCTGGACGAAACTACAGTTCACATAGCACTAATACCCTTAGGAAAGGTATGAACCCAACTATTCTCCCTCAAGCTATAAGTAAATAGTAGGGCATACTGGGCTTTTAACCTTGGTTAGTCAACCAGTCTATGAGAAGGAAATCTCTGAATTCAAACATGTTAAATCCGCTTGGGGTGGTCAGTACTAGAATAGACTAAGTCCTATTTAATGATCTATTTCATTAATCTACGCGACACTCGTATGTAATATGGCTAAGTACTGCTCTACGCACTCTACTTTTAATAATGTCTATTTTACAATCCGTATATACGACTAAATGTACATTTTTAATTTTTAATAATGACCTTCCCACAATACGTATGTAATATTGGTAAGTATGTTGTATACCCTTTCTTTCCTTACTTCTATTATTCTTCTGTTCATCTTTCGTATCTTACGTTCTTCTTCCAGCGTCTGGGCCTAGTCTTGGGGACTTCGTGTCTGGTCTTCTAGGTCAGTCTTGTTGCCAAAACATTCATCAACCACAAAACCATATTATTTATTTAAACTTTTATTTCTTAACTAAACTAATCACAGCGCGTGTGCAGTGAGTCTCAGCTGAAGCAGTAACATCTTATCTGCCTGACGTCCAAGTTGAAGCTGAAGACCCAACCAGGTCCCACGTGACTTCACGTATTTCGCGGGCTTTCTGTAATATTCCATGGAAAGTCCCACCCGTGATATGAAAAGGGGCCATCCTTTCAGAAATACAGGGGTTGACAATAATCTATGCATAGATTATGTAACAAGTATTGTTTACGAATAATTATACAAAACTTCAAAAGGGGCGGCTATACGTCCTCTATTTTTAATAATGACCATCTCACAACTCGATGTAATATGTAATATGTAAGTACTGTTTACAAATGATCATTCTAAATTTTGATATGAGCTACACTACGTTCTCTATTTTTAATAATGACCATCTCACAATATGTATGTAATATAGGTTAGTACTGCTTCCGAATGTTGCATAGCGCGTCGTCACTGTACTAAATTGCAATAGTTTTATCTTCGTTGTAAGGGATGACAATAACACCAAAGTTATCCTCCAGAAGTTTATTGAAATAAATTCAAGCTTCTTAACTTCGAGAGAGAGGGTCAGTTTAATTAATATATTCAGTCTTTAGACTTTCGGTCCTTCGATTAAATTTCTGGGCGACAAGCTTTTTCAGTTGGTAAATATTAAGGCTAGCTTTTCCGACACCAACTACACGAGGTCCCGCTCGGCCGACTACTGACCACCGATCACCTCACTCTCTCTTCGGCTGACTGCCTCCGGGGCTAACTGACGACTGACCTGTCTCGAGCCCTCGGTTCTTTTATATTCATAGCTACTCCCACGTATTTTTATCTCTTGATCTGATAACGGGCAGTTGTTAAACTTCTTTGTTTAATAAAACCGGAAATTCATATTTCCGTTTGTACAATATATAACACGAATAGTCATACTAAACTTTAATAAAAGTGACTCTACATTCTTTGTATTTCAAAATGATCACCTTATAACTCAGATATGATATGATGCAAACAATAATAATTTCTTATTTTAAAAATTCAGATAAAAATTGTCTGTCTCGAAATTCAATTGTTGAGATTAAAAGATTTTTTTTTTCAATGAAACATGCTGGCAAAAAAAGATGGCGACGTTTTTCGCGCCAAAATGGCAGCCATTTTTTACAAGGCGATCATTTCATCTGTCGACAATCGTATAGGGCAGGGTTTCTTAAGGGGGCAGGAGATTTGTGGGGAGTCCACATGGTCAAATTTGAAAAATTATGGTGCCAATGGGGACCAAAAAAATTAAGAGCCTCAAAATATATATATATGGAGTATTTTGTAATTAATGATTATTATTTAGTTAAAATGTGAATTATATTTAAGCTATCAGACGATAACTCTGAGTTCAAATGTGGTTTCGGAGCTTTAATATCGTTGCCACTAATTCAAGGCGCTCCTAGCAGCATAAAATACCACCAGACTTATTGACAGAAATATGAATTGAGTCTTAGGTAAATAAGGAACATCTAAACAAGGCACGAGAATACAGCAGACCTGAACATTGTGTTTATACATACCACAATAAAGGTGACGACAACAGTCCGAAACATCAAAATTATTCACATCAAGCCTCATCTAAAAAAATACAGACAAAATATATTTATCTATTGTATTTTTTAATCTGACCTATGCAACGTAGCCATTTTTAGTTTTCAATTTGTCAAAATCTAAAACTATTAATTTATTCTTTAAATCAGGGTTTCTCAGCAGGGGTCATACGACCCATTTGGGACCATGGGACTTTTGAGGGGCCCAAAGAACTCGTATTGGGTTGATGGGGGGAATGACCAAAAATATTGAGAAACACTGGTATAAGGGATTCTATTATTCTAGTAAAACAGCGGATTTGAATGGGGCCGTAAAATAAGGATAACATGCCGCAGCGAAATAAAAGAAAATAAAGCGTGTCCAATTTCCAGCTCATCGATTTGTTGGTGGAGTCATTTTTCCAGTGAAATGTGCGGGGTGTGGGGTGGGTGGGTAGTGAGTGGTTTTGGGTGTGTACTTGACCTTTATTGACATATCCATTTAAATAGCGATAATCCGGTCGAGTCTTAGCAGTTCAAGACCAGGATCAACTGTGGGATAATCCCTAAGATAATCCGGAGAGACAGAAGAAATTAAGATGTAGGCGAATTGGAAGTGGAAATAAACACGAACAGATGTGTGGGTGTGTCTATTTTTGATCCCCTACCGACTAGAAGTTGCACAAATGCAACAAAAGAGTTTTGAAATAGACACAATTCACTGGAAACATTATTTCCTGAAGATCTTTAAATGCAGAATAGCGCGCAAGAGATATTATAATTGTAATCGCATTTTATGTATAAATAGCATTAGATTACGGAAACTCCCGAAGTAGCCTAACCCTAACCCTAACTGTTTTTTTTTGTACAAATGCAGAATAGCGCACAAGAGATAATATCATTAGAATCACATTTTATGTATAAATAGCATTAGATTACGGAAACTCCCGAAGTAAGCATAATCTAACCTAACACAAACACTGACACTAACCTTAACCCTAACCCTAACCCTAAACCTAAACCTAACCATAGCGTCTGAAAAGTTGTTTTTTTTTATATTTCTGAGAAATATTATGAAATGTAATACTTTTTATATATAATTTCAATTTATTTCAATGGGGAAATTGATATGCACATATGCAGAAGAGCACACAAGAGATAATATCATTAGCATCGGTTTTTACATATAAATAGCATTAGATTATAGAAACTCCCGAAGTAGCCTAACCCTAACCCTAACATTAACACTAACGTTAACCCTAACACTAACCCTTACCCTAGCCCTTACCATAACTCTAACCCTAGCGTCTAAACTGTTTCGGATATTTTCGTGAAACATAATGCTTTTTATACTTAATTTCAGTTTATTTCAATGGGAAAAATTGATTGGCACAAATGCAGAATAGCATACAAGAGATAATATCATTAGAATCCCGTTTTACGGATGAATAGCATTAGATTACAGAAACTCCCGAAGTAGCCTAACCCTAACCCTAACCCTAACCCTTAGCCAAACTCTAACCCTAGCGTCTGAGAGGTTTCGGGTATTTCCGTGAAATGTAATAAAATGTATTGCTTTTTATACGTAATCTAATGATATCTCTTGCGCGCTATTCTGCATTAGTACCCAAATTTCTGGTGTTTATTTAGCGACAACGATTTGATTTTTATTCCCCCTTTTAGGCATGAACTGCTATAGACAGATTATCGATCATATGGAAATCTGATCTCTCTGATAAGATCGAACGACAATTCTTCCAAGTCGTAGCCGTGTCAATACTACTGTATGGTTGTACCACTTGGACTCTAACGAAGCGCACCTCTGTCGGCTGTGGCTTTAAAATACACCGACTGCACCTCCGCAGAAGGGTAGGACCCCCAATGGGACCACCTGTTGGTCGGTGGTGGTGACCTGGGATGCTTAAGGATGGAACCCTGCTGTCTGAGCAGTCCATGACATGCAACTTCACTTTGATCCTTACTTGGGCTATACGGTCGGTCGGAGAGGCCCTTTTGGGTTAGACTACTTCGGGAGTTTCCGTAATTTAATGCTATATATACGTAAAATGCGATTATAATGATATTATCTCTTGTACGCTATTCTGCATTTGTACAAGGGTTAGGGTTAGGGTTAGACTACTTCGGTAGTTTCCGTAATCTACTGCTATTTATACGTAAAATGCGATTCTAATGATATTATCTCTTGCGCGCTATTCTGCGTTTTTAACGAATTGTCAACTGGAATTTTTTGTTTTTAATTAGCGACGACAATTTGATTTTTATTCTCCTCTTTTTAAAAGTTAATTAGATTCAATATTTTTGTTGCCGTTAACGGAATATTTTCTTTCCGGCCATTATTATGCATAATTATTTGGGAGAGACTTAAAGGAGAGAAAGAAAAGAAAGAAAAATCCTTTTGTATGGCGCAGTTTCCTGTCATTATTAATTGTAGCAAAGCGTGAAGGAAGAAAAAAATCCATTGTCTTCAAATTGCTTTTAACTACTTTGTATTTCTCCATTTTGAGTTTAATAAAGCGTTCGGCCATCTTTTCTGGCGCGAAAAGAAGAGACAAAAATACAAAAATGCCGCCATATAATTATTTCTTTTGCCATTCGTTTTAATGACAATTTTCTGAAAACGGATAATTCGTTCATAAGTTAACCCATCATGTGAGAAAGGAGAAAAGAAATATTGATAAGTCCAGTCGAAAAAGGCCCTTACTTACGGGCGGTCGGAGAGGACCCTTCCGCCAAACCCTAGCGCCTATATGATTATGGCAAACCTCCAACCCTTTTTATCAAGTATATGCTAGAAGGCGGTGGTTGAGGGTTTAGTGTCGTGGGTATGACGTTAAACTGCAGCTAATGAAGTTCAAATTTGGGAGATCTAGGGAATGTGGAGGATCCCTTTATCACCACTACTCCCAGGTTCACTCTGACCCGGAGCGGTAGTACCTGCTAGTGCCCCATTTATGGGTCAAATAGAAAAAATGAGTTTAAAAGATTGTGTTTGAAAAAAAATTGAGATTAAAAAATGCTGAATACCCATAAAGAATGAATAAAATAAAACATCATCCTTTTCTTCTTCTTCTTCTTCTTCTTCTTCTTCTTCTTCTCTTCTTCTTCTTCTTCTTCTTCTTCACTAAGTGTTTCGATTAATTGAACCACAGTATTAAAACATACATATTTAAAACAAATACGTATTTAGTATGCGTCTCTAACCTTCTTCAGGGCAATAAATATCATATGTTGATTTTGGTTTCTCTTCAAACGAGTAATCCGAGAAGGAAATATATATCAGCTTCTCTCTCTCTCTCTCTCTCTCTCTCTATATATAATATATATATATATATATATATATATATATATATATATATATATATATATATAGCTATGGGTAAATAGTAGAGAGACTGGACTCTTTAACCTTGGCTAGGTAACCAGTCTAGGTGAAGACAAAATCTGAATTAAAACCTGTAAAATTCCGCTTAAGAAATTAATCTTGTGTCGCATCCAGCTCGTGCGGAGGGGTTATTAAATAAATATATATGTTTAATAATATTAGTAGAAGGAAAAAAGTTAAGGGTTTGCCATGGTTTCAATCCTGATGAAATCATTTTGATTGAAACCATAGTAGACCCTTAATTTTTCCTCTACTAATATTATTACTGCTCTATGTTTTTAATATATTGAGCATTTTTGGATTATTTATTGATGTCACTGCAACGGAAACGTTAAAGCGGCAATTGGATACTATATATATATATATATATATATATAATATATATATATATATATATATATATATATATATATATATATGAGGTAAGGTAAAAGGAAAAGTGAAAAAAAATAATGACTCTGGCGAGTAGAAATAGGAGAGAAATATTTCGTTCTTCTTTACGCGAAGAACTTCATCAGTCTAAATTTATTCAAAACAAAGTACGTACATTTGTATTTATAGAAGAGAAAGTGAGTTTGTGGTGAAATTGAGGGGAAGGGAAGTTAGAAAGGATTTGATTGAACAGAGAATAACTATCATATAAAGGGGAGGAGGGATCAGAAGATAGTAGTTTGTGTGTGTGGTGTGTGTGTGTGTGTGTGTGTGTGTGTGTGTGTGTGTGTGTGATGTTGTTTTTGTTGTATTGAAAGCATGTAAAAGTATAAGATAAAAATAATAATTTAAAGTGAAGAATATTGTTTTATTTTTAATCTTATATTTAACTTGATATTCAGGATGACGTCTACTCTTTGTGAAAGACTTATATATATATATATATATATGGAAATACGATGAGGAAATTAATCCGACAATATGAAAAGAAAATATTTTAAAATATAACAAACACAGGATGTTACGATCAGGAAACAATTTTTAGTGTCAATACTTAAGTATTTCGGTATTTTATACCATCTTCAGGACACTGTTAGGTGATGTTTATGTGAGGAACAAAATGAAAGATGTTAAGTGTATAGTGGTTGTGTGAATCTAATGCTGTTAACCGTTAATTTTCATATGCGCGTTTGTATATATATATATATATATATATATATATATATATATATATATATATATATAAACTGCAAGGTTTGTCTGAACCTAAAATGTATAAAGTGCTTGATACCTAAGTAGAGCAAATAATAGAATTGACCCTATATATATATATATATATATGTGTGTGTGTGTGTGTGTGTGTGTAAGTTATTCCGCAGACTTTACTTAGATAGTTATTATACTGTGTGCAATAATTTTGTGTTTTTCTTCTTGCGCAAGGTTCCAGTTATTAACTTTGAATATAAACCAATTAGAAGCAAATTGTGTCTGTTTATTGAGATATTTATGGCAAGAGTCCTGCTGCGTCATCAGGATGGAAAACTTATCAGATTTCAATATAATGCTAAAAAAAATCAATATAATCAAATATAATACCAATCACGACCCAGTCAGTCACATGACCCGACCGAGGAGACTGACATCAGTTTTTGAGCACATGAATTAGTTTATCAATCACTTCTTGATGATAAAAGACGCTGGCTCCGGCTTGTGTTTGTCTGCTTCGTCCGCAAAACAATAGACGTTCGTTTGATGATTTTCAAAGTAACATTAATATGAAGGAATAGAAATCTGCCCCTCTTTTTTTCTTTTTCTTTTTCTTTTTTTTGGGCGTCCTCTTCTTGGGTTCATCGACTCTTTCAAATAATTCGCTGATGACGCACTATGAGTCGTCGTGTCTCGGCCACGGGTTCCGTTGTTTATTTAATCAATTTTTGTTCGGCTAGTTAGCCGATTGCCGT
>CM042168.1:67789934-67837434 GCA_023376005.1 Doryteuthis pealeii
ATGGTAGAGGCGTATCATTATCATTGACAGGTTAATTTCGCATGGATTGTGCGGTGCGTGTCGGTTGGCCGAGCGGTAAAGTCTCTGACTGTGCCTGCTGGACTCCCGGTTTCGATTTCTGTCGGAGGGAAATCGTTAGTATACATCGCTGATGAGACTTAATAAAGTTGAAACAGTCTGTACGATGTTCTACGCGGGCGCCGCACGATCGCTTGCCGGGGTTCGCTTGTCATGATTATTTTCTATAATTATCTAATTTTATACGATATACGCATTGTAATTGCCTTCAAGCAAAATATAAATAATAATATATACTTCATTCAACAATGCTTCTAAAAACAAACATCCAAAATCTTATACACACACACACACACACACATATATATATATGTATATATATATATATATATGTGTGTGTGTGTGTGTTTTTACATGTGTGTCTCTCTAGCTATGTTTCTCTGTGTGTCTCTCTGTCTCTTTACGTGTATGTCTATCCCCCCCCTCTCTTTGTATTTCGTTATCGCTTTTATTTATTTCTTTTAGCCAATTGATATAGTGTTAATCGATTATTTTCAGTTGGTGCGACTCTCTTGGTCTTTTCTCTTTTTATTTTTTGCCAGGTAAAGACACCTTACCAGCATGAGAAGGAACAGCAGCAGCAGCAACTTCCGGCAAAAGAGGCCAATAAACGGACAGGATACAAGAATAACACTAACTGTTACGTTAGAGTTGTAAATTGTAAAGCCATTAAATTTCCATACGTGACGTGGCGTCTAATTGAGGTAGTATGTAATTTCTATACTTATCTGAATCTGTGGTATCTACTATTCTTCATATCTGCTATTCTGGATCAGAGTAGCTGGGTAGCTTGGTCTGTTGTTTGGCTGGCTGGCTGGATTCTCTCTGTTTGTTGAGGGGGTCTGGAACTACTTAGGAATCTCTTGTCTTGTGCCGTTGATAGTTTTTAATTACGAGCACAAGACGTTCTTGTTTTGTATTAGTGCCCATTTATTCTATCCCAAGAAAAGGTCTCAAATGCACACACCACCATTGCGACGTGTTTCCTCCAAGCTCTCAGCCAGACTCTCTCAATTATTCACTTTCAAAAACTTCGAACCGACCCTCCTCTCCCTTTCACTCTTCACCCTATCACATCCTACCTATGGCAGATATGGGTAAATAGGTTACGCAAGTAAGCGGATGGCCTGTAACATTGCTGTATCAATTCAATGTGTGTAGGGTCATTACGAAATAATGAATATTGAATATGTGACGTGGCGTCTAATTGAGGTGTATGTAATTTTATTTCTATTCTTATTTTGATCTGCTATTCTTCCTATCTGCTATTCTGGATCAGAGTGGCTCGTATTCTGCGTCTTGGGATTTACTTTCATCCGTTGGCAGTTCTTAATAACGAACACAAGACGTTGTTGTTTTTCTCAGAGCTCATTTTATTTTATTTTAAACCAAGTAAAAAAACAAGTAAAAATCTTGCGTCTGTTCTCTTCAAACACTCAGTCCAAACTATCACCTCTCACTATCTCACTGTCGCTCCTCACCCGGTTGCACTTTTCCATCAATCAGAGGCCAACAGGTCAGTCTTTCACACGCCATCCAAATTCCAGTTAAATTCTACTATTATCTACACGGATAACTAAATTTGTGATTTTTCCACATCTGATTATTTTACACAACTAAGGAAACCACTGTTGATCTCTTTCGACTGGAGGTTTACACTTGGATTAACAGTGATTCAACAATACAATTTCGTACAATTAAGGAACACAAGTATTAATATATCGATTTACCAACCCCTCAGCACGTAGAGGATATGACTCAAGGTCAATTTCTTGAGCGGATTTTAACAGGTTTGAATTCAGAGTTTTCATTCTTCTAAACTGGTTGTCTAACTAATGTCTGTACTTGGATTAACCGTGATTCAATAATAGCAACAAGAATCTCAACGAGTTCGATTCTCACTGGGTGACCCACACTTCTGTCTTTGTGCCAAACTAAGTGAGATTTACTAAATTACTCGAATTGACCTCAGGGCAATAATGAATTTAACGTCTCTTACAATTTGCAATAATAAATGATAAATGAAAAATGTCTGCGCCGACAAAATTAGGAAAAATATTTTTTTATATCAGTAGAAAAAAATATAACGATTAATAGCTTTAAATGTTTCCACAAATTAAATTAGTTCCAAAAAACATGATTAAAGTCAACAAGCAAACACACGTCAGACTAAGTTCAATTTCACAGCTAAACTAGCTGGGGTACCCGACATTGCCCAGGTGTCAAATACATATTTACCAACACCTCCGCACGAGTAGGATATGACACATGGTCAATTTTTTAAATGGAATTTAACAGGTTTGAATGGGACAATCAGACCCAATATAAACTCCACGAAATACAAGAAGTTATTGGAGAGTGTGCCCAACATGCAAAGTACAACTTACAGCCAAACATATCCTTCTAAATTGTAACAGCCTTAAACATATCCGCACTAATTACTATCAAGCAAGAAATCTGAGGGACATCTTTAAGAATACAAAACCCTGAAAACATTTTAAATTTTCTAAAAAAAGCAACCTTTTCAACAAGATATAACAGAACATAACCAAATATCTCCATAGAACCACTACTTTAAAGACTGAAATCTAAAATAACCCTTTTGGCATTAAATGGCCCACAGAGGTTGATATGCCGTTAAACAACCCCTTCTCCTTCTTTTGCTAGATTGGTTGCCAAAACCATAATTAAAGAACCCAGCCTACCCTACTATGTACACATAGCTAGAAGGAGAATAGTTGGATTCATACCTTTCCCAAGGGAACTATATAAATAATATATATATATATATATATATATATATATATATAATATATAGAGAGAGAGAGAGAGAGAGAGAGAGAGAGAGGGAGGGGATACGTGGATACATATATATTCCACAAAACTCTCCCTGTCATATCAGCTCTCCACCATGCCGTTGAGGAAGTGTTGAACCTTGTCGTCGTTGCAAGTTCCTTACACCACTTGCGGACGATGTTGACATCCATGCATGGCTCGCCATAAACTTCTGTTAATTAGCGATGAATTTCAATGATTTGCGTTCAAAAATCGAATAACTGTGCGAACTTCACACTTGGCGATAGCGTCCACCGGGGAGCTCCATCAGAAACGGCTTTCAAGCCAAGACTGAGCCTGACTCGCAGGGACAGTGACGGGCGCAGGCACAAAAAAGCACAAAAGTGTTGCCAATAGCCGCACGAACAGTTTCCTGGGGCCTCGGCGCTTTGGAGACATTAGTTTTGGGATTATCTTCCTAGGTATATCTCGGAAGTTCAGTTCTTAGCTTGGAGCATCATCATCCTCCTCCTCCTCCTCCTCCTCCTCTCCTCCTCATCATCATCATCATCATCATCATCATCATCATCATCATGTCGTGCTTGCTGCACGGATATCCATGACAATGTCTCGTCAACCGTCCCTATCATTCATTGCCCCCGGCAAGTCCTCTGCACAGCATCCAGTATCCGCACAGTGCTGGTTAATGTAAATATTTTCTAGACGGCCCGCACTGGTGTTCTCATGTGCTGGCTTCCACGGGAGAACGTCACTTATGAGATCCTGCTTGCTTCTCCAGCAGTGTCCAGCAGGCCTTGTTCGTCTCCCTCGGATGATTTGTGTGATAGGGGGTAAGTTGCTTTCTTCTGGGGTACCGTTTCCACAATTTGTTTAGGATCGCACGCGGCATTTTTGTGCAGCTCCCATCTAGCTTATTCTCTTGGCATTTTTGTTAGGGTCTAGGTGGTGCAGCTATACAGTAGCACCGATACAACTACGTCTTGGAAGACTTGTCGATTTATCTTGCCAGTAAGATCGGATTTCCATATGACATAATCTGTTTATAGCAGACCATGCCGTCCCTATGCGTGCCTGAATATCGCTTTCTGTGGATGAGACATTACTACCTAGATACGTGAATTGTTCTACCGGCTTTAGAGGCTTACCGTCTAGTGTGAGATACCTCCTTCCCTTTTAGAAACAGGAAATACATTAAGATTTATTCAGCATATCTCCATTGTTCGTGATCCGTGTACAGTTCATTGGAGAGCAATTAGCATGATGTGAAATACAAACAGTCTCGTTCAGAATTTGAGCACAATCCATCGAGTCCATTTACCGCGACGATGACTGTCACGCAACGCACGAAACTGAATTGTTGTCATGAATTGAAAGATCATATTATAAAGGAATACTCAAAGATAATTGTTTGGTTCATGATGTGAAGATGTGTGCGGGGGTGGTTCTCGTGGCGTAGTAGCTAACATGCTGAACTGGGACATCGTAGTAAGCGGGTTCGAATTCCAGTGGCTCTATTATTCCTCCATTGCCATTAATCCCAGGTCCACTTTGAACCAGTGTCCTATCTAAGGGTTAAATAGATTAAAATTAGTTTTAAAACGGTGTTTTATAAAATTGAGTTTTGAAATATTGAATACCCAACTAGAAAAAATAAAACAAAACCGTCTTCGGCATAAAATAACCCAATTAGTTAGCATGCCGTAAAATCCAACCAACCAATCAGCCAATCAACCAAACAACAAAATCTACGTCCTCTGTTTTTAATAATTACCATCTCACAACAAGTTAGTAATATGGGTAAGTACTGCTTAAGAATAATTATACTAAACTTTGATACGACCCAATCTACGTCCTTTATCTTTGATAACGACCATCTCACAATACTTATATAATGCTAGAAGCAGCTACCCGGTGTAAGATTCAAAGTTAATTAATGAACATACAATTCCGACACGTTGTGAGACAAAACATTTAATATATATAACAGCACATGGAAACTTAAGATACATAATGTACAGGAGAATAGAACATGTAAATACATATACAATATTTAGGTATAAACAAGATACCCAAATGTACGTAAAATATAAATGTTACAGACATGGAACTAAAGGATAGTCCATGCTGTATAAAGGACTTACAGTAATGTAAGGGGGGAGCAAAAGCCCGACGAGAAGGGGGGGTAGATAGACTCTAGCCCATATCAGTTCTTGAGAAGATACAGCTAAAAAGGGAAAGACAAGTTCAAACCAGACGCTTGAATACCAGAGGTCCCCTAGTGGGAACAAACAGCAACGCAGCGAGAAGATAACTCTTCCAGCAAAGGTAAGATAATCCCCTACACCGCCATCGCCTGGGTAGAGGGGACGCAAAAAAGGTTAGTCCGCAGATCCATTATTATTGAATCGCGAGTTAGATCCTGGTAGTATGCCCCCATTAAAATCCCCATGTAAAAAAATCCCTTGCGTGATGATCCAGCCACTCTGAAAGAAAAATTAATGTCTACTATTTAAAATATTAAATCAAATAAAAAAAATCTAGTCTGTTATCATCTAAATTTAATTTTTTTTAATTATCTTCACGAATATAAATCAAACCTTCATTATTTTTGCTCAAAAACCAAGCCCTGGTGATATTTAATGTGTATATATATTTACTTTTTACGTTAATTGTTTATTTTCTAAGTTTCCTCCGGACATACAGATTCACACAGCTGCCCTTTATATATGTATAGATGGGTGAGTACTGCTTACAAATAATTATACTAAGCTTTGATAGGAGCTACACGACGTCCTCTATTTTTAATAATAATCATATTACAGCCCGTATGTAGTATAGGTAAGTACTGCTTACGAATAATCATATTAAATTTTAATAGAAGCAACCCTACATTTTTTGATGTCAAAATGATCACCTTATAACTCGAATATAATATAATGCTAGGAATGATAATTTCTCATTTTAACCAGCCAACCAACCAACCAACCATACGTCACTCCCCTTCAAATCCATCGTGCATTAGATAATACCGGCTTTAATTGACTCGAATTTCATCCATTTCAAAACGACGCAATCCACATATTCAATATTGTTTGCGTCAGAGATTTTAAATTTGAATTCTACTTAATATTCAATGGATGTTTACGACAGGCTTCATCTTCATTGTCGATTTTATCTGAGACTCAAAGATGAGATGTATTGTTAATATTCAATGAATATTTTCGACTATCCTCATCTTCATTGTTGTTTTTGTGTGTGGCTTTGATATCAGACTAGCAGGACCTGTGGATATACCACAGTGTGATAATTTAATTATAACAACGTTTGATATGATTGCTTGAGAGCTATTGCTAAATAGTAAAAAGTACAATAATCTTGATTTAACTCTCTCGCACTCTTTTTTTTTCTTTCCTTCTTTTCATCTTTTCATTATGTTAGACTGAAAGAGATTAGCGTTATCGGTTCCGCGCGCTCATTTCTATGTCTTTCCCATACTCTCTTTCTTTTTCGTTCTTTCGTTCGTTCATTCATATTATATTTTTTCTGTGTAGTATGTTTTTTTTCTTTCCCTTTCTTTATAATAAAAACGGAATGGTCCATTATTTAGCAGAGATGACAACATTCTTAAAAATAAATTCGGCAAATAAGTAACTCTAGATAATAAGCGATTACATTTTTGCATTTCATTTTGGACAATTTGGACGCTCTCTTTTTGAAACCATAGGGTCTTGCAACATGATAACAGTCGTACAAGGACTCCACAATAATATTCAATGAATGTTTTAGACTATCCTCATCTTCATGGTTTGTATTTGATACTTCAAGTTCAGTTATTAATATGATAATCTTTTTGTTCAATTTCTTTCTTTTTTTTTTGTTTTTTTTGGAGTCACCAATGTAGGTGTGGGGAATTATCTTCCCTTTATCAGGAAGAGTTTTCTTCCCGCGGTGTTGCCGTTTGTTCCCACTAGGGGACCTCTCGTATATAAGCGCCTAATTTAAACTTCTCTTCCTCGTGTCTACCTCTCCTCGGGTTAGACAATTGTCATTCCCTTCTCGTTGGGGCTTCGGCCCTCAACGCCGGCTACTATACTGTAAGTGATTTATACAGCATGGACTATTCGTAGTCTCATGTCTGTACCTTTATATTATGTGTACTTTTATATTATCTTGTCTGTATCATGTATGTATGTTTATGTACACTTCTATTGTTTATGTATCTTGTTTATTCATGTGCTGTATTATATTAAAGTGTTTTGTCTCTCAACCTTGTCGGAGTTGTATGTTCAATTAATGACTTTGAACCGTACATAGGTAACTCTAATTGTATCTTAAAGTTATTTGCGCGTTTTCCGTAGAGCCAAATTTTCTTTGAAAGTCATAATATAGAATCACCTGTTAAAACCATTTCTACTGTCGGTTCGTACCGCATCAAACGGTCAGTTTTACGATACTCTCGGTTAAAGACTCAACTTGTTTTGTATGTTTCTCGTTTTCTTCAATTAAAATCGCTAAAGGAGTCTTGTCTGTCGAGTTAGTACTTGAAATAACCGTACCTAACGTTGTAATGTCCATTATCTTGTCGACAACCGCAGCGGACTTGTCTAATGAGAGAATGCTAAAATGGGTTTCTATTTGAGGAGGCAATTTCACTGGGAAATTGTGTCACAATATTCTATCATCTTAATAATTTAATAATATAACACACAACCTTTACGAAAGTTCAAATTCATTTCAAACATCATCAATCTATACTTCCATTTTCCATTCAGAAGATCAACACATCTATATATTAATACTCGTGTTCCTTATTTGTACGACCGTCATCATCTTGCAACACCCTCTATTTAAAAATGAGACCGTCCAAATTTCCAAGATTAAATGGAGAAAAAAAAATAAATTCTGATTATCTAGTGTTGCTTATCCACCGACTACTTATTTCCTAAGAGTGTCGTCACCTCAGCTAAATAATAGACCGTTTCGTTTTTATCATAAAGAAATAAAGGGAAGAAAAAGGACATGCTACACAGAAAAATGATTGTCGGCTGTCAACAGGTAACCTTGGCACAAATTTCAACTAGTCCAGTATTCATACGTAACTAACTGTTGGTCGCATTATATCATAACACAACACTGTTTAGCAGTGGAGGGCCACGCACAAACCGAAGCTCATGTGGTAGCCAGTGTTAAAAATTGCGTGTATACTCTCAACTCTCAGCATTCCTCTTTTGATCAACCTGAGGCACCGAGCAATAAATCCGGCCCTGTTCTTTTTAGACGAGAGTGGGGGGGGTGATGCCTGAGGGGTTGTCCCCTGGGATACACGCTATTATATTCCTTCCCGGTCTAGAGGCCGAAGACACTGGATGCAGGATCTAAAAGTCAGATAGGTAATCTTTTTTTTTTATTGGTTTATTGTGGTTAAAGTAGTTCGTGTCTCAAATAATGTATGTTTGAAAATCGTCGTTTTTAGAAGTGAATTCGAATTTTGTCGCTTGCTATAAATGGAGTCGTTAAAACGATTTTTACTGAAGGAAATTGTTTTTTTAAGAAGACTACTTCAAATCTAATGACTCAGTCAATATCCGAGTCTGTGTTTTTTTCTATTTTTTTTTCGTGTTTATTTTTTCTTGTTTATTTTTTCTATTTAATTTTTTTTTTTGTAATAAGAAAATTGGACTCGTCGAAAGTAACAAAGATATATTATTATTATTATTATTATTATTATTATTATTATTATTATTCTAAAGCTGAGCGAATCAACATTTGTTTCCTAAGGGCTTTTTTACTGTTTAGTTTAATGACACGAAAGTTATACAAAATTATTCCTTACTTTTAAGTTTGAGTTATGTTTGGAAAACATCCATTATGATTGGTTCTAATTAGTTGTAATTTGCAATTAAGTCAAAAACCGACCCGTCCCTTTCTTTACATTCTGCCTATCACTTTCTTCCTCATTATGTATATCTTGATTACCTCCTCATTATATATATTAATATTAATTTCTCTGGGATGAGAGAGAGAGAGAGAGAGAGAGAGAGAGAGAGAGAGAGAGAGAGAGAGAGAGAGAGGAGAGGGGAATTTTAAAAGTATTTATATGTTAAATTTCAGAAGCAGCAACCCATGGCTTAAATTAGGTCGAACGATGCCTTTCTTAGAAATCTTACAAAATGATTTTAATGTTTTTTCCCGGCCGTAACTATTTAAAAAAAAATTAATTACCTTTGCAAACTCACTTTTCCCTAATCTCAAGTATCTACCTCAATGGGTGATCCAACGGGTCACGTTTTGTCTAGTATATATATATATGGAAGTAAGATGAGGAAATTAATCCGACAGTATGTATGCAAATGGACGGCTGTCAATATCAGCGATTAAATAGTTAACCAACCACGTATTTGGGCCGTTGGTTGGCCGATGTTTAAACCACGTGACCTCGCTTAGTCTATAAATTTAAGTGGTGGATTACAGCACGCCTTGTATCACCAAAAATAATTCAACATACTCCCATATTCTTAATTAAAAAGTTTTATTTATTTATTTATCAAGTAGAAATGTTCGATAAGTCATAAATATCCCATCAATAATGTTAGCGCAGATGGTTAATCTGTTCAACCAGAATTTTAAGTTGAGTCCATTACACATCTGTTTATTAAGCACGTTAATTAATTGGTTGGCTTTACGACATGTCGACATTTTTGGATTATTTAATACTGAATTCAGTCTCTCTTTTTTTTTCAAGCAGTTATATTATATTATATATATCATTTGTAAAATATTATATTGTTTCAAGTAAATAAGGATAAAAATCATTTTAAATCCTTATATGGTTTCAAGTAAGGATAATTAAATATTATATTATATACACAATTATATGGTTTCAAGTAATTGTTCCTATTCCTATTCGAAACATTTCGACTTACCATCAAGAATAAATTCATCTTTTTTTCGGAATACCTTGTTTTTCTATTTTCTACATATTGTTGGATTCATTTCCATATTCTACTTACATATTCCTAATTAAAAATTTTTTTATTTATTTATTTATTTATTTATCAAATGGAAATTTTCGATAAGTCAGAAATATCCCATCAATAATGTGGACACTTTTTGGATTATTTAATACTGAATTTTGTTTCATTTAGTTATATGGTTTCAAGTAACTAATGATAATAATCATTTGCAAATTATTATATACTAGCAAAAAAAAAACAAAAAAAACCCTCCGGGCGGTGTAAAATTACTTTTTGAAAGATTTGCTTGAGGAGGTGAGCATTGAAAATTCAATGTCAGAAGGTTTGTATCATGAGCAAAATCATCAAATTTATTAAAGGAGTAAAAAAAAAAAACAATTTGAAATGAAAACTTAGTTCTGTTCCCCTAAAAAATGTCGCGTGCATTTATTAATTATTAATTAGATAACAAATTTGAATATTTTGCACATGCATTTTACACAAAATCGTAGGTATTTATTCATTTGTAAACCTTTTAGTTACTGAAAAAAGGGCGAGAGTATGGTATTGGGTTTTGTGATGTCAGCAGTGACATATTTCGGTTACAGACAGATAAACAGCGAATCTCCTTTATCAATAGATATATATTGGGTGAAGTGCGAACGAACTCATAAGTGGAGTTCTTCTGTGGGCTCCCACCACACATGGACACACCAGTGTTGGCTGATCAGCTAAGGATACATTGATCAGCTCAGTGCGGACACTGGATCCCATCGAGAGTACTTGCTAAGAACGATGACCGATAGTGACAAATGAAAGAGAGAGAGAGAGAGAGAGAGAGAGAGAGAGAGAGAGAGAGAGAGAGAGAGAGAGAGAGTTGATGGGGTGAGTCAAGGCTATCCATACTGTTGGCACGCCTTGATGATGTTGATGATGATGCTATAGATTCTACGAACATTATACGATGCTTTGTATCATTTAGATTTTTCGGACTATTGTCCTCATCATTATTGTTATAAACTCGGGAGCCTTCATGTTGTAATCGGAGCCTTCACGGAACTTCGAACCGAAGCCTTTATTCAATCCACCGGGATAGACTGATCTCATTCCGTTAACCACGAGTTCGAAGAGAAGATTCGACAAGAAACACATGAAGAAGACAAGAGGGCACAACGGCCGAAACGTTGTGTATATAACAATCAAGATGATGACAATAGTCCGAAAAATTCGAATAATATAAATTATTAAGCCTCATCTCAAAAATTCAGAGAAATAGTATCATACGATCCGATATTGAACTTAATGCCCACCGAAGGAGTCCTTCAAGAGAATTAATTATAAACAAACAATTCACATTTTTCATCATCAGATTATGAGTAGTACGTCATTTACGTGATGTAAATTGATCGTGACACACACTCTAATCAAATTTAATTTTATATTTAATGTTTACTTGCAGGAACTGAGGATATACCACAGTATGATAATTTATTTATTACAATGTTTGTTATGTTCATTTAGGAGATATTACAAAAATAGTTCAATATGTAAAAAGTATAATAATCTTGATTTAACTCTCTCTCTCCCCCTCCCCTCTCCCCCTCTCTCTCTCACTCTCTCTCTCACTTTTTTCTTTCTCTACTTCTTTTTATGTTTTCATTATGTTCGATTGAAACAGATTAGCGCTATCGTTTCCACGAGTTCACTCCCTCTCTCTATCTTTCCCCTACTCTAGTTCTTTTTTCGTTTTTATTATATTTTTCTGTATAGCATTTTTTTCTCTTCTCTTTCTTTCTTTATAATAAAAACGGAATCATCCAATATTTAACTGAGGTGACGACGCTCATGAGAAATAAGAATTCAGCGAATAAGCAACACCAGATAATCAGGATTTACATTTTTGCATTTCATCTTGGACGACTTGGACGGTCTTATTTTTAACCAGAACGTGTTGCAAGATGATAACGGTCGTACAATTAAGAAACAAGAGTATTAATATATAGATACTCACCGAAGGAGTCCTTTAAGCGAATCAATTATGAATAAGTAATTTAGCTTTTTCATCATCAGATTATGTGTAGTACGTCATTTATATGATGTAAATTGATCGTGACACTCACTCTAGAATGTAATATAATTTGATATTTAATATTTAGATATTCTGACGTGAAATAAAAAAGAAAGAAATTGTTTCTAAGTGTCGAGTAACTAAAATTTGGCAGTAGACGAGTTCAATTTGGTCGATGTGGGTCAAATTGAATTATTTTTAATTGAAATTTTGGAGTTGGAAATGAATATTTCTGTGGAATCTTGATGGCGACCTTGTTCTTGGAGGATCTAGGTCTAATGTCAGCAAGATATTGTCGACGAAATGATTAATATTAAAATTTCCCCCCCCTCTCTCTCTCTCTCTCTTTCTCTCTCACTCTCTCTCTCTCTCTCTCTCTCTCTCTCTTTCTCTCTTCACACACACAAATACATTCACACAATTTCTCACACATACACACAATCTTTTTCCTCTCTCTCTACCCCTCTCTTGCCTCCTCTCTCTCTCTCTTTCTCTCTCTCTCACACACACACACTCACACAAACACATACAAACACACACACATTTACACAATTTCTCACATACACACATCTCTCTCTCTCTCTCTCTCTTTCTCTCACTCCTAAACAATCTCTCTCTCTCAAACACATACACACAGACAATCTCTCTCTCTCTCTCTTTCTCTCTCTCTCTCACACATACACACACACATACACACACACACATACGCACACATACACAATCTCTCTCATATAATTATACAATATTTTCATCTCTCTCTCTCTCTCTCTCTCTCTCTCTCTCTCTCTCTTCTCACACGCAAATACATTCACACACTTTCTCACACATACACACAATCTCTTTTCCTCCCCTCTCTCTCTCTCTCTCATACACACACACACACTCGCGCGCGCAATCTCTCTCTTTCTCTCACAAACACGCATACATTTATACAATTTCTCTCACATATACACAAAATCTCTCTCTCTCTCTTTCTCCCACTCTTACACAATCTATCTCTCTCTCAAACACATACACACACAATCTCCCTCCCTTCCACTCTCTCTCTCTCTCTCTCTCTCTCTCTCTCTCTCTCTCTCTCTCTCTCTCGACTAACCGACCGTCCGACCTAACACAAACTAATACTGAAGAAAAAAAAAACAAAAACAAAGCATGATTTCATTTTTAAAAA
The DNA here is from genome assembly GCA_023376005.1 of Doryteuthis pealeii. Classification (NCBI taxonomy): domain Eukaryota; kingdom Metazoa; phylum Mollusca; class Cephalopoda; order Myopsida; family Loliginidae; genus Doryteuthis; species Doryteuthis pealeii. The sequence continues at coordinate 67,803,001 of CM042168.1, forward strand.
GATTTAAAAAATTGAAATCAACCGATCGAAATCTGATCATTGTTATTATTCCTTTGGTTTTATTTAAATAAATTTTAAAAAAAATGCAACAAACACAAATAAATTTGGCGGGAATCTTCGGCGTCGAAATATTGATATTTCTAAAACGGATTTCCTCAAAATATGATTAAATGGAACGAGCAGCATCAAACATCAATGATATTACTTTCCCAATTAACGATTAAAGGACTGCCATTATCTCTATTAATAATGGAGATTCGGTTTCTTTTAGTCTGTAACTGAAACTACGTCACTGCTTACATCACAGTCATTTTTTTAAAATTCTACGAAAAATCAATTAAGAGTAAAAATTTTCGCGAAGATTTTGATACTTATTCACCTTTAGATGAATTTGTGTTTAAAATAGTTTTTTTCCTAAAATATATTAGGTAAAATATGCTTTTTACTTGGTTGACCTTTTCCTTATTTCATTTTATAAAATTCGAACAAAATATATTTTACTTGTACGATTTCTATTTTTTAAAGGAATAGTCGGAATAATTAAATCAGAAACTTTGAAAAACATTTTGGAGGTCCTTACTGTCGTAAAACAAAATAAAGATGTCAGTGGAGTGAAGTGAATGTGATGATTTTTTAAGTAAGCAATTAATTTCTTTTTAAATATTAAACGTTTTATTTCATTTATTTAATTTTTTCTAAATCCCCTCAAGCGATATCTTTCAAAAATTTATTTTAAACCGACCGGAGGATATTTTATTTTTTTGCTGGTTCCATTAATTACTCGAACTAACATCCTAACTGTTTCAAGAGAAATTACTGTCGGTGAGTTTGGGTAGAACACCCGGTTGCAGCGAGGGTACACGCTAAGATATACAGATCTCACCTAAAAGATGGATCTACCAATCTAGTTTAAAATCATTCCTGCCATATTATTATAATGGAGATTATGTAACCATTTGTCTGTAACCGAAACTACTTTGTCCTTTTTTACTAGGACATGAAGACCCTTAGCCACAGCCTTCTAGCATATATATGATAAAACGGGTTGTATTATGAGAGACACCCGTGGTTATGCCCTCATTTGAAAATTTTACTAACTTGCTGGGAGTAGATGGTATTTTCTTTTCTTCTGTAGTCTGTAGCTATCTTCGTGGCCTCTTCTAACTGGTATTTTGTTGACTGGTCTGGTCTTGCTATAGATCTGGTTCTTCAAAATGCTGGTCTGACTATGCCAAGGCTGTTCATTAGTTCTTAGAGACAACGCAAGGCATAGATTTTGTGGTTATCACATTTTTATTAACTTCAGAACCAGAACTATTTCAACCACGCGGAGGGAAAAGCCTGTCCATGCTTACATTAGGACCTCTAACGGCTTGACTAACTAAATCTTCTTTCCCACAGTCTTCATAACCGGAAGGAGTCAGGTCAGCTCGAGGTTACGGAACATCAACGGCTAGGATTTGAATTTCAACAACCCTGAATTCAAAATTTGTTTCTGCACTAACCGTCTAAAAAACGACGGCCCTTTCAATATATTAAAAGGCGTGAATCAAACAAGATAATTATACAGATTTGTGAAGTTTTCGAAGTTTTAGATATTTCCATTAATTATAGCGACTAATATTATTTTATTTTTATCTTTTCATATTGTAACACTACGCTCTCCTTTCGGACTGAAGAGATGTGTTCAAACGTTTGTTACTTTACCCTCTCCTAGTCAGAATAGCTGAGACTATGACGTGTCGTGACGTCTCACACTCATTTCCGACTGGAGAGATTTACGTGTTCGCGTTCTTACGGTTACGGCTCTTTTAGTAATGGAGTGAAACGGTCTGTGGATAAAGAAATGTTCCATATACTTATCACTGTACCGGAGAACGCTGGAATCCTAGTTGTTGCAGCTGTGCAGTTGGTGGCAGTTCTTTGATGTTGTGTTGCATAGATTATTGTCAACCCCCTGTATTTCTGAAGGGATGGCCCCTTTTCATATCACGGGCAGGACTTTCCATGGAATATTACAGAAAGCCCGCGAAATACGTGAAGTCACGTGGGACCTGGTTGGCTCTCAGTTTCAGCTTGGACATCAGGCAGATAAGATGTATCTGCTTTAGCTGGGACTCACTGCACATACGCGCTATGTTAGTTAGAGAAATATGTTTAGTTAAGTAAATAAAAGTTTAAATAAATAATATGGTTTTGTGGTTGATGAATGTCTTGGCAACAAGACTGATCTAGAAGAAGAAATGAATCAAAGACGACCAACCAGCAAGAACAGAGACGTTAGAAGAGACGCTAGAAGAAGAACGTAACATACCAAAGATGAGCAGAAGAATAATAGAAGTAAGAAAGGAAAGAGCTAATAGATTTATGATAAACTTTAGGAATTCAGATCGTAAGTTTATTTTTATCTCTCTATCTGTTTTGTATGTTTTTGATCTCGACCAATCAATTTATATTCCTAGATTTTTGTAATGTTTATATGTACCCAGCTATCTATCTATCTATCTATATCTATCTATCTATCTATCTATCTTAGAACTGAACAAAAATTGACCTTGTGCCACATCCTGCTTGTGTGGAGGAGTTTGATACATAAGAGAAATCTCTGTAATGTTTAGTCCAGCAGCCTACGGCCTCATCTGCATTTTTGATTAGTGTTTTATCATCTTTAGATTTTAATAGTTGTAGTCCAAATACCTATCTGATCAAGAGCCTTACAGTACTTGTTATAAGTTTGTGGTCACTCACTTGAATACAGAATAGACTCATCACTGCTTAACTTCAGTAATCTGATGGTACTTTCAACATGATTTGGCTGTACAGTCTGGAATCAACTTGGGGTGCTGAGGGACATCTTGTCTTGTGCCATTAGGAGTTTTTAGTAAATAACACAAGGTCGCTTCTTTTCCCTCATGAGTATATTTTATTTCCCCCAAGTTAAAACTGCCGAGAGCAAGATATTCATGTCTTGCTTTGTTCACGCATTCTGCCAGACTCAATTTTTCACTCTGACCTCTCACTCCTCTTTTCTCCCCTTCGCCACGTACCATTCGCTCATCCAACCAAAACACACCATCTCATCACTTAAACTTTTCCATTCTATTCCACACATCATCATTTAAATTTTTCCGTTATAATCAAGCCACTCAGACCACCCTCACGGTTCCACGTCATACCCCTTATGTAACAATATTATTCTTACTGCAATAATTATTCTGACGAGTATCCTCATCTTTGTTGTATTCAATTCTCCACTCTTCATAATGTTTTCCGTAGTTCTGACATGACGTAAAATGTGTTTTAAAATGTTAATATTTCTATGAGAGTTCCTTTATGATATTACGATTTTAAAGTCTTCACTTATTCACCTATCAAGATATTATTGCGTTTATATACTAAGCTCCGCTGAAATTGCAACTGATAATTTACACAATCATATGGTTTCAAGTAATTAATAATCTTTTATAAATAATTGTAGCTTCAAGTAATTCTATCTAGCATTAAAAATTCTAACAATAGTGTCTAATACGAATCTATTAATAATGGAGATTCGGTCTCTTTTTGTCTGTAACCGAAACTACGTCACTTCTTGTACCACTGTAATTTTTTAAAAATTCTATGAAAAATCAATTAAGAGCCAAATTTTCACGAAAATTTCAATACTTATTTACCTTTAGATGAAGTTTTAAAAAAGTTTTTTCTCTAAACACACACACACACACACACTCACCCACACACACACACACACACATATATATATATATATGTGTGTGTGTGTGTGTGTGTGTGTTTAGAAATTGGCCCTATATATATATATATATATATATATATATATATATATATATATATATATATATATATATATATAAAGGAATTTGCATTCATTTTTGTCCGGAGGAAACTTCGAAAATAAACCAGTTAACGATAAAGTAAATAGATATACGCATTAAATATCACCATGTCTAAGTTTTAAAGCAAAAATAATGAAGATTTGATTTATATTTTCGAATACATCTAAAAATTAAACACCCTTATAATTGAACGTTAAAATAATACTCGCCATTTTACTTTTTTGTAAACAAATAAGTAGTATTAATACAGCGCTATTATATTTCACCGTAATTATTACGGTGAAATATAAAATTCTTTCTAAGATTAGTTTAGATTTTTAGATTCTTTTTTTTTACATTTAATATTTTAAATAAGAGACATTAATTTTTCACAGACGTTTCATGGCTGTGCACTTTTTTTATTTAAAAATTAAAATTTACATATTTATGTAGTATGTATTGTACATACTTTTTTTTATTTTTCATGTTAACCATTCGAGTTAATGTATTTATTTTAATATTAGAAATACAAATAAAATCATGATACTAATGCAGAATAGTGCGCATGAGATAATACAATTAGATTACCTATTAAATTTCATTTAGTTTTCTTTTCTTTTCGTGATGTTTTCAAGTCAGTGCACTTTTCTATTTAAAAAATAATATACTATACTTAGTAGGTACCACCAATTTTCCCTGTGAAATCTACCCCCCTATATTTAACACAACGAAGCTTGCAAAAAAATTAATATTACCTTGAAAAAATTTTTGTCCGTTCTAAAGAAGAAACATTAAACAAACTCTTGATGATTTTTAAAAAAATTTTAAGCTTACGGAAATAATAAAAATTATGATTGAAAAACAATGTTTTCATTTTTTGCCCCGTTAAATCAACTGAAATTTAACGTAGCCAAAAACAACTTATGACAAGAGGATTTTTTAAAAATTCTATGAAAAACCAATTAATGGTCCGATTTTCACGAACATTTCCATAACTATTTACCTTTGGATGTAAATATGTCTGAAATAGTTTTTTCCAAAAATATATTAGGGGAAATATATATATATATATATATATATATATATATATTATATATATATATATATATATAAGGACAATTTCTTGAGCGGAGTTTAACAAGTTTGAAACTCAGAGTTTTCTTTTTCCTAGACTACTAGACTAATTACGGTTGAAGATTCCAGTCTGCCCTACTATTTACTCATAGCTAGAGTGAGAATAGTTAGATTCATACCTTTCCCAAAGGTATTAGCGCTATGTGAAAGGCAAACAGCCTCGTCCAGGATTTCAACTCATCTCGTCGTTTCCATTTCTTGAAGTACAATGTTTAAAAAGAATGTTATAAGAGTTCCCATTTATGACTTAATGATTTTAAACTCTTCACCTTTTCATCATTCCCGCCAAAAACTTATTGCATTAATATTCTAATCCCCGCTGACAGTGCAACTGATAATTTACACAATTATATGGTTTCAAGTAATTAATAATCTTTAATAATTAATTTTAGCTTCAAGTCGCCCTATATAGCATTAAAAATTCCATTTAATATTATTCTATGGTATCTCTTATTATAATGTAGATTGTGTATCTGTCTGTCTGTCTGTAACTGAAACTATATCACTAAGAGTTATTTACGTCTGTACTAATCAGTTTCTAAGTCACAATTCCCTTAGTTATTTACGTCTGTAACCGAAAATATATCAGTTTCTAAGTCACAATTCCCTTAGTTATTTACGTCTCTAACCGAAACTATATCAGTTTCTAAGTCACAATTCCCTTAGTTATTTACGTCTGTAACGAAACTATATCAGTTTCTAAGTCACAATTCCCTTAGTTATTTACGTCTGTAACCGAAACTATATCAGTTTCTAAGTCACAATTCCCTTAGTTATTTACGTCTGTAACCGAAACTATATCAGTTTCTAAGTCACAATTCCCTTAGTTATTTACATCACGTTCTCTGGGATTTTATTTTTATTTAAATCTCAGTTATTAATAAATTTGTTTTACATTATTAATACTGTTGACTATATCTACATTGTATTTACCTCGTACCCCATTTGTACGGGTTAGGCACAAGGCCCTATTAACGTGGAAGCACCCACGAACCGAAGCTCATGGGTGGCGGGTGAAAATTGCGTCGATCCCGTCGGCATTCCCCCTCAAGGGGGCGCCTCAGGCGCTGGGCAATAAACCCAGCCCTGCCCCTTTAAATCGAGGGGGCAGGTGTTGCCTGGGGGGATGGCCCCCCTGGGATCGACGCCGTTAATTATAGCACTCCCCACCCGTTGGGCGGGGCTATATCTACATACTAATAACATGCAATTGTATTTAATATACAACAAAATAGCAGTTTACAGTGTGAAAAGGAAAGCTAATTTGCATATTGATATAAAAAAATTGATTTTAATAAATATGTGCTTAGTATTATTGATTTCTAATTGTTTGGTTTTATTCTAATATGAGCAAAAAATCTCAGATTGATCTTAAAGAAATCCATTAACAAAAAGAAATAACTGTAATTTTATTATTTACTTCCTAATTTAACTAAATAGTTGAATTAGGAAAATTTAGCAATGAGAGACGGGAGTGATGGAAAATGATGGAAGGTTAGTTTTAAAGTTGTCCTATTTTTCGATTATACCCCGTTTGTTTCAAATCATTTTATCTGCATCCTCATTTAGTTTCATTAGTCTTTTTAATTTAATATATTTCATTACAGTAAAATTTAAATACTTGCGTCCGGAGGGTGCATATTTTGCTAGCTATATTAATTAATTAATACTCATCTTCCTTAAAAGTACGACCGTTGTCATCTGGCAAAACCCTCTTTATCTTGCAATATCTTGCAACACCACTAAGCAACAACAGGTACTGTAAGCAATCTGAGTCCTTTGATTATCAAAATGACTTGATTCGACATTAAATGACCCGTAAAGAGTTGATATGCCGTAAAACAAAACGACCAACGGAACTTAAAACTGAAGTTAAGCAGCAATGAGCCAGTTCAGTACTTAATTGGGTGACCACTTAAGCAACAACAGGTACTGTAAGCAACAAAAGTCCTTTCTTTATCAAAATGACTTGATTCGACATTAAATGACCCGTAAAGAGTTGATATGCCGTAAAACAAAACAACCAACGGAACTTAAAACTGAAGTTAAGCAGCAATGAGCCTGTTCAATACTTAATTGGGTGACCACTTAAGCCACAGAAGTACTGTAAGCAACTAAAATCTTTTTTTCTTTTTCAAAATGACTTGATTCAGCATTAAATGATCCGAAAAGATTTGATATGCCGTAAAACAAAACAACTAACCAACGAAACATAAAACTGAAGTTAAGCAGCAATGAGCCAGTTCAGTACTTAATTGGGTGACCACTTAAGCAACAACAGGTACTGTAAGCAACAAAAGTCCTTTCTTTATCAAAATGACTTGATTCGACATTAAATAACCCGTAAAGAGTTGATATGCCGTAAAACAAAAACAACCAACGGAACTTAAAACTGAAGTTAAGCACCAATGAGCCAGTTCAATACTTAATTGGGTGACCACTGTAAGCAACCAAAATCCTTTCTTTATGAAAATGACTTGATTCAGCATTAAATGAAACAATAACAAAACAGCTACTCTTTTTTTTTTTCATGACGCATATTTCACACTATTCCATACTTTATTGAATTAGTAAAATAAATAAATAAATTATCGATAAAATTATCCGATGACTGTTTGTAACATTAGCAGAAAATTGGAATTTGAATAGAAATAGCGACATTTTGGAAGGCGAGAATTTATCCTGGCTTCTTTGTTTTTTTTCCTAAATGAAAAATAAACACAAACAAAATTCAGATTAGTTTTCTCGGCCAGAGGCGAAGGTTTTTATCGAGCAACGTCGAGTTATGATGATATCTTGTGTTATTTTGAAAAGGTGACGTTCAATGCAAAATTATATTTAAAAAAAAAAAAAAATAATGCGAGATTTATTTTTGAAATTTTTCAGGATTTTTTTCCTTCTAAAATGAAAGTTAGGGTTATCAACCTTTAAACGATTCTTTTCTATCGAGATGGAATAACTTCGATAAATATAGACAGCGAGTTTGTCTTTTCGAGTTGAAGATCGTCTCATTTCCATCTTTAATATCATATTATCATGATGTATTGAAATACGAGACCAAAAAGATTAAAAAAAGAAAAAGAGAAAAAAAGAAACGGATAGAGAAAGAAAGGAAAACATATTTCAACAAAAAAATCAATTCAAATTTATTTTGGGTTAAATTTTCTTTGTCATATTGTCAGGTGTGACAAATAAAGACAAACGTGCGTTCTCGTTTCGACGAGAATCTCGTCGGAAGAGACTTCCGTCATTCAATTTGAAACGTTCAGTGAGATAAGTATGTTTCATTATTCAATGTTTGAATTGATGAATGGCAAATATATCATCTGAAAATGGGACGAGGAAAAATGAAAGGAGAACCCAAAACATGGAGGATAATGAACAACAACAAAGATGTATCGGTTAAATAGAACTTAACGGACATAAATTCCACCATTGTATGTCACCTCGCCGAAAGAAGAAAATACCAAAAATCAGGGAATTAACCCAATTTAATGAAATTTTCAGTGTTGATATATTAATGAATAAAAGATATAATGCACTACATTTTTTTCAGGTCAGTTAACTTTCAACCACGTATCTTTGAGAATTTGTCACGCCTCAATCTATGTTCCGAGAGAGAGAGAGAGAGAGAGAGAGAGAGAGAGAGAGAGAAGAGAGAGTGAGAGAGAGAGAGAGAGAGAGTGAGAGAGAGAGAGAGAGAGAGAGAGAGAGAGAGAGAGAGAGAGAGAGGGGTAGAGAAACAAACAGACAAACAAAAAATAAGTAGAAAAGCGACTTGGTTTTTGTTTGTTATACTCACGCGCACACATACACACTCAAGCACACATCTAAACACACACACACACACACACACACACACACGCACACACACACACACGCACACAAGTAGAAATACGTGTTGGTTTTTGTTGTGTGAGAATTAATGATGGTTTGAAAGATATGGTCGAAGAAAATCTAATCGACACAGAAACAGCAGAAAGTCTAAAACCCAGCAACGCAAAACCTGATCGCTTCTATCTGCATCCAAAAACACACAAAAACAACAAGAACCCGGGAAGACCGGTGATTTCCTCAATCAACTGTCACACGACAAAACGATCTAAATACGTAGACCACTATATACAACCACTGGCCAAGGAAATAAAGTCCTATATACGGGACACGATGGACTTCTTAAACAAAATCAACAATATCACCACAATACCACAGGAAGCGATTCTAATCACAATAGATTTAAATCCCTATACTCTAACATCAAGCACAACGAAGGACTCTCAGCCTTGGATGAACAACTCAATAAGAGAAAAACAAGAACCCCCTCCACGGAAGTAATCATAACATTAATGAATCACATTCTAACATTAAACAACTTTAACTTCCACGGTCAACACTACATTCAAAGAAAAGGATGTGTTGTGGGGACGATTGCAGCTCCCTCATGGGCAACCATCGACATGGACAAGTTTGAAAACACATTCATCTACCCGGAAATTGAGCACACATCTACATGCCTACACACACGCGCACGCGCAAGCGTACGCACACATACATACACACACACACACGCATACACACACAAACAAACAAGTAGATAATTGTCTTGGCTTTTGTTCTTTGTTACGCCTATGCGCACACACATGAACACACAAGTACACATCTGCACACATGTTCGTACACATCTGCACTCACTCTCACATATACACACACTAATACACATCTACACATACAAGCACACATACACACACACACACACACACATCTATACACACAAACAAACAAACAAGTAGAGAAGTGTATTGGTTTTGTTTGTTATGCCTATGAGCACAGACATGCGCACAAAAGCACACGTACACAAGCACACGTCTACGTACACAAGCACACATCTATACACACAAGCACACATACTCACACAAACACACATCTACGCACACAAGCACACATCTACATACATACACAAGCACACATCACACACATACACACACACACAAGCACACATCTCACACACACAGCACACATCTACGCATACATGCACACATCTACACATACTCCCACAAGCACACATGCACAAGCACACATCTACGCACACAAGCACACATCTACACACACAAGCACACATACTCACACAAGCACACATACACAAGCACACATCTACATGCACACACACAAGCACACATCTACACACACATGCACACATACTACACAAGCAGACATACACAAGCACACATCTACATGCACACACACAAGCACACATCTACGCACACAAGCACACATCTACACACACACGCACACATACTCACACAAGCACACATACACAAGTACACATCTACGCACACATCTCCATGCACACACACAAGCACACATCTACACACACACGCACACATATACACACACACACACACACACACACACACGTAGAAATACGTGTTTGGTTTTTGTTGTGTAAGAATTAATGATGCTGCTAGAATGTTGGCAAGGAATTCCTGTCTTAAAAAAAATGTCCATTCTTCAGCGATGATTGATCTTGGCAATCCTTCGAAGAATTTTCTGATTCCAAAGAAAAATATTTTGTCGATTCAAAATTAAAATAGGTTCATTTTGACACCCAAAATTTAGAGCACAATTTATTGTTGTTCAGTTAAGCTATCTATGCAAGATATGAATCTACCACGACCCAGAGGTCATGCATGGTAAACGTAGCCTCACCACCACCTCCATCACAGGCAGGATACGACACAAGGTCAATATTTTTACCGCTTGTTTGATGAAATTAATTTTGTATCACATCCTGCTCATACAGAGTTACTGGTATATATGTCTAAATATATAAGAGTAAGATTTTGGTATGTACGTGTCGATCTATAACACAGAAAAGAGAAGTCACTCAGATTTGAAATCTTGCATGGTTAAACTTGCAAATCGGTCGGAAAATTACAGTGACCCAGAAAAAACAGAACCCATAAATTTTGTAATAAAACTGTTAATTTTAACTTGGGGGGTTTAGGGTTAGGGTTAGAGGTGGGGTTTAGGGTTAGTTTAATGGGAAAATAAATAATTTGGGTTCTGTTTTTCTAGGTCACATGTAAGTAAGTAAAGTCGTCGGAGCGACCTAATGTCGGTATCAGCCAATCAGCGAGGGAGTCTATCCCCTTTTCACTAGCGCTATACCAAGGAGATTGTTTTTGCATCTGAGGTGGAGCGCCACACCTACCATCAGCTCCTTACTTTACCACACAGATCTCTGTGCTACTCATACACTGAGTTGGCGAGAGCCGGTATCGAACCCGGATCCTTGAGCTAACCCGGCTGTAATATGTTTTAATTTTTCGACCGATTTGCAAGTTTAGCCATATGATGTCATTCCCTCAAATCTGACGAAAAGAAAATTCCCTGACCTCCCATCAGGTAGAATTAAATTAAGATTGTTTTATTTGGTGATTTTTATGGGTCATCCTGCGAGGACCGAACTCGCTATTCAGTAGTAATATATCTGCAAACGATTATTAAACCATGTTTTTTTTATCTCCTAGACCGGTTTCCCCACCAAGGTTAAATATACCATTCTGTCCTACTATTTAACCATTTCTGGAAGAAGAATAGTTGGATTAATACCTTTCCCAAAGGTATTAGCACTATGTAAAATGCAAACAGCCTCGTCCAGGATTTCAACTCGTCTCGTCCTTTCAATTTCTTGAAGTACAATGTTTAAAAAGAATGTTATCATTTCTATAAGACTCCCTTTATGACATTGTGATTTTAAAGTCTCCATCTTTTCACCCGTCAACACATTATTGCATTAATATTCTAAGCTCCGCCGAAATTGCAACTGATAATTTACACAATTCTATGGTTTCAAGTAATCAATAATTTTTTAATAAATAATTGTAGCTTCAAGTAATTCTATCAAGCATCAAAATTTCTAACAATAGTGTCTAATACTAATATATTAATAATGGAGATTCGGTCTCTTTTTGTCTGTAACCGAAACTACGTCACTGCTTACGTCACTTCTTACAACACGGTAATGTTTTTAAAATTCTATGAAAAATTAATTAAGAGTCAAATTTTCACGAACATGTTGATACTTATTCACCTTTAAATGAATTTGTTTAAAAGTTTTTTTCCTAAAATATGTTAGGGGAAATATTTTTTTTACTAGGTCAACCCCCACCTTATTTCATTTTATGAAATCCGGATAAAATATATCTTACTCGTACGATTTTAATTTGTTTCTATAAAGATAAGAGTCTGAATAATTGAATCAGAATTTTTTAGAAATGTTTTGGAGCTCCCCACTGTCGTAAAACAAAACAAATATCTCAGTGGAGTGGAGTGAATATGATACTTTTTAAGCGAGTAATTATTTTTTAAAAGAATAAACGTTTTATTTTATTTGTTTAATTCCCTCCCCCTCAAGCAATATCTTTCAGAAATTTATTTTTACACCGCCTGGAGGGTGTTGTTTTTTTCTAATAATACTAATAGTAATAACCTATACACAATTATATGTTTACACAAAATAACCAACTGAAGATTATTTTTACCAATTTATTAATACACATGGAGTTAAACAAATCCCCCCATATATATATATATATATATATATATATATATATATATATATATATATATAATATATATATATATATATATATATATATATTACAAAAGTACATGGTTATCGCTATCTGAATTGGTGAGTCAGTGGTGTGCCAATATTTGCAGTATTATTAGGAGTATTAGGAACTGGAAATCAGAGGAAGGATTGAGACCATCCGGACAACAGTATTGTTGAAATCAGCTAGAATACTTAGAAAAGTCCTGGAGACCTGAGAAGGTTTGTTATCACTCAGACTCCTGTGATAGACCATCAGCTTACGATGGCGTGAAAATCTCACAAGGAATGAAAAAGAAAATAGTCTTAATGAATGATTTTGCTATCCCAGCGGATGAAAGAGAAAATAAAAGAAAGCGAAAAGATAGACAACTACTTGAACCTTGCCAGAGAACTGAAAAGACTGTGGAACATGAATGTGAATGTGATACCAATTCTGGTTGGTGACTTGGAACGGTTCTCAAGGGTTAGGAAAATAATCTGGGTGAATTGGAAATCTGAGGGAGGCACGGGTGGCGAGAAAGAATCATGTGAATCCATGCCGTCATCGTTAACTGATGATGATGGGCAATAGCGATGTTGTAATCGGTATTCCCAGCCAGAATGTGTACTTGCAACCATAAGCGGATTCATCCTTAAGAAGAATTCTTTGTTTTCACCTGAGTCTCATCAGAGGATTACCACAGGAAGAAGAACTACGATAGAGAAAAAGAAGCCATAATGAGGTGGGAAAGGGGGGAAATGAAATTGCGATTACCCAGTAATTACTTCTATGTTTCGGCATAAATACTGGCTATTCGGGATGTAAGGGTTAAAGCAAATGAGATTTCAAGGGGAAAATTTGAAGTGCTTACGCTTTATTCAATATACATAATGCTAAATACAAAGATAACAACGAAATATACCGTAGAAACCCTAGAAGAGACAATAGCTTTGACAATTGTATTGTGTTTACAGGTTGATACCGAAAGACTACAACAACGCCTCCTATCGGTGATTGGTTGAACTTCTTAATACATCGTTCCGAGAGTTTTTTTCGTATCTCCGAAAGTTCGTAATTTTGGACATAAGTAGAGGAAATGGCAGTAATCATAAATTGATACTAAAGCACAATAGCGCGCAAGAGCTCAGGTTCATTAGAGCCCCAGTCTAGTAGACTGGAGGCCAAGGGTTCAAATCCCTCTAGAGCCTGATTGATAAGTAAAGGCTTTTTTTTTTTTCAAGAGGCTGGTTTAGCTCAGTCGGTAGAGCACTCGACTTGGAATCGCAAGGTTCCTGGTTCGATACCGGTTCCCGATTGGGTAATCTGATCCGTGCGGTGAGGTGGGAGTTGACGGTAGATGTAGCGCTCCACCTCAGCAAAAACAATCTCCCTAGTCTGGCGTTAGCGAAAAGGGGATAGACTCCCTCGCTGTTCGGCTGATACCTACAATATGCCACTCCACCAACTTACACCCAGTGGGGATCAAACTCGCTATTCAGTAGAAATTGATCTGCGAGACTAGCTAACCATTAAACCACGATATAACGTCCATGTTATTTACTAAGCTTTGCTTAGTTGTGGTACAAAGCCGCATTTATAGAACACTCAGTGAGACTCGAACTCACTTTAATGGCTTGCTAGTCTAGTTTGCTAACCATTACACCACGCCAGGGTACACCTTACCCCTGGCAAAGGTATAGATCCTCTCATACTTCCAGCTATGGGTTAAATAGTATCACTACTGTTCTTCTACAAGGATGGTTTTGGCATTAAATAAACTACAAAGGTTGATATACCATTAAACAAATAAACCAAAGAGCAATAAATCAAACCAAAAAACAATTCATGTTCATTATTTCTGTTAATTTGGTGACGTAAGATGTGACGTAAGTAATTGTAATGACATAGATGTGACGTAAGAAATTGTAATGACGTAAGGTGTGACGTAAGAAATACTATTATCCGAATCAGTTAGATGTAACACGTTCATTCAATTTGAACACGTATTTCTTATATCTCGTTTCTTGAGCTTTTACACTCAGTACTCATAAGTGACATTCTCCTGTGGACTCGTACACATGGACACACCAGTGTTAGCCAACTAGAAAAAAAAACTATATTCATCAGCTCTGTGCGGATACCAGATGCCATGTAAAGCTGCCATGTCAAACTGAGTATCTCCCTAGGGCCGTATGGATTACATATGTATGTCATGAGGGCCGCATGGATTATATGTCTGTTAAGAGGGCTTCATATGACAACTAAGTCTTTAAATTCTCCTTCTACATTAACAGAACAAAGTGATGATTGCTATCATTAATTTCTTTATTATCAACTAAAAGCAAATGGATACATATTTTAAAAAGCATTTTTATTAAAAACAAAGGAAAAAAGACTATTACTGACCAAGTTCAAATAATAATATATACAAGTGTCACTGTCACTTTCAATTATAGCCGCGTTGATTGAAAGCAAGATAAGGCAAGAGGAAAGACTCACCCCTTTAATTGACTGAGTTACCTCCACCTTCCACAACTCAAAGCAAGGGGTGAGAAACAATGCGTTAATGACAGGCAGTTTCTTAACAACACATTGCCCTAAGGGTTGATTTTGGTTTGGTTTGTTTTGTTTTACGGCATATCAACCTCAGTGGGTCATTTAATGCCGATTAAGTTTTGAAATAAATTAATTCTTAATGGATAATACAATTTTTTTATAAATACATTTTTCTATTTAACCCATAGATGGGACCCTAACAGGTACTACCACTCCGGGTCAGAGTGGACCAGGGAGCAATGGTGATGAAGGGGTACTCCACATTCCCCAAACCCCCAAAACTGGAACCTCACCATCAGATAGAGTTTAACGTCATTCCCAGGACATATAGACCCTCAGCCACCGTCTTCTAGCACCCATATGATAAAAAGGGTTGGGGCTTGCCATAAGAGCAATAGGGTTGGGAAAATCATATAGGTGCTAGGGCTTGACGTGACCAGCCGATTGATCGTGGGGGGGGGGCCTCTCCGACCACCAGTCTAGCCCAAGATAAGGCCAAAGTGGAATATTGCAAGTCATGAACTGCTCATCCACCTGGGTTCTATCCTTAAGCATCACGGGTCGCCACCCACGGCCAACAGGTGGCCCCATTGGGGGAGTCTTACCCCTCTGCAGAGGTGCAGTCGGTGCATTTAACGCCCCACCGACAGGGCAGACTAAGGGTTGAGGCTTGCCATAAGTGCAATAGGGTTAGAACAATCATATAGGTGCTATGGCTTGATTTTGATGATGATGATGATGATGATGATGATGATAGGATAACAAAAGTATTTTAGTATTTTACAGATATTTGCTGCTTAATTCATGTACATATATCAAGGATATAAATTGACTACACTATAGGAAGCGCGTGTTGTAATGGCTAAAGTCGCCCCGAGTTCAAATCCTGGCTTGGTAATTGCATTTCACTTAGCGCTAATACCCTTGGGAAAGGTGTGAATCCTACTCTCCCTCCAGCTATGGATAAACAATAGGGCAGACTGCGCTCTTTAACCTTGGTTAGGCAACCGGTCTAGGAGAAGGAAAACTCTGAATTAAAACCTGTTGAACTCCGCTTAAGAAATTGACCTTGTGTCACATCCTGCTCGTGCGGAGGGGTTGGTAAATATATAAATGACTACACTATATTACTAGTCATTCTCAGTTGCTGGAGAACCCACCTTGGAATCACAAGGTTCTGAGTTCAATATTGGTCCCTGCCAGCTCAGTGTATGAGTAGCACAGATTGCGAAAAGAGGATAGACTGCCTCGGTGTCCGGCTGATACCGACAATCGGCCACTCTGTCAACATTACTACTTTTGTATTATAACTATATTAATTCCTTGTCTGGAGATGCGTGGTGTAATGGTTAGAGTCATAGGAAATATATTCGACGACCCGAGTTCAAATCCTGCCTGTTTGCATTTCACAGAGCTAGATACTTGGGAAAGGTATGCATCCACTACTCTCCCTCCAGCTATGGGTAAATAGTAGGGCGGCTTGGGCTTTTTTAAACTTGGTTATAGGTAACCAGTCAAGGAGAAGGAAACTCAAACCTTTTAAACTCCGCTTAGATCCTGCTTGTGCATAGGGATTGGATATATATATATATATATATATATATATATATATATATTATAGAAGAGAGAGAGAGAGAGAGAGAGAGAGAGTGTGTGTGTTCGGGATAAATTTGATATATTTATGTTTGCTTATTTTTCTCCGTAGGTTGGAGGTATTGACGCACACTAAGCATCATTTAAAAGCTTGGACCATTCTTTATTCATATACGTGATGACAGATAGAATGTATGACCGAAACCCACCTGAATCATGGAAGAGAATAACTTTTATCATGATGATCTGCACCGGCCATCAAAATAAGGAGATTATGGTTGTTGCCCAATGCTCCCTGAACACTGTAAAAACAATCAGGCATGAACTGGAGAATTGTAATGGAGACTACAATATTGTGGCTAGAAGAAAGCAACATAACATACGATCTGATTGCGTTCGTACAGCAGATTTCCTCGAAAATCTGCAGAAAAAAGTGTTGGAGGGCCCTCAGATGCCTGTGTGGAGTTGTCAAACACTGTAGCCAAACCCTGGATAACAAGAGTAGCCAATGGTAGGCCATATGTATGGCAGCAGGATTTGGCCCCTGCCACACCTCTAGGAAAACTCAAAAATGGTCATCAGCGAATTTTTACGACCACACCAGTCTCAATGTTTGGCCTCCGAACTCTTAACGCCATGGATCTTAACGCCATGGATTATCATGTATGTGGCGCTGTTGAGAAAGACATTAATCGCCGTGCCAGTACTACAAAAGCCCAGTTAACTGACAGAATTAAGGTAGTTTTTTGAGATCTTTCCCAGGGAAACTGTAACATGAGCTTGCTCCAGGTTTCGGAGGATGATTGAGGCTATGATCGACACTAACGGCGGTTATTTTAAGTGAAACTTGACAGTAGTATAATTTCCGTGCCTGTTGAATTTATTTACAATCCATTAAATTTTGAAGTTACCAAGCACTTTTTCTTTTTCCTCGTGAAACTGTCAAATTTATCCGAACACCCTATATATATATATATATATATATATATATATATATATATATATATATATCAACTTCTAGTGTGTGTGTTTTTACCCGAGTTCTAACTGGTGATCATTCACTTTAATCTGAGTGACAGCAAGTCTAATCCTCCAGGACTCCGCTCAATATTGTAGCTGATGAGCAATGCCCAAATGGACACGGATGGCAAGAGAAAGTAAAAAGAATCCGTACTATAAGCACGACTTGATGATGATGATGATGATGATGATGATGATTCAGTCTTAAATAATCTGTCTTATGTAGATATAGCGTTGTCAAACATTATTTATTAATAATAATATTTACTTCATTTCAGAACTTCAGACCACATTAGGAAGGCTGGAGAGTTGAATATAACAAATATTCGTCCAAATAATTCATGAAATATTGGATAATTTCATGTCAAATCATCCAGAAAAAAGTAAATTTGTCACCCACTAGCTTCAATTTTTCTGAAATTTTGTTCAGATGTGGCCAAGTTATGTTGATTTTTATCTCTTCAATTTTTTTTATTGTCGGGGTGCGCAAAATGGCGACTTTTTGTAATCTATTTTTGTGTGTAAAATGAGTTCTAGAGCTTCCCTACTCCTAATAAATGTTTTTATAAAACTTTTTAGTCTTAAAACTAACCAATTTTAAGTTATTAATGATTTCTTGTTTTTTTTTTTTCCCTAGTAAGTTCAAAGGTGAGAAAATTCTAATGTCTTACTGCATCAATGACAAAAATGTATTTTTATTATTATTTAACATATATAGAATATTATCTGTGCCAAAAAGATAGTTTGTTTTTTGCCCAGAAGTGTGCCTGGGAGTAATGCCGATGAAAGGATACTCCACACTCCCCAGAGCTCCAGAATTGAAAGTTTACCATTAGATGCAGTTTAACGTCATAACCAGAACACTTAGACGATCAGCCACCGCCTTCTAGCACAATTAAGGGACAAAGTGGCGTGTTGCATGTCATACCCAGGACACGCATATGACTGGCGTGTAAGAGTAGTGAATAACCCAGCAAAAAAGATAATAGCTGTTCCAAATCCATAATTTAAAAGACATTACTCTGAACCAGAAGAGAATTGGCGCGATTAGCTTGAGGTGTATGCAAATATCAACGAGACCAGTCACACAATAAAAAGGCACGAGGGACAAAAAAAAAAAAGAGGCGTTTATTCTTTTTTTTTCTTTTTTTAAAATTCTTAACTCGGTATTGTGCACGTGCTTCGTTCGTGAAAGACAGCTTTATTATTATTATTATTAAGATGTTAGGGTTGGAATTTTTTTATCGCCAGGCATGAATCGAATTCAATCGAATTACAATCAAGTCACGCTAATAGCACCGGTTCCAGCTTTATCACCGAAATTAAGCGTTGATGAGCCTGTTCAATACTTAATTGGGTGACTACTTTTGCAATAGCAGGTACTATAAGCAACCTGGGTCCTTTATTGATCAAAATGACTTGATTCGGAATTAAATGACCCGAAAAGGTTTGAATGCCGTAAACAAAAAAAAAAAAAACAATCAACCATCAAGGTTAAGCAGCGATGAGCATGTTCAATGCTTATTTGGGTGACCATTTAAGCAACAGCAGGTACTGTAAACAACCCGAGTCCTTTGTTAATAAAAAAATGACTCGGTTCAGCATTAAACTACCAGAAAAGGGTTGATATCCTGTAAAATAAAACAAATAACCAACCAAACTTGAGTGTCACTTAAGCAACTACAGGTACTTTTGTTTATGACTTCATTCGGCATTAAATGACCCGGAAAGGGTTGAAATGCCATAAAACAAAAAAAAAAACCCGACATTTATTCAACTTGAAATTAATTACCTGGGTCAATTTCTCAACATATATCACCAAAGTTTACAAACATTTTGGGGAGAAAAAAGAAATAAAAAAAAAAAAAAAAAAAAAAAAAGAAATAGGTCGCCAACGGGAAAAATAGTTTGTTTTTTTCTCCAAAATGTGAAAGTTCACGCACAAACAGAAAGTTATTTTTGTATCACTTTTTTCTCATTCATCTTTTCTTTTCGTTAATAGGAAATTACTTTTTTTTCTTCTGTCAGCGTTATCAGTTTGACAAACAAAGACTTTTTCAGATATTTGTTTTTGTCTTCGCATTTATTTATTTATTTATTTATTACAGCAGATTATATCAGTTCCTTTCTTTTGTTGTCTATTCTTTCTCAGGACTCATCTTTAAACCTTCCGCTCCTTTCTTTTCAGTATGGGTCAACTGAACCGAGAACACTCTCTTTGTCAACCACTTCGTCTTGACCAACGTTTCAAAGGATGCATCAATCTATATATCAATACTTGTGTTCCTTAAAAGTACGACCGTTATAGTATTGCAAACCCCTCTGCTTAAAAATGAGACCGTCCAATACATGTTCTTGCTTTTGCATTTATTTGTTTATTTATTTATTACAGCAGATTATGTTCCTTTCTTTTGTAGTCTATTCTTTTCCGAGGTCTCATATTTGCACCTTCAGCTCCTTTCTCTTCAGTACGGGTTCAACTGAACCGAGAACACTCTCTTTCAATTTTACACTCTTCGTCAAACACACTTAGTCTCGACCAACGTTTCGAAGGAAACATGAATTTATATATTAATAATCGTGTTCATTTATGGTACGATCGTTATCATCTTGCAACACCTTCTGCTTAAAAATGAGACTGTCCCATACTTGTTATTGTTTTTTTTGCATTTATTTATTTATTTCAGCAGATCATATCAATTTCTTTCTTTTGTATTTTATTCTTTTCTGAAGTCTCATATTTGCACCTTTTTTTACAAATCCCAAAGCTCAATACATAAGCTCAATGCATAACTAATAAAACAATTATATACAGAGCAATATTTATACTTTCAAAAAAAAAAAAAACTTAACAAACGTCATTTGTCTATTATAAAACCTGACAAGCCAACCAGATGTGTTTTGCCAGAGGTAAGTCAACTCGTTCACCACAACGACGTGCTAGTTCAGGAGATCCTTGTTGCTTAAATAGTCATTGACTTTAAAATATTATTAAGACTACCCCCCACCCAACCCCCAAAAACCGCCACCCTCGTTGTAAAAATAGATTTTGAAGGATATTGCCTGCGGAGGATGGGAAAATTAAATTAAATAAAATTTTTAATATTTATTTTAAAATGCATTGCTTACTTAAAAAGCATCATATTCACTCCACTCCACTGAGATATTTGTTTTGTTTTACGACAGTGCAGACCTCCAAATCGTTTCTAAAAAATTCTGATTTGATTATTCAGACTCTTATCTTTATAGAAACAAATTAAAATCGTACGAGTAAAATATATTTTGTTCGGATTTCATAAAATGAAATATTTCCCCTAATATATTGTAGGAAAAAACTATTTTAAACATAAATTCATCTAAAAGTGAATAATGAGTAATGCAATCTATTGCTTACAATGCTCAGGTGCACCACAACTCATCAAAGGCTCATGTATAGTACACAGAATAATGTACTAATGTCAGGAACGTAAATAGCGTACAGTACTGAAGATGTTATGGACTAAGTTTGTTGCAGCTGAAATAAATTATTACATTAAACAAATTTAAAGTTTTTTCTTTTATTCATCTATACTGCTCTGTCCATTGGAATGTTTAATCATTATAGAATTGTAAAGAAAATTTTAAATAGGCTTTTTATTTTTACCCTATGGGTCTAAGTAGGGCATCACATACAGAGTGACAGCGGATTTTTCAGTGAAAGCAGTAGTGTAAGGCGATGGATGACTGTACTTATTTGTATGGATCGGTCGGCGAGTGACACTAGCTAAGACAGAACTAAAAGATATAGAAGCATGACCAGTTTTG
This sequence comes from Doryteuthis pealeii, assembly GCA_023376005.1. Classification (NCBI taxonomy): domain Eukaryota; kingdom Metazoa; phylum Mollusca; class Cephalopoda; order Myopsida; family Loliginidae; genus Doryteuthis; species Doryteuthis pealeii. The sequence goes on from CM042168.1 coordinate 67,824,536, forward strand.
TACCCCGTTCCCCTCCAAAATAAAAACTTGGGGCATTATGCCCAGGTGTGTGTCCAGTTGCATTTTCTGTACCGATTTTCATATAAATAAACGTATTTGTTGTGGAGTCGGATGCAGAGATGTAAGCCGGCACACATCAAATACAATCATATTTGCACCTTCGGCTCCTTTCTTTTTAGTATGGGTCAACTGAACCGAGATCATCATCATCATCATCATCATCAACTAGTAGCACGGATATCCATGACAATCTCTCACCAACCGTCTATCATTCATTGCTCTCGGCTGGCGTCCTCTACGCAGCATCCAAAATCCGCACAATGCTAGTCAAACGTAGATCTTTGCTGAGCGGCCTACACTGGCGTGCCCATTTGCTGGTTTTCACAGGAGGACGTTGCTTATGAGTTCATCCTTGCTTCTCCAGCAGTGTCCAGCATGTCTTGTTCGTCGCACTCGATTAATATATAGAGCATTAACCTACATATTAATACCCGTGTTCCTTATTTGTATGCCCGTCTTCATCTTGCAACACCCTCTGCTTAGAAATGAGACCGTCCAAGACTTGTTTTTATTTTCGTATTTATTTATTTATTACAGCAGATTATCTTACTTTATTTTGTATTTTATTTTTTTCCGAGGTTTCATCTTTACACCTTCAGCTCCTTTCTCTTCAGTACGGGTTCAACTGAACCAAGAACACCCTCTTTCAATTTTATACTCTTCGTTAACCACTTCATTTCGACCAACGTTTCGAGGGAAGCATCAATCTATATATTAATTCTTGTGTTCCGTAAAAGTACGATCGTTATCATCTTGCAACTAAGGCCTCACACTAAAAAAGGCAAGAAGCAGTTGATATCCAGCATAGACTATCACTAATACGGACTACGCAGATGATCTGGCACTTCTTGCAAATACACTCGTACAAGCTGAAGCCTTGCTACATAGCCTAGAGAAGGCAGCACAGAACATTGACCTCTATGAGAACTCCGATAGAATTGAATTCATGTGTTTTAAAAATGAAGAAGGCATCTCCACGCTCAACAGTAAGCTTCTAAAATCGGTGGAACAACGAGCGGAAAGGTCAATTACAGGTTAAAACCTGTCAATCAATATTTCCGGTGCCCATTTCTCGTTCTGCACTTTTCATCGAAGTCGCTCTGTTATTGTCGTCTCTCTGTCGCCGATGTCCGCTCATCGCCGTCTTGTTCTGCGTGCTTCTCCCACTGTTCTTCGGTAGCAGGATAAGAACAACGCAGATACTTTCTCGTGTACACATCTATATATTAATACTCGTTTTCCTTAAAAGTACGACCGTTGTCATCTTGTAAAACACTCTGGTTAAAAATGAGACCGTCCAAATCGTCCACGATGAAATGCAAAAATGTAAATCCTAATTATCTGGTGTTGCTTACATCAAATTCTTATTTTTATGAGTGTCACCACCTCAGCTGAATAATGGACCATTCCGCTTTAATTATATAGAAAGAAATGGAAGAAAAAGGACATACTACACAGAAAATATAATAAGGAAGACAGAAAGAAAGGAAGAGAATAGGGGAAAGATATAGAGTTGAGCGCTTTGAAGTGATAACGTTAATCTGTTTCAATCGGACATAATGGACAGATGAAAAGAAGGAAAGAAAGAAAAAAAAAGCGCGCGCAAGAAAGAGAAGAAATAGACAGGAGAAAGATAGAGAGAGAGACAGAGAGACAGAGAGTTAAATCCAGATTATTATACGTTTTACATATTGAACTATTTAGGGCGGACCTGAACTTTCAGAACCCCCCCCATCTAAAAATTTTGTTTTTAATCTTTTTTTTTTTCAACGGATTATTATCGATTGCACACCAATCTATCCGACTGTAAAAAAAAAAAATTTAAGTTATTTATTTTTCGAGTTTTTCAGGAGTGCTCAGTTCCCCGTATAAGTTTATCGTAAACCGATCCCCCATATCGGAACCGCCGAAAAAAAAATTTTTCTTTGTAATTTCTTTTCTTTTTCTTCAATGGATTATTATCGTTTACACACCAATCTATCAGATTGTAAAAAAAATTCTAAAAAGTTCTTTGTTTTTCGAGTTTTCAGGGGTGCTCATTTCCCCGTATAAGTTTATAGTAAATCGAGCCTCCATATCGGAACCGCTCGATAATAAATAATTTGGGTTCTGTTTTTTCTGGGCCACCCTAACTTTGACACCTTTGCGCCAGTTTCCTTTCGAGCGGTTCCGATATGGGGGATCGATTTACTATAAACTTATACGGGGATCTGAGCACCCCAGAAAACTCGAAAAATAAATAACTTTTTGAAATTTTTTTTTCACAGTCTGATAGATTGGTGTGCAATCGATAATAATCCATTGAAAGAAGAAAAATAAAAATAAAAACAAAAAATTTAGAGGGGGGGGGGTCTGAAAGTTCAGGTCCGCTGTATTTAGCAATAGCTCTTAAGTAAACATATCAAACTTTGTAATAATTAAATTATCATACAGGTCCTATTTGTAATACCTTTATTTCACGATGACATCTTATCTTACCGATCGGACAGGAGCCATGGTATGTTAGAAGATATCTGGTCTAGTCGACCAATTCTCACTAACGATATTTAGTTTCTAAATTTCTAGTATAGCTTGACCATGTGACTTTAGTTTAATGAGGAACCACGTCCCCAACGATCCTGAGGTCATGGCCGATCAATCAAACAAGGATGACCCAACGGGTTTTCACTTGCAATCATTTTGAATTACTACTCTACCTGTCATAAACAGATTAAGCCAATCAATTATGTAAGACTATTGTGAAAGTTACCTGAGACCCAGACTCAAAGTGAAGCAGTTGTATATATATTTTCCAACTCCTCTAAATTTATATATATATATATATATATATATATATATATAAGTTTTGTTGAACTGTACAGACAATTCCTGTCGGACAAGTTTTTCGTTGATCCGTTCCAATTTTCGGGCCATCTTTCTGGTGTCGGGGTGTAACTGGTATAACAGTCCCCCAAAGGTTTCAAACGAGCGCTTTCGGCAATACAATTTGCCATCCTCAGGTGGGAAACGATGGTATGATTTCGTGTCTCGTTTTTAACGAGAACGAGTAGTATCAAGGAATTAGAAGTGGGAGGTAATAACTTCCTCTATTACCTTCCCCTACTCACAACTTGTGCCCCCTCCCACATAAAATCACTACCGCAAAGCTCGCTCAAACCACTACCATTCCTACAACCTCCTACTACCAATGGTTATTGGTATGGTGTCCATTTTTGACGCCACACGCGTGCAACAATGAAATATAAGAAGAAAAAAACACATGATACACCTGCTTTGCTAGGAAGAGGCAATTAAAAAAAAAGAAGAAGAGAGAGAGAGAGAGAGAGAGAGAGAGAGAGAGAGAGAGAGAGAGAGAGAGAGAGAGAGAGGGTTGGTTGTTTTGTTTTATGGCATCTCAAACCTTTTTAGGCCATTTAATACCAAATCAAGTCATGTTGATAAACAAAAAGGAGTCAGGTTGCTTACAGTACCCGCTGTTGCTTAAGTGGTCCCCCAATTATGTTTTCAACAGCCTCATTATTGCTTAACTTTGGTGATCTAACATTTCTCAAAGGAAATACAAACTAAACTTTATTTTTGTTTTTAGTTTACATTTCTCAAAGGAAACTAAAAACATCCTAAGTAAAATATGCGAGGTGTGTCTGAAAAAGTAATGAGACTTTTGTCACAACACAATTCATTTCAAATCCAAACAACGAACTTAATGTTTTCTCCTCCAAAGTAGTCCCCCCCCTCTTGAATCTAATGCACTTTCCCATCCTTCTCTGTCACGCTTCTCTGTCCTGGCATGTCCATCAGCTCCGTCGTTACGGACTTCTTGATGGCCTCAACGCATTCAAAATGGGCCCCTTTGGGAAGTTCACGGGAAGGGACGATAGTTGTGGCAGGACAAATCGATTTTTATTTTTCCCTAAGCTGAAGGAGCTCATGAAGGGGACCCGTTTTGAATGCGTTGAGACCCATCAAGCTATTTAACCTATAGATAGAACCCCAACAGGTACTACCATTCCGTGTCAGCGTAGACTTGGCAGCAACGGCAATGAATGAATACTCCATACTCCCCAAAGCTCCAGAACTGGAACTTTAATATTAGATGCGGTTTAACGTTATACCCAGGACACTAAGACCCTCATCTATCACCTTCTATCATATATAGGATAAAATAGTTTGGGGGTTTGCCATAAGGACAATAGGATTGGGGCGATCATATAAGTGGATTGTTGCATTTCATGGACAGCTCATTCACCTCTCTAGATACGAGAGTCATTCAATAAATAACGTGATTTTTTTCTTATAGAGTTGGCAATCTTGAACAAGTCGTGGATGCAGCACCCCACAAGGAAGCAGCTGCACGGCCACCTGTCCCCTATCTCACAAACCATCCGAGTGAGACGGACAATTGCTGGACACTGCTGGAAACTGCTGGACGAGCAAGGATGATCTCATAAGCGACGTTCTCCAGTGGAAGCCAACACATGGACATGTTAGTGTGGGCCGCCCAGCAAGGACCTACATTGACCAACTCTGCAAGGATATTAGATGCTGCGCAGAGGACCTCCTAGGGACAATGAATGATAGAGAAGGTTGGCGAGAGATTTTCATGGATATCCGTGCTAATTGCGCGACATGATTATAATGATGGCAATAGGAATCACTTTTTATAGTTGTACCTTTTACCAAAAACATCAATAGTAATGGATTCTTTCATATCCCAAAAGACTCTCAACATGACATTGTTTATTGGCCACTTCGCCTGTAACTTTTTATTTACTGGAGAGTCCGTGTGTTTTCACTCCATGGGACTAGCCTTTCGACTCAGGCCCATGTTTAGCCCATTTGTAAACATATTTTTTTTTTTTACTAAAACATGGTTATCCGTACCCGTAACACACTCTTCTGTATATTTCACATGGTTTGTACTTCACAGCCACCAAAATTTCATGTTCAAGCCTGGAGCACTGTGATTGATTAGCTGTCAATTCAAAAAGCCGCAGAAGAAACATATTTCTGATATTGAATAATTTGTGGTATAAACACACACACACACACACACACACACATATATAATATATATATATATATATATATATATATATATATATATATAATAGTATTTGGTAATTTGCTTGAAGCATTGTTAAGTATGTTATTATATATTAATGACAGGAAAGCAATTACAATGAGTATAAAATTTAAAAAAAACACGAGACGCGTGTTTATAACGTCAAAAAGAAATAAAATAAAATAACGACACAAAAAATGCGTCCATTTCTGAAAACCGTCTCTGAAGATAAAGTTACTTTGAAATCGATAAGACTAAACATCTTTTTATTTTCATTTTATACGCATTGTAATTGCTTTCCTATCATTAATATATATATAAATATATATTATATATATATACCAACCCCTCTACACGAGCAGGGTGCGACACAAGGTCAGTTTCTTAACCGGAGTTTAACAGGTTTGAATTCAGAGTTTTCCTTCTCCTAGACTGGTTACCTACCAAAAGTTAAAGAGCCCAGTCTGTCCTACTATTTACCCATAGCTGGAGGGAGAGTAATTGGATTCATACCTTTCCCAAGGATATTAGCGGTATGTGAAATGCAAACAGCTTTGTCCAGGATAAACACACACACACACACACACACACACACACATATATATATATATATATATATGTGTGTGTGTGTGTGTGTGTGTGTGTTTGTAGTTTTTTTTTTATTTTAGGGTTTTAATGCAGTAGAGATTGATAATGAATAATACCTAATGATATCCGTTTTGTTACCTATCAAAAGTTAAAGAGCCCAGTCTGTCCTACTATTTAATCTAAGCTGTAGGGAGAGTAATTGGATGCATACCTTTCCCAAGGATATTAGCGGTATGTGAAATGCAAACAGCTTTGTCCAGGATAAACATATATATATTATATATATATATATATATATATTATATATATATGTGGTGTGTGTGTGTGTGTATGTGTGTGTGTTGTGTGTGGTTTTTTATTACAGGGTTTTAATGCAGTAGAGATTGATAATAAATAATACCTAATAATATCCGTTTAGTTAGCGGTGTACTTATTTATGGGCGATACTGTAATACTTAAGAAATGTCAATTTTAATTGTATATAATGTTTCACTAGATTGTTATAAAATCCTGGTATCTTTGGTTTAGAAGAAAAATAACTGTTTATATTTAAAATTGTTACGGGTGTACTTATTCATAGGGGGAATTCCCATGCCGTAGTGGCTAACGTGCTCGACTGCGACATCGTATAAGCGAGTTCGAACTCCAGACGCGCTATTACGTTCACTTTACAACCAGTGAAGGAAAACACTGAATTCAAACTAGCTCTACTCAGCTTAACATTGCGTCGGAGGATTTGGGTAAATTCATAACATCATTAGTTGTGAATTCGATTCTCACTGAGTGACCCCCACTTCTGGTATTTTACCAGATTAAGCAAGTCCAGAATACTGTGTTCCTTACTTGTATGGGCGTTATCATCTTGCAACACCCTCTGGTTAAAAATGAGACCGTCCAAATCGTCCAAGATGAAATGCAAAAATATAAATCCTGATTATCTGGTGTTGCTTATCCACCGAATTCTTATTTCTTATTAGTGTCGGCACATTCCGTTTTTATTATAAAGAAAGAAAGGCAAGAAAATGGGCATGCTACACAGAAACAAAAAAATATATAATAAGAAAGAAAGAAAGAAATAGAGAGAGAGAGAAAGAGAGTAGGGTAAATATAGAGCGAGGGTGTGAATGCGCGGAAGCGATAACGCTAATATGTTTCAATCGAACATAACGAAAAAACGAGAAGAATGAAAGAAAGAAAAAAAAGAGTGAGAGAGAGAGAGAGTTAAATCAAAATTATTATACTTTTTTTTTACATATTGAAGTATTTAGCAATAGCGCTTAAGTAAACATATCAAACGTTGTAATAATTACAATATCATACTGTGGTATATCCACAGGTCGTGCTAGTTGTTAAAATATCGCTGATAAAGAGACACCTGTCTCTCCTTTCGACACTTGTGGCCAGTGTTATAACCATTCAGCTGATTTAGTTGAAACAGCAACAGCAGCAGCAGCGGTATCAGTTGTGGTGGTGGTGGTGGTGAGTGTTGATAGTGTCAATAGTGACAGCAACTGCTTAGAGAGGAAAGTATTTTTCTTGTAGTAGTGGGCGCGACCGGGCGCCTCTGAGTTGCGGTTGAAGTCACGGAGTTTTCTGAAGCTAGCCTAAACTGGAGGAAGCTCTTTTCGCACATGCAGCCCAGAACAGGCGGATCAAACAGAGTTCTATACCTACTGTTATTACTTATGTAAATGTTGTTTTGTTTTTTTAGCAAACAACAACAACAACAACAAACAACAACAAAAAGCGTATATTATCGTCGATGCACAACTTTTAACGTCAGACATGCGCACACAAACGACATGCGTACCGTTACATCTTTATTTTGAAGAGTGCATCTAAGAGTTCTTTTTTTTTTTTTTTTTCTTTTTTTTCTTTTTTGGTTTGATTTTATAACACAACTAACACATACTAATTATGCTATAAGTTGGCAGAGTGGCCTATAGTAAATATCAGTCGGACAGCGAGAGTCTACCCCTTTTCGCTAGCGCTAGACCGAGGAGTTTTTTTTTTTTTTTTTTTTTTTTTTGCGTTTGACGAGAAGCGCCTCACCTACCTTCAGCTCCCCACTTTACCGCACAGATCAGATAACACAATCTGTGCTACTCATGCGCTGAGTTGGCGGGAACCGGTATCGAACCAGGAATCTTTCCATTATCTGGCCGGGGGCTCTACCGACTACGCTAAATATCATACTATAAATATATATATATATATTTATATGCGTGTGTGTGTGTGTGTGTGTGTGTGTGTAATAATTATGCTATGCTATACTATACATATGTAAAAAAGTAAGAAGTAAAGTCGTCGGGGTGGCCTAAAGTCGGTATCAGCCAGACAGCGACGGAGTCTATCTCCTTTTCACTAACGCTAGATCAAGGAGAGGTGGAGCGCCACACCTACCATCAGCTCCTTACTTTACCGCACAGATCCGTGTGCTACTCATACGCTGAGAATTATATATATACATATACTCTTATATATATACTCTTATATATATATATACTAATTATAAGTATACTGTATTTTTTAGTCTTTGCTGAAAGAAAATTCTATATACAATAACGTATTTAGAATAAAATACAATAGTTCTTTCTTTCTTTTTTTTCTTTCTTGATAGATATTAGGGAACTGGTATGTAAAGACGTATACAAATGTATGCATTCTTAAGATCTGTAGAGCTATGGGGTTGTACGCGCACACCCACTTGTGGCTACGTACACACCCGCAGAAGCGCACTAAAGAACCAACGTATTGACCGATTCGAAAGAAAGAAAGCCAAAACGCTCTATTTACTATAAATGAAATAGTAAATCCCAGTACTTAAAAGATACACGTTCGCACAACTCACCAAGCCTCACCCCTGCGAAGAGATCACGATGAAACCATAAAGAAAAAGTATAGATAAAATATATATCTACATAGATAGAGAAATAGATAGATAGATGCTGAACAGACAGATAGATAGATAGATAGATAGATAGATAGATACTGAATAGATAGATAGATAGATTGATACTGAACAAATAGATAGATTGATATATAGATAGATACTGAATAGATAGATAGATAGATTGGTACTGAACAGATAGGTAGATAGATCGATAGATAGATAGATACTGAACATACTGATAGATAGATAGATATATAGATATTGAATAGACTGAGATAGTTAAATATATAGAAAAATATAGATAAAATATACATCTACATCTTTAAGATAGATAGATAGATAGATATGGATAGATAGATTCTGTACAGACTGATATAGATAGTTACACAGACAGACAGATAGATAGATAGACACACACACACACACACACACACACACATATATATATATATATATATATATATATATATATATATAATGAAGGCTTAATACTTAAGTTTTATGAGTATAACACAATCCTAGATAGATAGATAGATAAATAGATAGATAGATAGATAGATAGATAGATAGATAGAGAGAGAGAGAGAGAGAGAGAGAGAGAGAGAGAGAGAGAGAGAGATGAATAGACTGAGATAGATAGATAGATAGATAGATAGATAGATAGATAGATATTTATTAACAGACTGTGTTAGATAGATAGATAGATAGATAGATAGATAGATAGATTTAGTAGTCCAATGGATGAGAACAGACCTCTATAGTAAGTTGATGAATGGATCGTTCGATATCCTGTCGATAAAAAAAAGGCCCTTGTGAACTCTGTGTGGTGCCAACCACGAAGAATCCCTTACCTAAAAGCGACTCTCCACAAAGACTCCGTTGTTGTGTCTACTACACACGGTCCTGACGTACACAACTTCCTCAGGCGCGCAACTGAGAAACAAAAAAAACAAAAAAAAAACACACATGTATACGCGCGCAAATAAACATCTGATTCGCCCTTCGGTTCGACTTTTTCTCGTTTTTTACCGACTCAGATAAAGCCAGTTGGCCGATCCTTTAAGCACGCATCGAAACGGGGATTATCTACTTGGACAGACAGAGGAAAGGAAATATATACGATACCGATGCTTACATTCGTACTGAAAAAAAAAACAAAAAAAAATCCCAACAACAACAACAACAAAATACTTAAACTTCAACTTTAATTTCAACATATCTACATTTACTTATTTTATAATATTCTATAACAGATAAATATTTTATCTGTTCGACACGGGGAGGATGTGATAAATTCTTTTTGCACTGTTTGTTACATATATATATATAAATATATACATATATATATAAATACATTTGTTAAATACACACACACACACACACACACATATATATGTGTGTATATTTTGTGGATAATATGGGTGCTATATTTCTAAGCAGATAGTGCTCAATATCATTGATAGAGCTTTTATATTTGAATTAAGGTAGCGTGGACATGGAGTCAACACAGCCTGGTTACTGACAGTTTCTCGCCTATGCGATCTTCAGACCAAAATATACATGTATATTTTTTTTATATATATATAATGAATATACATTTGTAATTCCAGCCAAAAGGCTAAGCGAAAAATAATGTTTATTTTTTAATCTTTGTTAATAAGAACTTTTTAGTAACCCGCAACATTTTTTCCCCCACATTAAAAAAAAATCCTATATCTAAAATTATTTTGCTAGAAAATATATTCATAAACTTTTCTTTTTAAAAATTCCAAACTTATACTTTATTTTATGGTATTAAGAAAGTTTTATTTGTTTTTAATTTACTGATTTTGACACATTCTCCGTTGTGGGTTGCCCATTTGTTTGTTTTTCTTGCTTTCCACGTGACACTTATTGTTCTTCAAACTTTATATATACTCATATTACGAAAACAATTTCTTTTCAATTTTATTTTGCGATTCTCGTGAACTATATATATATATATATCTATATAATATATATATATATATTTATATATATTTATATATATATATAGAAAAAAAGTCTTACCCGGAGATTATTGCATCTAACACAGACAGTGGATCACATTTACATTGGATCTCATTGGATATAAAGAAATTATAAAAAGGAAATAAGTTAACTTTTGGGGGGAAATTAAGGTAGGTAATTATTTTCTTTCTTTCTTTTTATCCATTTCGTTCTTTCTTTTTGTTCTTTCTTTCTTTCTTTCTTTCTTACTTTTTCTTATTTTCTTTTTCTCTTTCATTTCCTTCTTTTCTTTTTGTCCATATCTTTCTTTCGTTTTGTCCTATTCTTCTTTATCTTTAGCCTTTTTCTTTCTTTCTTTCTTCTTTCTTCTTTCTTTCTTTCTTCTTTTCTTTCTTTCTTCTCTTTCTTTCTTTTCTTCTTTCTTCTTTTTTTTCTTTCTTTCTTTCTTTCTTCTTCTTTTCTTTTCTTTCTTTTCTTTTCTTTCTTCTTTCTTTCCCTCTTCCTTTCTTTCTTTCTTTCTTTCTCTCTTCCTTTTTTTTTTCTTCTTTTGACATTTTCTTTCTTTCATATTTCCTAATCTCAGTCATGAACGTGAGAAGATTGTGTTGCGCCAGTATTACAAACACCGGTTCGTGGGTGGTCCCACATTACTAGGACCTTTTGCCTAACCCGCACACGTGGGGTACGTGGTAAATATCCAGTATTACAAACAGGTATGGCCTACCTGTCCACCCTGAGAATCAACATTCGATATCCAGGCTGTTTTATTTTTATTTTTTTTTTTTTGTTACCTAACCTCGAACACAACCATCATAGCCACCAAACAGGCAAACTTGGTTCTCAAAAAATATTTTACCTTTTTTTTTAATCAATTAAATAAAGAATATTCAAAATAGCTTTTAGATAGATCAATAAGAAAAAATTCACACATTTCGGTTATGTTCAAGCTACGCACTCCCGATATTTTCAGCTTTTTTGTTTTTGTTTTTTAAAGAATATTATTTTTTAAATATTTTTAATTCAATATCTGGCGCACCATAATTTCGTCGGCAAATTTTCTTCTTCTCCTTTTCCCTCTGTGGACTTCGGTCAGCTATATTTGAAAATGGACATGACGAAATGAGTTCAAATCCTGGACGAGGCTATTTGTACTTCACATAGTGTTAATACCCTATGGAAAGGTATGGGTAGTAGCACCATTTAACCAAAACTGTATATATATATATATATATATATATATATATATATATATATATATATATGAGAAGAAAATATTTTCAAAAATATAACAAACACAGGATGTTACGATCAGGGGAAACAATTTTATGTGTCAATACTTAAGTATTTCCATATTATACCATCATCAGGACACTGTTAAGAATGTTTTTGTGAGGGAAAAAACATCCATAAAAACATTCCTTAACAGTGTCCTGATGATGGTATAAAATTGTTTCCCCTGATCGTAACATCCTGTGTTTGTTATATTTTTTTGAAAATATTTTTATATATATATAACTTTCAAAGAAAGAAAAACTTAACAAACCGTCATCCCGTTAATATTGCACTGTATATAATCTAATTTATTGATTATTGTACATTGAGCTCTCTTTAGGGATTTATAAAAATTCTTGTATGAGTATATGTTTGCAACTACAAGAGAATACAGCATGTTTATACAGTGAGATTTTGAAGATCCCAAATAGAATCATCCCCTACTTACCAGTCAATTTGATTACCTTACACACACACACACACACACACACACACATATATATATATATATATATATATATATATATATGAAAATTACTTTCATTTCTTTGTTTATGTCTTTTTATTCTTTAATTCTTTTTTATAATGAAAATTAGCTTTAAAAGTGGGACCAAGTGAAGTGGTCAAAAATTGGGGGATTAGTTTACAATAGACGTTTAATGCATGATGCGACACTGACTTTCTGTTCAAGTTATAATGTAAATAGAAGTAAAGTGGACCCTGACTTTATATCCATTTAAAATCTCGTTCCGGAAATATTTTTTCCCTCGTGTATTCCGATCTTTAAAAAAGTCTCATTTAAGTCACATTCCTTTTTTTGCGGAGAGGTTAACCCCATATATATATATATATATATATTATATATATATATATATATAATATATATATATATATATATATGTGTGTGTGTGTGTGTGTGTGTGTGTGTGTACATATGTCTATATATTATATATATATATATAATATAATATATATAGGTTCTTACACCCGTAATCGAGCACTTTATTTTCAATGCTCCAATAGTAAAAAGACTAC
>CM042168.1:67839934-67847434 GCA_023376005.1 Doryteuthis pealeii
GGGAATGTGGAGTACCTCTTCATCACCATTACTCCCTGGTACATTTATATATATATATATATATATAATATATATATATATATATATATATATATATGCAAACACAAACACACACACATACATATATATATATATATATATATATATATATATATATATACATATCATAGGAAATATATATATCGTTGCAAATGGAATCGGCGAACCGAGTTCAAATTCAAGACAAGGTTGTTTGCATTTCTCATAACGTTAATACCCTTGGAAAAGGTATGAATCCGACTATATCCCCTATATATATATATATATATTATGCTATGGATAAATAGTAGGGCAGACTGGGCTCTTCAACCTTCTTGGGCTCTTCCTGGTTAGGCAAACTGTCTAGGAGTAGGAAAGGTCTGAATTCACACCTGTTAAACTCCGCTTAAGACATTGACCTTGTGCCGCACCCTGCGGGGTATATATATATATATATATATATATATATATATATGTATGGTAGAAATGTGAGGAGGTTAATCCGACAGTATGTGGAGAAAAGTAGACAAACACGGGATGTTGGAGTAAGAACTATATTCAAGTCCTGAAGATGGTCTAATAAGAGACCGAAACGTTGCATCGTCGACAATAAACATCAAGTTTCCACAACATCCCGTGTTTGTCTACTTTTCTCCATATATATATATATATATATACCCCGCAGGGTGCGGCACAAGGTCAATGTCTTAAGCGGAGTTTAACAGGTGTGAATTCAGACCTTTCCTATATATATATATATATATATATATATATATATATATATATATATATATATATATATATATAAAGTCATCCACAGACACTGTGTTTCGACTTTTCGCGTCTCTTCAGTGTGGCTAGACACAACTACCTCTGAGCGAAATCCGACTGATTTTTCGTCAGCCCGATTCGTTAACATCTCAGCCATTTGACAGCTGCCGTAAAGGGGGTGTTGTTTAAACTATTAAATACATACATTTGTTTGTATATTTTACGATCACCAGAGAGGTCCAGTCTGTAATCAGACGATCATTGTTTCATGCTGGCAGTGAAAGTTAATTTAAGTGACCCCTAGAGAGCTCTACCGGGTTTTGTGAGCATATAATAAGTCATCCACATACGTCTCTTCACATCACTTCAGTGTGGCTAGACACAACAACTACCTCTGACCGGGAGCAATATATATATATATATATATATATATATATATATATATATGGTAGGGCATAAATAATGTGATAGATGATGAGTGAATATTTCTATACAATAGTATCTTGACTTACGAGTTTAATGTGTTCCGCTCGTAACTCAATTTTTCTCGTATATCAAATCAATTTTCCCCATTTAAATAAACTGAAATGACATTAATCCATTCCACTCTTAACTCAATTTTCTCGTATATCAAATCGGTTTTCCCCATTGATATAAACTGAAATATCATTAATCCGTACCAGCCTCCTATAAACACCCTTATCATTTTTCTCGATAAATATCATTCTCTTGTATAAAAACATAAAAAACAGAATGTAATGAATTATGTGCTGTAATATGTTTTAATGTTTATTTTTTTTATAAATAATATTTTTTCTTTGGCGTAAAAAATTTGGAAACTTAAGAATGTGTTTAGTGAACTTATTGATATAAGCAAAGCTGAAACTCTCTCGTATCTCAAATTTTAGCACCCAACACAAAGCAAAAATTCCACCGAGTGACAGCTCATAACTCGAAAAACTCGCAATTTAGGACACTCTTAAGTCAAGGTACCACAATATATATTGGGCCGGTTTAGCTCAGTCGGTGGGGCGTTCGTACTGTAAGAAACCTGAGACCTTTGTTTATAAAAATAGCTTGATTTGGCTGTAAATAACCCGAAAAGTGCTGATATGCCGTAAAAAAACACCCAGCCAACGAAACTTAAAACTGAAATTAAGCATCGATGAATCTGTTCAATATTTAATTAGGTGACCACTTAAGCAACAGCAAGTATTGTAAAAACCAGAAACTTTTGTTTATAAAAATAGGTTGATTTGGCTTTAAATAACCCGAAAAGTGCTGATATGCCGTAAAAAAACACCCAGCCAACGAAACTTAAAACTGAAATTAAGCATCGATGAATCTGTTCAATATTTAATTAGGTGACCACTTAAGCAACAGCAGGTATTGTAAGAAACCAGAAACTTTTGTTTATAAAAATAGGTTGATTTGGCTTTAAATAACCCGAAAAGTGCTGATATGCCGTAAAAAAACACCCAGCCAACGAAACTTAAAACTGAAATTAAGCATCGATGAATCTGTTCAATATTTAATTAGGTGACCACTTAAGCAACAGCAAGTATTGTAAGAAACCAGAGACTTTTGTTTATAAAACTAGCTTGATTTGGCTTTAAATAACCCGAAAAGTGCTGAAATGCCGTAAAAAAACACCCAGCCAACGAAACTTAAAACTGAAGGTAAGCATCGATAAACATGTTCAATATTTAATTAGGTGACCACTTTAACAATAGCCGGTTCTGTAAGAAACCTGAGACCTTTGTTTATCAAAATGACTTTATTCGGCATCAAATGACCCGACTGATTTGCCGTAGAATAAAACAGCCAACTTTCTATATTTCATTTCTCCAAATTTTTTTTTATGTACAATATTAAAATGGAATCACGTAAATATTGTACAATGTTCAACAATAAATATCAACAAACTCCCATAGTACAAAATCAAATCAAATATGATTGGCTGGTGTTTAATGGTAGGTCAATACTTGTGGGTTATCTAAAGCGAATTTTTATTTATTTATATGTTTTGTAAGCGAATAGTTTATATATATATATATATATATATATAGGTATCATGGTCGGAGTAATAGTGTATATGGTCGTTTTTGGCTGTTGGTTTGTGGTGGACTTTGAATTCAAGTTTATTGTTGTTTCTTGTAAATAAGATGTCTAAAAAAGGTAGGGAGTTATTCAATTCAAGTTCATGTGTAAACTGTATGGTGGGTTCAACTTTGTTTAGTTTGTTTACAATTTCATTAATGTCTATATTGTTCGGGTAAATAAGCAGTGTATCATCTATATATCGGAAGTATTGGGAGTTGCTAGGAATAATGTATTTAAAGGGGACAGTTTCTAGGAATTCGAGATATAAGCATGCTAGGAGGCCGCTTAGGGGTGATCCCATCGTTAGGCCAAATTTTTGTTTATAGAAAGTGTTGTCAAATATATATATATATATATATATATATATATATATATAGTATTTAATAAATGAAATATATTTTAATAATATATATATATATATATATATATTATATATATATATATATAGTATCCAATTGCCGCTTTTACATTTCCGTTGCAGTGGCATCAGAAAATAATCCAAAAGTGCTCAATATATTAAAAACATAGAGCAGTAATACTGATATTAGCAGAGGAAAAAAGTTAATGGTTTACCATGGTTTCAATCCAAATGATTTCATCAGGACCCTACCCTACGCGTAACTAAGTCGATGTAATTCCTTAGTTAAACTCAGATACATTTCTTTTCGGATAATTATGGTTGAACGCTACGTTAGTTGATATTTTCCACTCAATTTTCGCGTGCGGCTTATTCTATACATGTATTTATTTCTTAGTTCTCATATATATATATATATATATATATATATATATATATATATATATATATATGAGAAGAAAAAATGGATATATAATCCAACAGTGTAATTAAGTATAAAATTTTGACAAAATCCCAAAGATTGACTTACAGATAGCCAACGCGAAAGCGTTTCGGTTTTAATCAAACCATCAACGGGGCTCAACTTGGTTAATAATTATAAATCATGTGAAATGAAATTTGTGCAAACGAAGCAAAAGCTTGTGAGCTTTAGTTTACGATGTTAGAATGCTCAACTCGGCAATCGAAATGCAAGAAAAATGTAAAAACGAAACGCCACGCGATGTTCGCGTTCCCATTAAAATAGTTGATGATGTAACAAAATCAGAAATCGTTGGTTTTGGAAAAAATACGAAAAGATTTTTAAAGATAAAAAATAGAAAGTCTAACAGGTGTTAAATATTTTTAAAATAAATATTTCATGATGTGTTGTCAGGTAAAATAATTCATGTAAAGTAGAAAAAGTTGGAAAAATATTGTTATGTATAAAAGAAAGTCCGTATATATTATTGTGTTGAGTCAAAATTTTGTGTGTTAAATGGGCACAGTTTATAATCAGACGCAGTTTTAGTCAATATTCCCCGCACGTCTGTATTCGAAATTTGCATGAATCTCCCTTTATATATATTTACCAACCCCTCCGCACGATCAGTGATACAAGGTCAATTTCTTAAGCGGAGTTCAACAGGTTTTGAATTCAGAGTTTTCCTTCTCCTAAACCGGTTGCCTAACCAAGGTTAAAAAGCCCAGTCTACCCTACTATTTATCCATAGCTGGAGGGAGAGTAGGATTCATACCTTTCCCAAGGGTATTAGCGCTAAGCGAAATGAAATTACCACAGCCAGGATTTGAACTCGGGCCGACGAGTCTGCCCTACTATTTATCCATAGCTGGAGGGAGAGTAGGATTCATACCTTTCCCAAGGGTATTAGCGCTAAGTGAAATGCAATTACCGCAGCCAGGATTTGAACTCGGGCCGACAAGTCCATTTCCCATGACTTTAACCATTACACCACGCGCTCCCAAAATTGAATCTCCCTTTATATGTATATATAGAAGTGAGTCATGGGTATGAAGGAACTGTCATTTAGATTGAGTACTTTCGATATATATATATATATATATATATATATATATAAGTCATCCACAGAGACAGTTTCGACGTTTACGTCTCATCAGTGAGGCTCGACTTAACAGCTACGTCTAGCCGTGAGCAAAACCTGAATGAATTTTCGCCAGTCAAGCTCCTTACCCTCTCGGCCGTCGGCAACTTTCAGTAAGAGGTGAACAATTTATTGATACATACTTCCGTAGATGTATGTTTATAATCACCAGAGAACTTAAGTCTGTAAACAACAGATGAGTAATACCTTACGCTAAACTGTGAAAGTTCAATTAACGTTTCCTCCAGAGAGCTCTACCGGGTATTGGGAGTGTATATATATATATATATATATATATGTGTGTGTGTGTGTGTGTGTGTGTGTCATCCACAGACACCACGTTTCGACGTTTCAGGTCTCTTCAGAAATCCGTTAAATTTCGGCCATTTGACAGCTGTCGTTTAAGGAGCGATGTTTAAACTATTTAATACATACATTTGTTTATATACTTTTTTACGATTACCCGAGAGATCCAGTCTATAAACAGACGATCATTGCTTTATGCTGGTGGTGAAAGCTAACTTAAGTTGGCCCTAGAGAGCTCTACCGGATTTCGGGCGTGTATATATGTATATTATCTATACTTATATATATATATATATATATATATATATATATATTACACAGTCCCATACTCACACCGTAAAAGAGAATATTTTACGTCATATTTCAAACCGTCTCCTTTTTTCAAACTCCAAATTTTTAAACAGACTGAATAACAAGGACTACGACTCGCTTCTCTCGTTATTCTGTGATAAAGATTTCTTATTACCTTCCATATACCAACAAATGCCCTGAAGATGATCTAATTAATAGATCGAAACACTGCAGCGTCGGCCAATAAACTCACCACTTAACTCATTTAAATCTGTGTTTTTTCAATCTTTCTTAATATACTACATATATAAATATACATATATATTATATACTCATATATATATATATATATGTGTGTGTGTGTGTATGTGTGTGTGTGTGTGTGTGTGTGTATAAAACACCAGATTAGTTCTTTGTGAATCCTTCAGTGATATTTACAAAAGGACAAACTTTAAAAAATATTGTATAAATCTTTACAGATTAATAATTTAAGATTACTATGAAAAAAAAAACACTAAAAATAATTTCAAATTTTCTTCCTTGCTATTTGTACTAATTCTATGAATCGCATTTGTAGAGCAACGATTGCTAAGCTCGTTTTATATACAAAACGCCAATGTAGGAAATTAGCTCCTTACTTAGAATTCCTAATATACTGGTCCAGTGCCAGACCAAATCAATATTAGAAATGAACTTCCTTGAATTATGTAGAATGTATGAAACTTAATGCTGTTGAAATTACAGTATAAGAAGTTATCGAGTTTAAAAAAAAATAGATTGCGAATAGATGTGTTGTATAGCATACTCAGTCGTGAGTATCTTACATAAAGCATAACCTGCATTACCGTGGTTGTATATGGTTAATACTTATCTTCTTTATACTTATCTTGTTCTGAGTAACTGGATCTAAACACACTTAAAATGCGCACATTTACTTTGCTTTAGTGCTGCACCAATTGAACCCTAACGAAACGCCTAGGGAGTAAGCTAGATGGGAGCTGCACCCCAAAAAATAGTGTGTGCGATCTAGGCGTGGAAACAACACCCCACTACGAAGCAGCTGTACGGCCACCTGTCCCCATCTCACAAACCATCCGAGTAAGACGAACAAGACATGCTGGATACTGCTGAAGAACCAAAGACAAACTCATAAATGACATTCTACTATGGAAGCCAGCACACGGGCATGCCAGTGTGGGCCATCTAGCAAGGACGTACTTAACCAGCTTTGCGCGGATGCTCGATGCTGCGCGGAGGATTTATCGAGAGCAATGTGTGATAGGTACGGTTGGCGAGAGATTGTCATGGATATCCGTGCTGCTAGCGCAACATGAAGATGGTGCCTTATTTCTTGGAAACAAATATCTCAATTGGACACATGGCTTAGTGGATATAGGCGTTGAGTTAAGACAGTCATAAGTGACATTTATCTCTATTCTGCAGGTTCAATCCTGGTCAAGGGTATAGTAACATATAATAATTAACACAGCTTAACACTTGTACTCAGTCATAGTTAATGGAATGAGAACAGTCTACTCCCGGGGATTGAAAAAGGGTTCGGTTCGAAGTTCCGCGAAGGTCCCCGAGTTCGAAGAGAAGGTTCCCAAGTTCGAGGAGGGGGTTCCCGATTTTGCAAAGGTTCCCAAGTCCGACAAGAAATACCTGAAGAAGGATGCAGGGTACATCGGCCGAGACGTTGTGCAGATAACAATAAAGCCGAGGACAATAGTTCGTATAATCCAAATAATACAAAATATCTCGAAAACTTAATTAAATTGTACGAAAAAATGCTAGAAAATAATTTTCAATTACCATGAAGGGGGGGGGGGGGTCTGTTTAATCTTGTCCTTGTGCCATTATTGATCTGTCTATATACTTTTGATGTTTAAAAACTCCCCTCTCTCTCTCTCTCTCTCTCTCTCTCTCTCTCTCTCTCTCAGTCCATTTCTGTCACTGTCCCTCTCTATCTCTGTATGCCCCTTTCCATCTCTCTCTCTCTCCTCTCTCTCTCTCTCTCTCAGTCCATTTCTGTCACTGTCCCTCTCTATCTCT
>CM042168.1:67852434-67867434 GCA_023376005.1 Doryteuthis pealeii
AAGTTTAAATTTTCGTTCAAAATCTTTGAGATTTTTTTCTAGTTCTTCTAGATTGCATTTTAGAGTGGGGGCAAAATTTTGACCTAATCTTAGTAAATTAATTTCGTTTAGTTTGTAAGTTGATTGATTGATTATTTTGGGTTTGATTTCGTTTGGTGTCTTATTTATATTGGTCGTCCGGTTTGGCCTATACTTTCTAAAAAAGTTTTTTTTTTTATTGTGCAGTCGTAATTTCTAGTGTGATTTTGTTTATTTCTGTTTTGAGATGTATCATAGATTAATATTTTATATTATATATATATAGGGTCGGATTAGCTCAGTCGGTAAAGCGTTCGGCTAGAAACCAGCAGGTTCTTAGTTCGATACCGGTCCTCGCCAACTCAGCGTATAAGTAGCACAGGGATCTGTGCGGTAAAGTAAGGAGCTGATGGTAAGTGTGGCGCTCCACCTGAGATGCTAAAAAACAATCTCCTTGGTCTAGTGCTAGTGAAAAGGGGATAGACTCCCTCGCTGACTGGCTGATACCGACTTTAGGCTGCTCCCGTCGACTTTACTTATATATATATATATATATATATATATATCTGTGTGTGTGTGTGTAGTAATCCACAGACACCGTGTTTCGACGTATCACGTTTCCTCAGTGTGGATAGACATTTGTAGACTACCTCCAGCCAGGGTAGAAATCCGATCGATTCATCTGACTGCTTAACCACTCGGCTATCGTCACCTACATAATGGATTTTAACCGATGAATACAAAAAGCCGACAGGAAGTGCCCCATCCTTTTTTTATTATAGGAGAGCGTTGCCTTTACGCTTAGTTGGTGGTCGTCAGCAAAATCCCCTCCAAAGTGCTCAATCCACTAGGGGATGTGTGTCGTTGTGGGTGGTTGTGTGTATAACTATATATATATATATAGAGAGAGGCCTCCTCCGATCAATCGGCTGGTCACGTCAAGCCCTAGTGCCTATATGATTGTCCCAACCCTATTGCACTTATGGCAAGCCCTGACTTTTCATCATATATGTACTATAAGGCGGTGACTGAGGGTCTTAATGTCCTGGGCATGACGTTAAACTCTATTTGATGGTGAAGTTCCAATTCTGGAGCTCTGCGGAATGTGGAGTACCCCTTTATCAGGTCCACTCTGACCCGGAATGGTAGTACCTATTGAGGTCTCATCTATTGGTTAAATAAAAAAACATGAGTTTAAAAAAATGAGTTTAACAACGTTCTATGCCAGGACATTTAAGAACCTCCTCTCTATGTCACCGCCCTTATAGTACATATAGTGAAAAGTCCAGGGCTTTGCCATAAGTGCACTAGGGTTGGGACAATCAAAGCACTGAGGCTATGACGTGGACCAGCCGATTGATCGGAGGAGGCCTCTCTCTATATACTATAAATATATAGTGTATACACACCAGGCACAACCCAAATACGACACACATCCCCTAGTGGATTGGCACTTGGAGGGTTGTTGCTGACGAACGCCACCAACTAAGCTAAAGGCAACTGCTCTCCTATATAAAAAAAGAGGGATGGGGCACTTCCTGTCGCCTTTTGTATGTCATCGGTTAAAATCCATTATGTAGGTGACGATAGCCGAGTGGTTTAAGCAGTCAGTATGAATCGATCGGATTTCTACCCTGGCGGAGTAGTCTACAAATGTCTATCCACACTGAGGAAACGTATACGTCGAAACCACGGTGTCTGTGGATTAACTGACACAAACACAACACACCACAGATATTATATATATATATTATATATAAGTAAAGTCGACGGGAGCAGCCTAAAGTCGGTATCCGCCAGTCAGCGAGGGAGTCTATCCCCTTTCCTAGCACTAGACCAACGGATGATTGTTTTTAGCATCTCAGGTGGACGCCAGCACTTACGCATCAGCTCCTTAGCTTTAACCGCAAACAGATTCCCTGTGCACTTAATCGCTGAGTAAGCGAGGACCGGTATCGAACTAAGAAACCTGCTGTTTCTTAGCCGTAACGCTTTACCGACTGAGCTATTCCGACCCTATACTATATATAATATACAAATAATTAATCTAATGATACATCTCAAAACAGAAATAAACAAAATCACACTAGAAATTACGACTGCAACAATAAAAAAAAAACTTTTTTAGAAAAGTATAGGCCAAACCGGACGACCAATATAAATAAGACACCAAACGAAATCAAACCCAAAATAACTTCAATGAGAGTCACTTACAACTAAACGAAATTAATTACTAAGATTAGGTCAAATTTTGCCCCCACTCTAAATGCAATCTAAGAAAGAACTGAAAAAAATCTGAAAGATTGACGAAAAATTTAAACTTTATAGAAAAGTTCCAAAAACAATAAATAATTCCGGCCCTGTCGGGCTGGGGCGTTTAGAAATGGCACCGACTGCACCTCTGGGCAGAGGGGGTAAGACACCCCCAGATGGGGCCCACCTGTTGGCCCGTAGGTGGCACCCGTGATGCTTGGATAGAACCCTGGGATGAGTAGTTCATGACCATGCAATACTCCACTTTGCCCATCTGGGCTAGCTGGGGCGGTTCAGAGAGGCCCCCTCCGATCAATCGGCTGGTCACGTCAAGCCCTAAGCACCTATAGATTTCCCACCCTATTGCCCTATTTTATTTTTTTATGTTATTTTTTTTTTGTTAATTTTTTTTTTTTTTTTTTTTTTTTTTTTTTTTTTTTTTTTTATTATATTTTTTTTATTATTTGTTTTTTTTATATTTGTTCTCTAAGTTTTATTTTTTTTTTTGGTAAGCCCCAACCCCTCTTTATCAATGGGATGCCAGAAGGCCGGTGGCTGCGGGTCTACCATGTCTGGGAAATGCACGGTTAAACTCCTTATCTGATGGTGAGTTCCAGTGGAAGGTTTGGGAATGGTGTAGCACCCTCATCACATATGCTCTGCTCCACTCGACCCGGAGTGGTAGTACCTGTTATGGTCCACTTCTATGGGCCGCCCGCAGTCGCTGGGCGTTTAGAAAGCACCGACTGCACCTCTGGCAAGGGGTAAGACTCCCACATATTGTATATCCATTAAGAATTGATTTATTCAAAACTTTATCGGCATTAAATGACCACTGAGTTTGATATGCCCGTAAAACCAAACCAAACCAAACCATCAAAGATTTTGACGAAAATTTAAATTATAGAAAGTGCCAAAAACAAAAATAATTCAGACGATTCTTTAGTGAAAAAAAAATCCAAATTCTTTCAGAAAAAAGTAAGGACAGGCGAGCTAAATATATTTTTGGAAAATTCTGTAGCATCAATTTACAGGAAAGAAAAACACACATAAAAAGTGTATCACATACAAAAACAAACTTTTAGAAAACACTACAAGGAAAAAAACAATGACATAGTTATAAATGAAACTGACAAGAAACGCGCATTATCATCCTAATAAAAACATATAGAAATTTTAAAAAAAATCCGGATTACTTAGTGGAATACTACACTATAATTCCATAGACACAAATCATAGACAAAGAATATGAATATAGAAATGATAATTCTGGCACAAACACACAAGGAGAATATTAACCGATATTGATAATGATATATAAGACACTGTTTACTTATAAATATAGCATCCATATCATGGATAGCGATGATTATCTCTCTCCTCTGACAATGTCACTATCGTCATCGCCGCTGGCAGTCTTCAGCCGGCATACGGCATCTGCACTGGAGCTGATTGATGTGTTTTCGCTGGCTGACGTACTTTAGTCTGATCCAAAAAGAGATGCCACTTATGCATTGTCATGTTGTGTGTGTGTGTGTGTGTGTGTGTGTGTGTGTTGTGTGTGTGATTAGGAATGTATAGTAATGCTTATATATATGTCTAATATAGTAATGCCAATATGCACGCATACGGCATATACAAGGTATGTACTAAATGCCAAGTACTATATTATATATATATATATAATATTATATATATTATATATATATATAATATATGTGTGTGTGTGATGTTGTTCAGATACGGGATATTTTTAAGGAGTGTAACTAGAATGATTAGACGGTAGGAATTACCTATTCGTAAATTTTATGCTACAATTAACAGGTGAGACTTTAAGGCTTTATATTAATATATATATATACTATTTATATTATGATTCGTTCTATTAATTTCTTACATTTGTTTATTGTCCCGGTGAGAATATTGAAAAAGTACCGGTCGAAAAGGCTTGTATCCTTTATTTTATATTTTTTTTATAATAAAATATCACCTCCCCTTTATTAATCATAGTGATTCCTCTACTTTAGTAGTTTATAAGTTTTCGATGTACATTCTCCCCCTCTCTCTCTCCTCTCTCTCTCTCTTCTCTCTATATATATATTATATATACTATATTAGTAAATGGATCAGATAGCTACACGGTTTTCGATTGTTTGGATATCTAGGGTTTACTGATTGAATCATCTGAATTATTATTAAAACAATCGAAAATTAAGTTACCTCATAAACAGAGAGAGAGAGAGAGAGAGAGAGAGGAAGAGAGAGAGAGGAGAGAGAGAGAGAGAGAGGAAGATTATTTATTATAAAAAAACTCAAAAAAGTTCATTATTTTAATTTGAATATTTTGATGTTCGTATAGAAGAAATTTTTGTTTTATTTTTTTAAAAATATATTTCCGTACTGAGAGGCGTGTTCGTTTTGTAAGTTTTATTATAGTGGGTAGGGGAATACTGGGTGTTTCAGAAGAAATCAAGGCTAGTTTGCAGAAAGGCAGGCCGATCTGAATTGTACCCATCTGAAAATATGCTATTAGATAATCATATATATATATAATGATATATTATATATAATATATAATATATATATATATATATATACTATATAATACTCAGCGTCCAATATGTTGGTTAAAAACACTATGCAGTTAAACCTTACTATGTCTGAAACTGAAACAAAATTTGTTGATATTTAAAGTAACTGATAGACTTTAAGTTTTACGGCATGTCAACCGTTGTTGGGTATTTTTATGCCGAATATGTTTTTTGTTTTTTCATTTTTGACTGGGTTATGCAAAAAAATTAACTAATTTTTTCTAAGCATCTTTCTTTTAATCTATTTTTCTATTTAACTCAATGAATGGAACCTATAAGAAATACCATTTCGCGATGCATGTTGGACCTAGGGTAGTAATAAGAAGGTGACGAGTAACTCTAAACTTCCTAGACTGCCAAATTGGAACTTCACAATAAGATACATTTAATGTGTAAATCAGTAGAGTGACGGTGTTTCTTTTAGCTTGGTCGTAAGGCAGCCAGTCTAGGAGAAGGAAAAGCTTTGATTCTCAATCCAGCTTAGTTCATTTAGAAGAATAGACCTTTTGTCGCCTCAATATATCATTCAGTTGCGAATTGAATAGGCTCGAGATGACATTAGACTAGTATGGTTTATATGTTAAGTTAAAAAACCATTAAGTGTATTACTTAATAATAAATCTTTGAATAAACTATTCATTATGATGTAACCGTTTGCTTATAATCACTCCCACATACTACACTGTCACTTCCCTTATAAAAGTTCGTCAAGACGACGAGAGATTCATCCAAGAGATGAAACCTCATGGGTTGATTATATTCAAATGGAAAAGAGGGCACACAGGCTCATTTGTAAACTATCGACTATGATGTGTTATGCTATTATCACCACACACACACACCAAGCAACCACACATCATATATATATATAATTATATATGATATATATACTATATGTATAATTAATATAAATAAAATAAATAAACAAATAAATATAATATAATTATATATTATTATACTATTATATAATATAATTATATTATATATATATAACTATTATAATAATATGTGTGTTGGTGTGTGTGTTGGTGTTTGTGTTGCGCGTGGTTGTGTGGATTAAAAATATAGGTTTTTGTTTCCAACGGAGAAAATTAATATTTTTTACAAAACAAAGAAGGTCGCAAAATGGTATTTTGTTCTCAGAAAAAAATTTTTTTTTTATTAAATATAATTACTATATAGATCAAATATATATATACCGTGAAATATTTATATGTCAAAGAATATCTATTGTAATTAGAATCAAAGATAATAAATCAATAATAATATTTAACAGGGGTAATGCGCTCAAAAATATAATAAGCTTCCTCTCCAAAATCACCCTGTTTCCTTGCTAAAATTTAATCTATATTATAAATATTATATTAGTTATATAGATATATATGGAAGTATATATATATAAAATGTAATAACAACTATTTCCTTTATTGATTTATTTTTACTATTTATTTATTCCCCGAATTTTTGCTCATTATTATTAGAAGTAAATGAATATTTTAATAAATCAATCCAACATATTTTATACAAACATTTTTTAATATCATATGCACTTTTATGCTATGTTATACAGTAACGCACTTTCATTGTCTACGTCTATAACATTGCATGTATAGTACTAGTGCAGAGTAATATAATAAACATTTTATAATAATTATAATAATCATGGATTGATTGATAATACTAATGATTGACTGAGTAGGGATTGTTTTTTAAGAAGAGAGAAGCACATAGATCTCCATTATAGATACTTTGTATATATAGTAGTATAGAGTATATATATAATAAAATTAATACACAATGTTGTATTATATTTTTTTATACTATATTTATATTATTGTAAGTATATATAGTTTCATTACAATGTGTTTATACCCTTTTTAACAGTCGATTCATCCACTCTTAACTCAATATATATATATATATTATATAATATAATAATAGAAGAGAAAGGGAGAGAGAAGAGAGGAATATAAAGAGAGTATAATATCATTAGATTCTCCTGGATCATTTACATAATGCAACTATATATATATCATATTATAATATATATATATATTATATATATATATATATATATATTTAGTGAAGTACGTGGCCCTGGTCCAGTATTATATA
The DNA here is from genome assembly GCA_023376005.1 of Doryteuthis pealeii. Classification (NCBI taxonomy): domain Eukaryota; kingdom Metazoa; phylum Mollusca; class Cephalopoda; order Myopsida; family Loliginidae; genus Doryteuthis; species Doryteuthis pealeii. The sequence goes on from CM042168.1 coordinate 67,859,412, forward strand.
CATATTATATATATATATATATTATATATATATATGACTAGATAGATAGATAGAGAGAGAGTAGATGGTAGATAATAGATATTGTATATATATAGAGAGAGATTAATTATATATACATATTTAGATTTATATATATATTTGATTAATATATATATATATATATATATTATATATATATTATATATATAATATATATATATATTATATATTATTAGTATTGTTAGAGTTCAGAGGCTGTAAGCCGTGGCGTCTCAGTTAGCTTAATGCCCCAGGAAGTCTACAATGAAAAGTCATTTCATTATGAATTCAAAATACCAAGTAATAAGTAGCACCAACTTTTGATGTCTACACTTTTGTAGTAAACAATCGATTAACTGTTATAATTCCCAAGTTGAATTGTAACAACGGATTTACTTAGGTTTATTGGTAGCTATGCGACTGGTTGTGTGTGTGGGGGGGGTGAGAGGAGAGAGAGAGAGAGAAGAGAGAGAGAGAATGGAAAGGGACATACAGAGATAGAGAGGGACAGTGACAGAAATGGACTGAGAGAGAGAGAGAGAGAGAGAGAGAGAGAGAGAGAGAAGATGGAAGAGGGACAAACAGAGTAGAGAGGGACGTGCGAAGTGGACTGAGAGAGAGAGAGAGAGAGAGCAGAGAGAGAGAGACAACAGAGAAGACAGCAGAAAGCGAGAGAGAGAGAGAGAGAGAGAGAGAGAGAGAGATGGTTAAACATCAAAGTATATAGACAGATCAATAATGGCAACAAGGACAAGTAAACAGACCCCCCCCCCTATATGGTAATTGAAATTATTTTTCTAGCACGTACAATTTAATTAGTTTCGAATTTTGTATATTTTGTATTATTGCGCTTTATTGTTATCTCACATCGTTCGGCAGATGTACCCTCATCCTTCTTCAGGTATTTCTTGTCGACTGGGAACCTTGCGAAATTCGGACCCCTCTCGAACTTGGGACCTTTCTTGAACTCGGGCTTTCGCGGAACTTGAACCGACTTTTTCAATCCCCGGGAGGTAACATGTTCTCATTCCATTAACTATGACTGAGTACAGTGTTAAGCTGTGTTATTATTAATGTTACTATACCCTTGAAGGATTGAACCTGCAGAATAGAGATAAATGTCACTTATGACTGTCTTAACAACGCCTATATACATAAGCCATGTGTCAATTGAGATTTTGTTTCCAAGAAATAGGCAACTCTCATGTTGATAGGCACTCATGCTTCAGTCAATGCTTGACGCAGCATCGAGCATCCGCGCAAAGCTGGTTAAGTACGTCTTGTAGATGGCCACATGGCATGCTGTGCTGGCTTCCATATAAGAATGTCATTTATGAGTTTTCTTTGCTTCTTCAGCAGTATCCAGCATGTCTTGTTCGTCTTACTCGGATGGTTTTGGATGAAGGACAGGTGGCGTACACTGCTTGTAGTGGGGTGTTGTTTCCACGCCTAGATCGCAACACATTTTTTTGGGTGCGCTCCCATCTATTTCCTAGGCGTTTCGTTAGGTTCAATTGGTGCAGCACTAAAGCAATAAATGTGCGCATTTTAAGTGTGTTTAGATCCAGTTACTCAGAACAAAGATAGTATAAAGAAGATAAGTATTACCATATACACATAACAGGTATGCAGGTTATGCTTTATGTAGATAACTCACGACTGAGTATGCTATACAACACATCTATTCGCATCTATTTTTTTTTAAAAACTCGATAACTTCTTATACTGTATATTTCAACAGCATTAAGTTTTCCATACATCTACATAATTCAGGAGTTCATTTCTAATATTGATTTGGTCTGGATGGACCAGATATATTAGGAATTCTAAGTAAGGAGCTAATTTCCTACATTGGCGTTTTGTATATAAAGAGTTAGCAATCGTTGCTCTACAAATGCGATTCATAGAATAGTAAAATAGCAAGGAAGAAAATTTGAAATTATTTTTAGTGTTTTTTTTTTTTCATAGTAATTAAATTATTATCTGTAAGATTTATAACAATATTTTTTAAAAGTTTGTCTTTTGTAAATATCACTGAAGGATTCACAAAGAACTAATCTGGTGTTTTATACACACACCACACACACACAACACACACACACATTATACTATATATAATAATATATATAATAAATATATTATATTATATATATGTAGTAATTAAGAAAGATTGAAAAACAACATTTTAAATGAGTTAAGTGGTGAGTTTAATTGGCCGACGCTGCAGTGTTTAGATCTATTATTAGATTATTCAGGGCATTTTGTGTTGGAAGATAAAGAAATATCAGCAGAATAGAGAGAGCGAGTGGTAGTCTTGTTATTCAGTCTGTTTAAAAATTTGGAGTTTGAAAAAGGAGACGGTTTGAAATATAGTAAAATATTCTCTTTTACGTGTGAATGGATGGTGTAATAATATATATATGTATTTATATATATATATATATATATATACAATATATTATCTATAATTACTTTCACAATATAATATCTTTATAATGACTCTCGGGATCGTAAAAAAAGTACTAAAAAATGTATGTAGTTAATAGTTATAACATGCTCCTTAAACGCCAGCTGTCAAATGGCGAAATTAACGGATTTCCTCCTGGTCAGAGGAGTTGTTGTGTCACATGAAGAGACGTGAAACGTAGAGTGTCTGTGGATGACACACACACCACACACACACATATATATATATATATATATTATATATATATACACTCCAATACCGCGTAGAGCTCTCTGGAGGAAACGTTAATTGAACTTTCACAGTTTATGCGTAAGGTATACTCGTCTGTTGTTTACAGACTTAAGTTCTCTGGTGATTATAAACATAATCTACGGAAAGTGTGTATCAATAATTGTTTCACCTCTTATTGAAAGTTGCTGATGGCCGAGAGGGGTAAGGAGCTTGACTGGAAACATTCATTCAGGTTTTGCTCACGGCTAGAAGTAGCTGTTAAGTCGAGCCTCACGATGAGCGTAAACGTCGAAACTGTGTCTGTGGATGACTTATATATATATATATATATATATATATATATATATATATCGAAAGTACTCAATTCTAAATGACAGTTCCTTCATACCCTGACTCACTTCTATATTATACATATAAGGGAGATTCAATTTTGGGAGCGGTGGTGTAATGGTTAAAGTCATGGGAAATGGACTCGTCGGCCCGAGTTCAAATCGGCTGCGGTAATTACATTTCACTTAGCGCTAATACCCTTGGGAAAGGGTTGAATCCTACTCTCCCTCCAGCTATGGTAATATAGTGGGACTTCGTCGGCCCGGGTTTCAATAATCTGGCTTGGTAATTTCATTNAAGTATTGTAAGAAACCAGAAACTTTTGTTTATAAAAAAGTTGATTTGGCTTTAAATAACCGAAAAGTGCTGAAATGCGTAAAAAAACACCCAGCCAACGAAACTTAAAACTGAAATTAAGCATCGAATGAATCTGTCAATATTTAATTAGGTGACCACTTAAGCAACAGCAAGTATTGTAAGAAACCAGAAACTTTTGTTTATAAAAATAGTTTGATTTGGCTTTAAATAACCCGAAAAGTGCTGAAATATGCCGTAAAAAAAACACCCAGCCAACGAAACTTAAAACTGAAATTAAGCATCGATGAATCTGTTCAATATTTAATTAGGTGACACTTTAAACAATAAGCGTTCTGTAAGAAACCTGAGACCTGTGTTATCAAAATGACTTTATTCGGCATTTCAAATGACACCCGACTGGATCTGCCGTAGAATAAAACAACCAACTTTTCTTATATCTTCATTCTCCAAAATTCTTTTTTTATGTACAATATTAAAATGGAATCACGTAAAAATATGTACAATGTTCAACAATAAATTATCAAACAAAACTCCCATAGTACAAAATCAAATCAAATATGAATTGCTGGTATTAATTGAAGTAGCGTCAATACTTGTGGGTTATCTAAGCGATTTTTATTTATTTATATGTTTTGTAAGCGATATTTATACTATTATAATATATTATATATATATATATGAATATATATGTGTGTGTGTGTGTGTGTGTTGTGTGTGGTGTTGTTTTGTAAGCGAAATAGTTTTATATATATAATATTATACGTATATAATATATATATATATATATATATATAAATTACTATGTGGTTAAATAGTAGCGGCAGACTGTGCCCCTCAGCCTTGCGGTAGGTAACCAGTCTAGGAGAGGGATTACTCTGAATTCAAAATTCCCTCTAGCTATGGGTAAAATAGAGGGGCAGACTGTTGCCCTTCAGCCATTGGGTAGCGTAACCAGGTCTAGGAGAGGGATTACTCTAATTCAAAATTCCCTCTAGCTATGGGTTAAATAGTAGGGCAGACTGTGCCCTTCAGCCTTGGGTAGGTAACCAGTCTAAGGAGAGGATTACTCTGAATTTCAAAATTCCCTCTAGCTATGGGTTAAATAGTAGGGCAGACTGTTGCCCTTCAGCCTTGGGTAGGTAACCAGTCTAGGAGAGGGATACTCTGAATCAAAATTCCCTCTAGCTATGGGTTTAAATAGTAGGGAGACTGGGCCTTCAGCCTTGGGTAGGTAACCAGTCTAGGAGAGGGATAACTCTGGATTCAAAATTCCTGAGGTCGGTCGTTGATTGGGTTTGTGGCAACCCTTCATGCACCAATTCTTTCCTATCGACTGTGCCAAAAAGTGTGGATGGTCCAACACAAGCATTCACCACTATAAACAAATCACTGTGTGGGTGTTCATTGTGTGTATGAACCCTCATACGTCGAAAATCGACGAGAGGTCCATAATATATATATATATATATATATATATATATATATATATATATATATGTATGTGTGTGTGTGTGTGTGTGTGTGTGTGTGTTTTGTAAGCGAATAGTTTATATATATATACATATATATATATATATATATATATATATATATATATATATATATTCGCATCTGATGAGTCGGGAGATTTAGACTATTTGTCTAAGCTCCCTGAAATAGACTATAAGCTAAATATATATATATATATATATATATATATATATATATATATATATATATATATATATATATATATTATCCAATTGCCACTTTAACATTTCCGTTGCAGTGGCATCAGTTAATAATCCAAAAGTGCTCCATACATTAAAAATATAGAGCAGTAATAATATTAGCCGAGGGAAAAACTTAAGGGTCTACCATGGTTTCAATCCAAATGATTTCTTCAGGACCCTACCCTACGCTTAACTAAGTCGATGTAATTCCTTAGTTAAACTCAGATACATTTCTTTTCGGATAATAACAGTTGAACGCTACGTTAGTTGATAGTTTTCACTCAATTTTCGCGTGCGGCTTATTCTATACATGTATTTATTTCTTAGTTCTCAATATATATATATATATATATATATATATATATATATTATATATATGAGAAGAAAAAATGGATATAAAATCCAACAGTGTAATTAAGTATAAAGTTTTGAAAAAAAAAAGTCAAGACTTATAGAAAGCCAACGCGAAAACGTTTCGGTTTTAATCAAACCATCAACGGGGCTCAACTTGGTTAATAATTATAAATCATGTGAAATTAAATTTGTGCGAATCAAGCAAAAGCTTGTGAGCTTTAGTTTACGATGTTAGAATGCTCAACTCGGCACTCGAAATGCAAGAAAAATGTAAAAACGAAACGCCACGCGATGTTCGCGTTCCCATTAAAATAGTTGATGATGTAACAAAATCAGAAATCGTTGGTTTTGGAAAAAATCCGAAAAGATTTTTAAAGATAAAAAAGAGAAAGTCTAACAGATGTTAAATATTTTTAAAATAAATATTTCATGATGTGTTGTCAGATAAAATAATTCATGTAAAGTAGAAAAAGTTGGAAAAATATTGTTATGTATAAAAGAAAGTCCGTATATATTATTGTGTTGAGTCAAAATTTTGTGTGTTAAATGGGCACAGTTTATAATCAGACGCAGTTTCAGTCAATATTCTCTGCACGTCTGTATTCGAAATTTACATGAATCTCCCTTTATATATATTTACCAACCCCTCCGCACGAGCAGAATGTGATACAAGGTCAATATCTTAAGCGGAGTTCAACAGGTTTTGAATTCAGAGTTTTCCTTCTCCTAGACCGGTTGCCTAACCAAGGTTTAAGAGCCCAGTCTGACCTACTGTTTATCCATAGCTGGAGGGAGAGTAGGATTCAACCCTTTCCCAAGGGTATTAGCGCTAAGTGAAATGTAATTACCAAGTCCAGGATTTGAACTCGGGCCGACGAGTCCATTTCCCATGACTTTAACCATTACACCACGCGCTCCCAAAATTGAATCTCCCTTTATATGTATATATAGAAGTGAGTCATGGGTATGAAGGAACTGTCATTTAGATTGAGTACTTTCGATATATATATATATATATATATATATATATATATATATATATAAGTCATCCACAGACACAGTTTCGACGTTTACGTCTCATCGGTGAGGCTCGACTTAACAGCTACTTCTAGCCGTGAGCAAAACCTGAATGAATGTTTCACCAGTCATGCTCCTTACCCTCTCGGCCATCAGCAACTTTCAATAAGAGGTGAACAATTTATTGATACACACTTCCGTAGATGTATGTTTATAATCACCAGAGAACTCAAGTCTGTAAACAACAGACGAGTAGTACCTTACGCTAAACTGTGAAAGTTCAATTAACGTCTCCTCCAGAGAGCTCTACGGGGTATTGGGAGTGTATATATATATATATAATATATATATATATATATATATATATATATATATATATGTGTGTGTGTGTGTGTGTGTCATCCACAGACACAGTGTTTCGACGTTTCACGTCTCTTCAGTGTGACACAACAACTACCTCTGACCAGGAGCGAAATCCGTTAACTTTCGGCCATTTGACAGCTGTCGTTTAAGGAGCGATGTTTAAACTATTTAATACATACATTTGTTTGTATACTTTTTTACGATCACCCCGATATATATATATATATATATATATATATATATATATATATATATATATAATATATATATATATATATATAATTACACCGTCCCATACTCACAACGTAAAAGAGAATATTTTACGTTATATTTCAAACCGTCTCCTTTTTCAAACTCCAAATTTTTAAACAGACTGAATAACAAGGACTACCACTCGCTTCTCTCGTTATTCTGTGATATTACCTTCCATATACCAACAAATGCCCTGAAGATGATCTAATTAATAGATCGAAACACTGCAGCGTCGGCCAATAAACTCACCACTTAACTCATTTAAACCTGTGTTTTTTCAATCTTTCTTAATATACTACATATATTATATATATATATATATATATATATATATATATATATATATATATGTGTGTGTGTGTGGTGTGTGTTGTGTGTGTGTGTGTATAAAAACACAGATTAGTTCTTTGTGAATCCTTCAGTGATATTTACAAAAGGACAAACTTTAAAAAAATATTGTTATAATCTTTACAGATTAATAATTTAAGATTACTATGGAAAAAAAAAACACTAAAAATAATTTCAAATTTTTCTTCCTTGCTATTTGTACTGATTCTATGAATCGCATTTGTAGAGCAACGATTGCTAAGCTCGTTTTATATACAAAACGCCAATGTAGGAAATTAGCTCCTTACTTAGAATTCCTAATATACTGGTCCAGTGCCAGACCAAATCAATATTAGAAATGAACTTCCTTGAATTATGTAGAATGTATGAAACTTAATGCTGTTGAAATTACAGTATAAGAAGTTATCGAGTTTTTAAAAAAATAGATTGCGAATAGATGTGTTGTATAGCATACTCAGTCGTGAGTATCTTACATAAAGCATAACCTGCATAACCGTGGTTGTATATGGTTAATACTTATCTTCTTTATACTTATCTTGTTCTGAGTAACTGGATCTAAACACACTTAAAATGCGCACATTTACTTTGCTTTAGTGCTGCACCAATTGAACCC
>CM042168.1:67874934-67884934 GCA_023376005.1 Doryteuthis pealeii
CCCTCCAAAGTGCTCAACCCACTAGGGGATGTGTGTGGTTGTGGGTGGTTGTGTGCATTACTATATCTATCTATCTATTTATATATATATAATCGTTAAACAGGAGACGGGCCTTTTGTTTAATTTTACACACACACACACACACACACATATATATATATAATATATATATATATATATATTCACCTGATTGGTAGAGTGCTCAATATAAAATAGAGCTGTTATATAATATAATATATATTATATAATATAATAAAATAAATATATAAAGGTTTTACATATCTATTTATTTGGTGACAAAGGAACATTCACGACCATATTGGTTTCATGCAAGGCAATCATCAGGTGAAGATGTTTCAAATCCCCTTTGGCATTTGAAACATCTTCACCTGTCGTGAATATATATATATATATATATATATATATATATATATATATATATATATATACACCCCCATGCACACACTCATAATACACTCATAATAAACTCATAAGTGGCGCTCTTCTGTGGATATCTACAAATGGACACACCACTGTATGCCGGCCTGTGAAAAACTAGCCCAGTACGGATTCTGGATGCTATGCAGAAGACCTGCCAGGGGCGATTATCGATAGGATGGTTGGCAAGAGGGAGAGAGAGTAATCAGTATCCTTACTGTCTGTAGGACCTGATATTACAATGTGTTTTGCCATACTGTAGGCCTTCAAGGCAGTGCACTTGTCCAGTGGAATTGGTAATCCCTTGGTAAAGAGTCCTGAGTATTGATAATCGTCCGGTATTGTAAGTCAATGAGTGCAATTAGAATTACATCCAGTGTGGGGGTTTAAGTAGTGTATCAGCCACGCAGTATGGGTTGGTGATTGGCGAAGTAATAGACCACGTGACTTAGGCCAGTCTATAAATTCAGGTGGGGAATTAGAGCACACCTTATATACTCAAAATATTAGGAAGCGCGTGGTGTAATGGTTAAAGTCATGGGAAATGGACTTGTCGCCCCGAGTTCAAATCCTGGATGTGGTAATTGCATTTCACTTAGCGCTAATACCTTTGGGAAAGATATGAATCTTACTCTCCATCCAGCTATGGATAAATAGCAGGGCAGACTGGGCTCTTTAATCTTGGTTAGGCAACCGGCATAGGAGAAGGAAAACTTTGAATTCAAACCTGTTCGATTCTCATTGGGCGCCCAATACTTCTGGCCTTGTGCCACATCTAAGCAAGGCTTAGTAAATAACTATATGCTCAAAATATTCCAACACCTGATGATATATATATATATATATATATATATATATATATATATATATATATTGTAGTGATCTACAGACACCGTGTTTCGATTTATCACGTCTCCTCTGTGTGGCTACTACTTAAAAGAAAAAATATATATATACAATTTTTAGGGCCTCCCTAAACCAGCCCTTTGCAAACAAAGGGAGGGTTTACTAGGTATGAGCATTTTAACCCTGTAGAGACAAAAGAAAGGGATTATCCTTTTCTTTTTATTGTTTTATTTATTTTTTTATTTTTTACTTTTTGTTTTTACATAGTGTCTTAATTGTTGTTAGTTAACTTTATTCTCCTCGATTTTTACTTTTGTTGAGCGAGGAACAAAACTAATCTGTTAGCTCACTTATTTCTATTTTTTCTCTCAACTCCCTCTATTGTTTTCTGGTTTTTTCTTCTCTTAATTGATAATGCATATATATATATATATATATATATATATATATATATATATATATATATATAAATTTAGAAGAAACTGCACGCGCGCACGCACGAACGGGCCGACGAATCACTACGGAAAACCCGAACATTTTCAAACATCCGGCGTTCCTTCAACTTAATAAACAACAAACGTTTACGTCAGCGCAGTAAGATAAGTACTAAAAATAAACACAAGTACTTCTAAAATCTATGAAGATGGGATTTATCCCGAAAATATATAGGAAAAAAAGGTAAATAAACATCATTTTCAACACCTATTCCATTGCATTGTCAATTGCCTTCTAACATATATATATATATATATATATATATATATATATATATGTGTGTGTGTGTGTGTGTGTGTGTGTGTGTGTAAGGTATCCAAAACTGGTAGTAAGGTTGATTCTACATGGGATTTTCAAAATCTCACTGTATAATTATTGCATGTTTTAGTAGGTGCAAATACAAGGATTTTTATAAATCCCTAAAGAGAGCTCAATGTATAATAATCTATTTTATATTTACCTTTGAAAGGAAGGAAAAACTCAATAAACCGTCATTCTGTAATAAATTTATTTCGACCAAAATTTAAAAGGCTTTTAGAAATTTAAATAAATTCCTAAAACTCCTTAAAATTTCAGCCTCATCAGACAGGCACAGATAGTTTTTTTTTTAAATCTGTGTCGTCTGTCTGATGAGACTGAAATTTTAGGAATTTATTTAAATTTCTAAAAAGCTTTTAAATTTTGGTTGAAACAAACTTATTACAGAATGACGGTTTATTGAGTTTTTCCTTCCTTTCAATAGTATATATAATATATATATATATATATATATATATATATATATATATATATATATATATATTCATTTATGGGTACTACTATGTGAACATAGCGTAAGTAGTTAATCCAATAGGGCTCAATATATTGTGAATATAGAGCATTAATAGTCATAGAAAAAGTTATTTCCCGACCGCGGTTTCGGTGTTACTCTAACACCTTCATCAGGGGGATTGAGTGGATATTTTCGCTTACTTTATATAGCTAGACTGATATTTTTTTAATTCTTCCTGAAATTTAATCTTAGTGGGCTGCTAGTTTGTAGTTGAGGTTAAACTCCTCCTATTTTGACCTACGTGGGTAGTAGCGCGCTGTAACATTATACTTTTATTACCCCTTACCACTATCTTCAACTTATTTATGGGGTCAGTTTGTCTGAAGTTTGGCTAAGTTTTTTAATTAATTTTTTTATTTCTTCTAGTAGTTTTTCTTTGTTACTGCTTTATCATAATTTTACTGTATGATGCCCTTATTGATCAATTTTATCTTATTGGTGTTCTAATGCATTGCGTAATCTATGCATACATTTTCCTAGGAACTTATCCTTTTTATTAATTAAGTCATTTTTATTTGGGAATCTAATTATATATATATATATATATATATATATATATATATATATATATATAATGCTCTCTTTCGTCGATTGCGACGTATGATAGCCCAATTGCTTTCGTCACATCCGATGTTAATATTTCGAATGAGATTTCACACCAACTTTAGATTTGTATACAAGATTGTGCATGGAGGAGAATTTGTGAACATGCTGGGTCTGAGGAGCTTTGCGAATTTCCTATCCCCTTTTTACTCCTACCATGAATTCACCGCAGGTGAATTCGTTGGTTGGAGCCGGCTCAATCGACCTAGGGTAAATGCCGCAATGGTATCATAAGTTTTTCTGTTGCACTGTATAGGTAATCACTCAACCAGTTCTCTGCGGGTAGGATATGACACAAGGTCGTGAGTATACGGCATCCAATCAGGATCAAATTAATTATTAAGTAATAATGGATATGCGAGACTAACCTGCAAAACATTACACCACGATGGGATGACCATATTTACGCAGTCCGTTCGCCATGGGTAGAATGTGACACAAGGTCACAATTATGGTAAATCCAGTGAGGTTCGAACTCGATATTAAGTATTACTGGAACTGCTAGATTAGCTTGCAAACCATTACAGCACCATGGGACGCCCTATTTACCCAATCCGTTCGCCATGGGTAGCATGTGACACAAGGAATCGAACTCGCTAATACGTCGTAGTGAATCTGCGAGACTAGCATGCAAACCATTATTCCACGATAAGACACCCTTATTAACCTAATCCATTCGCCACGTATATGATGTAACACAAGTATGGGGAATCCAGTGAGGATCGAATTCGCTACTCAATAGTAATGACACGAAGAAGGTGAGGTAGAGAGGGGAGTAACCTCATCAGCAAAGAGAGCCAGAAAGAGAGAAAAGACAGCAGCCCCAGAAAGCATTACAGTTTGTGTGCAGTCAGTGCACCAAAGACACTCAGGGATAGGCCTGTACAATCACTTGTGCAGATGCAGATAATTTATTCATTTATTGGACACTACGCCATCGTTCTTAATTGACGGAAAGGTACCAACCAACCAGTAACAGATCTGTGAGATTAGCTTGCTAACCATTACACCACGATGGGACGAACCAATCTTACAGTGTATATTCACAAATCGTGCGATGAGAACTTTTATGAAAGACCTTCATACTCCAGATCATGTTTGGTGGTCGGCTCCGACCTGGGCGTTAAAGTTCCTCATTACGACCATTTTTATTTTCTTGTGCTGAGAACTGCAGATGACAGCTCGTAATTGGTCGTAAGATTCGTTTCCGCCTCGGGTCAAGATTTGGTCGGGGTTTAATAGCAGAATACAGAAGAGTTGGTAACGAGGTCAATGGTTTTGTGCCATAATACAATCTGAGATACTTTTTTTTTTTTTTGCAAGGGAAAACAAGGATTTTGTTAACGACTGATTGGCGGGGTCCTTCATTTTTTTGCCAATCCAAAGGAATGTATATACACCCTTTATTTCCGTTACAATCATGCAATTACCGAATGTAGAAATATCAATGTAATGTTACTGCGAGACAGACAGACAGACAGACAGACAGACAGAGACAGAGACAGAGACAGAGAGACAAAGATACAGAGACAGAGACAGAGACAGATAGACAGACACACAGAGACACAGACAGAGACAGACAGACAGACAGACAGAGACACAGAGATAGAGACAGACACAGACAGACACAGAGACAAAGAGACAGAGAGACAGAGACGGAGATAGAGACAGAGACACAGAGACAGAGACAGAGACAGAGACAGAGACACAAAGACAGAGAGAGAAACAGACAGACAGACAGAGACACGGAGACAGAGACATAGACAGAGACACAGAGACAGAGACATAGACAGAGACACAGAGACAGAGACAGAGACACAGAGACAGAGACAGACAGACAGACAGACAGAGACACAGAGACAGGGAGAAGAGACAGAGACAGAGACAGAGAGAGAGATAGAGACACAGACACAGACACAGACACAGAAACACAGACACAGAGACAGACAGACAGAGACACAGAGACAGAGACAGAGACAGACAAACAGACAGAGACACAGAGACAGAGATAGAGACACAACCAGACAGAGATAAGCGGCGTTTTGTGTTCTGGGGTGGAGTTATTGTCTTTGAGTATTCGCAGATTCAAAATTCAAATGTTAAATTTATTAGTTTTTCTCTTGGGAACACTCCACTTTGGCCCTTAGGCTAGACGGATGGTTGGAGAGGCCTCCTCCGATAAATCGGCTGGTCATGTCAAGCCTTAGCACTTATATGATTTTCCCAACCCTATTGCCTTTATGGCAGCTACCAACCCTTTTTTATCATATATGTGCTAGAAGACGGTGGTTGAGGGTCTTAATGTCCTGGGTATGACGTTAAACTCTATCTGATGGTGAAGTTCCAATCCTGGGGCTCTGGGGATTGTGGAGTACCCCTTCATGACCATTACTCCTAGCTCCACTTTAACCCGGAGTAGAAGTATATGTTAGTGTCCAATAAATAGAAAAAATGAATGTTAGCGTTATCGCTTCCGCGCGATCATCCCCTCTCTCTATCTAACCCTCTTTTTTTTCTTTCTTTCAAAAAAGACTTATATTTTTTCTGTGTGGCATATTCTTTTTCTTCCCTTTCTTTCTTTATAATAAAAAAGGAATTTAGCTGAGGTGACGACACTCATGAAAAATAAGAATTCGGTGGATAAGCAACACTAGATAATTAGTATTTACATTTTTGCATTTCATCTTGGGCGATTTGGACGAACTAATTTTTAACCAGAGAGTGTTGCAAGATTATAACGGTCGTACTTTTAAGGAACAAGAGTATCAATATATAGATGCATTTCATCTTGGATGATTTGGACGGTCTCATTTTTAACCAGAGGGTGTTGCAACATAATAACGGTCGTACTTTTAAGGAACAAGAGTATCAATATATAGATGCATTTCATCTTAGACGATTTGGACGAACTATTTTTAACCAGAGGGTGTTGCAAGATGATAACGGTCCTACTATTAAGGAACATGAGTATCGATATATAGATACTTGCACCCGGGGAAGGACACATATGTTTGCTAGTAATGATATTAAATCATATTCATTGTACATGTTATAAATAATTAATTACATTTATTAAAATAATTTTAATTGCTTGATTATAACGACATTCGTTTTGAGTTTCAAACGCATAAGCGGTAACCAGTCATGTGCTGTTGAGTGATTTATCTATTTTAGCGGCATGTCAACATGTCTAGTGTTATTTTATGCCAAGGGGGTTAGAGAATTGCGATCATTGCACATCTATATTTACATTTGTGTAGTTTATTCTCATGCGTATTTTCACACAATAATCTATCTATACATATATAAAGGGCAGTTCTGTATGTCCGGAGGAAACTTCGAAAACAAAACAATTAACGACAAAGTAAATATATACACACATTAGATATCACCAAGGTTTTTTAGCATAAATAATGATGATTTGAATTATTTTCGAATTCATCTAAAAATTAAAAATTAAATTGCATTATACGCTAAAATTATACTCTACCATTTTTCGGCGTTTCTCGCTAAAAAGTAAACATGAATAACGGAAGCTCGATCATTTTTTTTATTTTATTTTTTCCATATTAAATCTACATTTTTACTGATTCAAAGTTGTAGTAAATATTTCATTGTAGAGGACAAACAATCGTTTATTTAATCTTTTTCTTTTTTTAATTATACGTTTTTTATTAATTGCGTTAATTTATTTATTTTTTATTAGAAATACAAAGAAAATCATGATACTCATGCAGAATAGCGCGCAAGAGATAATACCATCAGATTACGTATAAAATGCATTACATTTTACGGAAATACCTGAAAACTGAGTAATTAGGCTATACTTAGTATAGTATATTATTTTTATCAAATTATTATAGTATAATTTGATATTCGATCGACTACGCTTTGAATTAATAATGTTATTGTTTAAAGATTATTGATCGTTTTACATTAATTTGATTACTTTATTTAATTTTTTTTTATTTGAAATATTAATTTGAAATTTAGCAAATCGCGTCATTTATATTTTATTTAAAAAATATAGTTAATCATTGAATTAAAATTTCTTACTATATCATTACGTGATGTCATTCCCTCTACTTTGACGAAAAAAAATTCCTGGACTTCCCACCAGGCCGGATTAAAATAAGATCTTTTTTACGTGGTGATTTTTATAAGTCATTCTGCGAGGATCGAACTCGCTATTCAGTAGTAATAGATCTGCAAACGATTATTAAACCATGTTTTTTTTCTCCTCTGCTAGTATGATATAAAGTATCTTTATATTCCCGTACTCTTTTCTTTTCTTTTTTTTCATTTTCTCTTTCTAACATTTTTCTATTATATCATTATACTAGAAGCGGCTACCCGGCAATTCCTGGGTAGAGTGGGGCAACCCTGGTGTATTGATTTGGTAACTTTTGAGATTTACAAATTATAGAATACTAAGTCCAGTTACCGTCGAATTGGCAAGACGATACGGCAAACAGTCGTAACTGAATACGATTCTGAGATGCCGTAAAGACCACTGAAAAGTGGCAGGATTTATGGAGCCTCAGAGGACCCTACAAACCAAGCAGCCAATCAGGACTCAGGGAATGGAATCACCCAAATGCATGGGTGGACTGTTCTAAATTCCCATAAATACCAGTTGTCTTGACACTGGTGCAGTTATGCTTGGCCAGTCACATTGCTCAAACCAATTGTTGACTGTCTGACTTACTTCAATACAAATGATGGTCATTTTAAAGTAGAATTTCAATGCTATTTATATGTATATTTTAATTTTAAATATCTCCGAATATAAATCAAATCATCATAATTTTTGCCCAAAAAGCACGAACCGGTGATTATTAACATGCATATATATATTTAATTTATCATTAATTGTTTTATTTTCGTACTTTCATCCGGCCATACATACATACATACATACATACATATGTAATATATTGTCTGATCAGTACACCCAAGGACCAGGCTGAATAGGAAGTGCATGGGGGTCAGGTGCAGCCTGGAAACGAAAACAGGATGTGGCCCTGACCTGAAAATGCAGGTGAACATTTGACATGATTTAGGTGCATAAATCTGTAGGCGTAGCTCATAACCAATGAAAACAGCCTGCGTGGGCGAAGAGGCGTGTCTACAGAAAAACTGCATAGGTGTCACGATCAAAGAGGCGTGACACCGGGGGTCAGACTACAATAAAAGAAGCCCGTAGTAATTGATTAGACAGACAACGATCAGGTTCGGGATCACTTGAAAAGAACTCCCGAAGGCTCTGCGTTTGCGTAACCCTGCCAACGACTCTCAGCTGTACACAACCGAGGGAATAAACACATCATCTTACATTTTACTAAATACAAATGTTTGTGTTCTTTGACGGGTCCAGTGTGTAACACATACATACATACATACATACACATCCACTGCCCTTTATATGTGTATAGATAGATTATCTTTTTCTTTATTTCTTTCAAGTTCAAACGTGGTTTCGGAACTTGAACTCAAGTTTATCGTCTGATGATAACTTTATTCTAAGGTAAATAAGAAACACCTTAACAAGGCCCGAGGATACAGCAGACTTAATGTTGTGTTTATACATACCACAATAAAAATGAGGACAACAGCCCGAAACATCAAAAATATTCACATCAAGTGTCATCTAAAAAATACAGACAAAAGAAATTTATATAAATTTTTTAAAGTTTTTCTTGTTGATGTATAAGATACGATCCGAGTCTCCGTTTCTTACTCGCGTGCTCGAAGTCGGATGCTCTTACTAAATTATTCATAAGCTGGACCTGTGGATATACAACAGTATAATAATTCAATTATTATAAAACAACGTTTGATATGTTTACTTAAGAGCTATTGCAAAATAATATAATAATCTTGACTTAACCACCCCTCTCTCTCTCTCTCTCTCTCTCTCTCTCTCTCTCTCTCTCTCTCTCTCTCTCTCTCTCTCTCTCTCTCTCTCATTCTTTTTTTCTTTCTTTCCTTCTTTTCATCTTTTCATTATGTTCGATTGAAACATATTATCCTTATCGCTTCCGCACACCCACCCACTCACTCTATCTTTCCCCTATCCTCTTTCTTATATTTTTTTCTGTGTCGCATGTCCTTTTCATTCCTTTTCTTTCTTTATAATAAAAACAGAATGGTCCATTATTTAGCTGAGGTGACGACACTCATAAGAAATAATATTCAGCGGATAGGTGACACCAGAAATTCAGGATTTCATCTTGGTCGATTTGGACGGTCTCATTTTTAACCAGGGGGTGTTGCAAGACGTTGGAAGATTAAGAAATAAGAGTATTAATATATAGATTGGATCCCGGTGAAGAGTTTCATATCATTTCTTTGTTCCCCACGAGAAAGTAGCGACTCGCATTTAAATGGAGTCATTGTCAACATAGAATATTCAGCGGGAGGCCATACTCCCGCAAGACGTACAGAATTTACATTTTTAAATTACTAGAACAAAATAGAAATAAAAAATTCAATGGCATATTAAAATAATTGATTTGATTTGATTTTTAAAAAATCGTTTTTTTTTTAGTTTTTATACACTTTATTCTCTCTCTCTCTCTCTCTCTCTCTCTCTCTCTCTCTCTCTCTCTCTCTCTCTCTGTGTCTCTGTCTCTCTGTCTCTGTCTCTCTGTCTCTCTCTCTGTCTCTCTCTCTCTCTCTCTGTCTGTGTGTGTCTCTCTGTCTCTGTCTCTCTGTCTCTCTCTGTCCTCTCTCTCTCTCTCTCTGTCTCTCTCTCTTCTCTCTCTCTCTCTCTCTCTCTCTCTC
>CM042168.1:67889934-67902434 GCA_023376005.1 Doryteuthis pealeii
GGGTTGGGAAATTCGATGGTTATTCTGTTACAATCGAACATAATGAAAAGATGAAAAGAATATAATTTAATTGGTTTCTATATAAACGTCACCTCGCGTCCTTGAATTGTTACATCTACGCCAACCTCAATAGTGGCGAGTCCTCTCCACTTTTATTTTCTTAACACATTGTCTATGTCATCTCTTGGATGTAATGCCTTGTGCATCGTTATCAATTTCCTTGCCCATTGTGTTGACTATTCTAAGTTTACAAGTGAGACTGCCAAATGTGTTTTCCTTTGATGAGATTTCTGCTGCAGAGTTTGGTTTCTATAAGTTTTCTCATACTTCTGAGGCATTCTTTTCTTACTTTTTCTTTCATCTCCGTTTGATAGTGTCCGCTTCCAATATTCTCAGCTACTTGAAATTTTCTTGTCCTCTCAGCGTTCTGACCCTTTCCTGATCTTGTAGTCATTATTATTATTATTATTATTATTATTATTATTATTATTATTATTATTTACTCCTTTTGAGTTTTCACATCAGCTATAGCTGATGGTCTTTCGCTGGAGTCTGAGTGACAGCAAGTCTCCTCAGGTCTCCAGGACTTTTCTGGGTATTCTGGCAGATTGCAGCAGTGCAGTGTTCTGAATGGTTTCAATCCTTCCTCTGATATCCAAACTTTCCAAACCCTTTTCTAATCCTTTTGGGACTGTTCCAAGTGCACCAACTACAATTGGTATCACTTTCACTTTCATATTCCATAATTTTTTCAGTTCTCTGGCAGGGTCCAGATATTTGTCCATTTTTTCATTTTCCTTTAGCTTCACCCTGAAATCTGCTGGCACTGCAAAATCCACCAGTTGACAAGTTCTTTCTTTTTTGTTTATCAAAACTAGGTCTGGTCTTCTTGCTGGGATAAGGTGATCTGTTTTTATTTCAAAGTCCCAGAGAATTGTATGCGTTTCGTTCTCAAGAACAGATTCTGGTTTTATTATTATTATTATTATTATTATTATTATTATTAGTTTTTCACACCTGCTGTGGTTCACTGGAGGCTGAGGGACAGCAAGTCTCCTCAGGTCTCCAGGACTCTTCTGGGTATTCCAACCGATCCCAACAATGCTGTAGTTTTGATGGTCTCGATTCTTCCTCTGATTTCCAATTCACCCAAATTCTTTTCCGGAGCTTTGGGGGCCGTTCCAAGGGCACCAATTACAATTGGTATGACTTTCACTTTCATGTTCCACAGTTTTCTCAGTCCTCTGATAAGGTCTAAGTATTTGTCTATAATTTCGCTTTCTTTCATTTTCACTTGGTGGTCGTCCGGTGCGGCAAAATCCAAGAGATGACAAGTTTTCTTCTTCTTGTCGATTAATACTGGGTCCGGTTTTCGTTCCTAAATCTTCCGTCCGTTATCATCTTGCAAAACCCTCTGGTTAAAAATGAGACCGTTCATATCGTCCAAGATGCAATGCAAAAATGTCAATACAGATTATCTGGAGTCGCTTAATCACAGAGTTCTTATTTGTTCCATTTTATTTTACCCAATTTTTAAAATGAAACATTCCAAATGGTTTTGCGTCGCTTTAATGCCCAACGTAAAATTAAAATGAATTAAAAAAAAAAAAGAAGTTACATGTTTGTTTTATTTGTAATATTGAAATAGTGAATTACGGAGGATAGTTTGGTAATTTTGATCTTATGTCGTCCAGACCTCCTGCCCTAATTTACGCTATGTTTTAGCAGATGTAATTTTTTTTAAGTTAGTAGATTTTTAATGGAATGTGGTTTATGTGTTGAAAAATATTTAGAAAATTATTTTACTAAGAGATTTGATATTTTAACAAATAAAATAAATTGGACAATTCTTAAATGGTTGCGAGTCATAGGTAAATCATCGGCAGTATAACAAGTACTATAAATCTCCCAAGTTCCAAATCACTTACAATACTAATTCTAACGACTGGTAAGTCATTTGCATTTTTTTAGATATTAATCTAGTTTGAACACTTACAGCCACAGTTATTCAT
The DNA here is from genome assembly GCA_023376005.1 of Doryteuthis pealeii. NCBI lineage: Eukaryota > Metazoa > Mollusca > Cephalopoda > Myopsida > Loliginidae > Doryteuthis > Doryteuthis pealeii. The sequence continues at coordinate 67,891,947 of CM042168.1, forward strand.
ACTTAAAAAAACAGTATATATATATATATATATATATATATATATATATATATATATATATATATATATATATGAGAAAGTTTGGTATGTACGTGTCGACTTATAACTAAAAAACGAGATGTTATTCAGATTCAAAATCTAGCATACACCTTAACAACCTTATAACTGAGAAACACACCAAATTTGGTTATTGATTTTTACTGATTAAGAGATATGATTAATTAATTAAACAAAAATCAAACGATTTGTGATAATCGTGGCATAGCTCCTGCTGCTAATATTTAAAAAATCCACTGACTGCTGCTGATATTCAGCAGTGATTTAAAATGGTGCCGCTGCTGGTAATTTGAAGTTGACAAATTTGTGCCCTAATCGTTTCAATTCGGAATTTCTCGCGTATCACCGGTCTAATCTTAGAAATATTTATTTGGTTTGAAAGAAAATAAAATGATCTTTCTAAATATCTAATTTGTATATGGTTTTACCGATTGAATTATTTTTTTTACAGCGAAGTAAATAACAATAATAAATGAAAACATTTAATTTAACGATTAATAATAACTCAACTTTGTTTTTATTATTAATACTTTCATTTTAGAATAAAATATATCCATTTTTAATCAGTATTTAATTTTTTCGTGTGTACAAAAGAGTTTTTTAAAAAAGAGAAAAGAGAAAATAAAAATAAATTGTAATACGAACAATTCTAAGTATTTTGTTCTTAGCATTTAATTGTTAGATTTTAATACGGTAAACATTAGGAATTAAACGAATACATTTAATTTGAAATCAACAGGCAAGGAAGCTCGCTTAAAAAAAGAAAGTTGTTTTAAAAATGTAAACAACAAAAAGAGACTATTCTTAAAATAAACGAATATCATAATACACTAATTCTTAGCTTTCTTTATCTTCAAATCTTTAATAAAGTTTAGGAATGCATTTTTTAAAATAATATCTTAAATGTAAACAAACAAAAAGAAAAAAAATTCTAAAATAAACAAACATTCTACTGTAAAAATTCTCGGCGAATGTTTTTTAATTTGATAAATCATTTTCCTCTTATTTTCTCCCTTACTGTTTTCTCCTCACTCACTCTCTGGTGTTCCTAACCTTATGGACCGGGTACTTTTGCTAGTATATATATATATATATATATATATATATATATATATATATATATATATAAAAGAAATGACTTACCGGTGAAAATATTGGGTTGGTCTCAATATTTGATTGGTACAAGTTTTCCCTGGATAAGTCAGCGTTATAACAAATATAAAGTGCTCAATACGTAAGTAGAGCGGATTTATTATATAATGTGTACAGAAATAACCTACTCGATTTTCACCATAAGGATCCTCAGTGTAAAATCCACTGAATTAATCAAGATATTGATTAATTACAGCTAAATGCCGGAGTTCATATTGTAGTTATCTCGAACTCTAACATAACTACAACATGAACTCTCCTGCAGGTAGTTGTAGTAAATCAATATCTTGATTAATTCAGTGAGTGGATTTAACCCTGAAGATCCTTATGGTGAAACACGAACAGGTTATTTCTGTACACACACACACTATATATATATATATATATATATATGTGTGTGTGTGTGTGTGTGTGTGTGTGTGTATATAAGCATCATCGTCATCATTATCATGATATTTTCTCGTCACCATTAACGTTTTTTCTCGACGTCTTAAAATCAAGAAAAACCTTGTGAATCCAAATCAAGCGATAACGTCAACGAAAAAGATTTGTTTTCCATTTGACGTTGATTTGATTACATTTTCTCTAATCTCCTTTTCTTTCTGCCGTTTACACTCTAAAAAGAAAGGTGAGCGGAAATTGAATTATTTTCGACCGTTTTCTTCCTCGAAAATTACTCTCCTAACTCAAGCGCGCTTAGTAAAACCCGCCCATCAATCGACGCGTAACCGTAATGGTTCTGTCGGAAGCTTTTCAGTGTCAAACCGACTCCCTACGAGAGAGAGAGAGAGAGAGAGAGAGGGGGGGGGAGAGAAGGAAATTTGGAAAAACAAAAAAAACGAACTAAAGACTTTCAAGAAAGCCTTTTCAAAAGTCTAAGCAAAAGCTTCAGCCAAATTGTATGGGGGAGGGGCGTGGCGTGGCGGGGCGTGGCGTGGTGTAATGGCTAACGAGTTGAACTGCAACATCGTTGTTAGCGAGTTCGAACCTCAATCGTGGTTTTACATTCACTTTCAGATTAATACCCATGGGAGAATAAAAGAACACCCTCATCCTCTAAGCTATGGGTTAGATAGTACCCCTACTGTTCTTCTACAAGGATGGATTTGGCATTAAGTAATGATTCTGTCGGAAGATTTTCAGTGTCAAACCGACTCCTTACGAAAAAAAATGGAAATTTGAAAAAGAAAAGAAAAGAAAAAAAGAAAAAACAAACAAACAAAAAAAAAACAAACAAGAAATCCTTTAGCCACATTCTACGGGGGAGGGGTGTAACGTAATGGTTAACGAGCTTGACTGCAACATTGTAATCAGCGAGATAGATATACATGGAATTATTTTTCTTGGATGTTGGAGATAAGTGTCGTTTGAATCCCATCTATTGATCAAATAAATGTTTTTGAAAAATATTCAAATTCGATAGGAATACTTGAGATCATATAAATATGTGTAAATTATTTGTATTGAGAAAAGTTATTTGAAGTTATAATTGTTTACTAACGATTATTATTAGTTACTTGAAATCCGATAACTACGTGCAAACAAATGATAATTATTAAATAGAAATAATTACTTTAAACCTTATATATATTAGTATTAAATAGGGACATTTGAAATCAAACAACTGTGTGCAAATTATTTGTATTAGATAGAAATACTTGATATCATATAACCGTGTGCCAAAAAAAAAGGACAAAAACCCCAAAACCAAACAAAGAAAAAAAAAGATACCCCCCCCCCAATAAGGAATAAGTGTCGCTTTTTTTAAAGCTTGTTTAGGGTGAGGATTACCATTGGTTATCTAAGTAACCAGGTGTGGGGGAGAGCTTACTTGTATGGTATCATGGATGTTTGTGGGTGAGATTTTTGTTTAGGTAATCTTTACCATTGGTTATCTAAGTAACCAGGTGTGGGGGCGAGTTTACTTGTATGGTATCATGGATGTTTGTGGGTGGGATTTTTGTTTAGGTAATCCTTACCATTGGTTATCTAAGTAACCAGGTATGGGGGCGAGTTTACTTGTATGGTATCATGGATGTTTGTGGGTGGGATTTTTGTTTAGGTAATCCTTACCATTGGTTATCTAAGTAACCAGGTATGGGGGAGAGCTTACTTGTATGGTATCATGGATGTTTGTGGGTGAGATTTTTGTTTAGGTAATCTTTATCATTGGTTATCTAAGTAACCAGGTGTGGGGGCGAGTTTACTTGTATGGTATCATGGATGTTTGTAGGTGAGATTTTTGTTTCTTTGAGTATGGCTTCGATGTTGAGACCAAAAGGTTTTATTGCCTTTTCTTTTTGGTTAAATAGAGGTTGTTGTTTTGGATTGAATATACAATCATGAGCCGGATTTGGTCGAGATTTTATTTTACTATTGTATTCTAGAGCAATTTGTTTTTCAAATCGGCGAAGAGGTGGCTCAACAAACCCTGTGTATAAGATTTCCAATGAGGATGAGGATGAAAACCTCTAGGATAAGTCTCAATGATTCTTTGTGTTTTTGCATAGTTGTATATCAAGTATTTCTTTTTTGAATTACTGTGTACAATTTTGCTTTTCTTTTTTTTTTCATTCAAATTCCTTTTCCTCATCACCTATATATATATATATATGTACATATATAATATATATATATATATATATATATATATATATATGTGTGTGTGTGTGTGTGTGTGTGTGTGTGTGTGTGTGTGTGTGTGTGTGTGTGTTGTGTATGCTTCTTTGTCGGTATATCTAATGAGTCTATATATATCTGTATATATATATATATATATATATATATATATATATATATATATATAGAGAGAGAGAGAGAGAGAGAGAGAGAAATAGAGAGAGAGAGAGAGAAATAGATAGATAAAAATCATCGTCATTTCTTCATTCTCCCATTATTTTTCAACATACTGTCGAATTCATTTATACTTTTCTCGCCAACACACACACACACACACACACAAATATATATATATATATATATATATATATATATATATATATATATATATATATATATATATATATATATATATATATATATATATATATAATAAAATTGTTAAACAGGAGATGTGTGTTTTGTTTAATTCAACATGCATAAATGAAAAATGCTGCCCAAATACACACACACACTCACAAATATATATATATACACATACACACACACACACACATATATATATATATATATATATATATATATATATATATATATATATATATATATATATATATATATATATATATATATATATAATGTGTAATCACTATTAACTAACATTCTATTTAGTTTTTCAGCCAGAAGAGCTCTTGTGTTGTGTAAGAGGCACTTAAAAAAACTGAAACCATAAGATATAAAACTAACATTAATATATTTGATCGATTAATTTAAAATGATAAATATCTTTGAGCCTAAAGATATTTTTGTAAGCAAATTATATTAGTTGATAAATTATCTATATAGATAAAAGAAAGATTCTTTATGTCTGTCTGTCTGTATGTATACATATGTGTTTGTACAATGACCTCATCGCTGCTTAAATTCGGTGTTATGTCTAGAATGCTTTTTTTTTTTCAGGGTAATAATAAATTATCATTAAAATTTTGTGCGACCAGGTGTCATGATCAGGTTTCATGCCTGATTAATATACAGAGGAACCTTGACTGACGAGTGCCCCAACTTTCGATTTTTTGCTTAGGGCTGCAAACTAAAATTTGAAGTACGACAAAGCTTTATATACGCTTATGTTGATAAGTTCAGTAAAAATATTTAAGTTTCCGAATTTATTACATCAAAGAAAAATATTATTTATATAAAAAAATAAACATTGAAACTTATTACAGCAAATAATTCATTACATTACATTTTTTTAAATTTTTATACAATGCAGTATTATTTTTCTTATAAAAAAAAACATAACAAAAAAATTAGCGTGTTGGTAAGGGAGTCTAGATTTAAAAAAAAAATACTTTTATTTATAAAAAAAAACAAAAAACATTAGAACTTATTACAGCATATAATTCAATAGATTCTCTTTTATCATCTTTTTATACAATGTAGTGATATCTATATCTAATAATAATGGAGATTCGCTTCCGGTTTTTGTCTGTAACAATAGGGTCAGAACAATTATATAGGTGCTAGGACTTGACATAACCAGCCGATTGATCGGAGGGGGCTTCTCCGACCGTCCGTCTAGCCTAAGTAAGGGTCAAAGTGGAGTGTTGCATGTCATGAACTGCTCAGCCACCAGGATTCCGTACGCCCCCCCCCCCACGGCCAATAGATGACCCCATTGGGAAGGGGATGGCTTACTCCTCTGCAGAGGTGCAGTCGACATATTCTACAGCCCCAGCCAACAGGGTGGTTTATGTCAAGAGGTCAGGTTATTTCGTTCATTGAACATATACATTTACTTTTATCTGTAGCTTTTTCTTAAGATTTGTTGCACACAGTTATATGATATTAAGTATTTCTTTTTTGAATAATTGTATACCGTTTGCCAGAGTGTGCCTATCTTCCCCCACTCCATGGTGTTGTTCCTGAAAATAACAGAGCAAAATGGAACCCGGAAAGACAACCCCAATCAGAGAGAGAAAGCAGATACCCGCCCGAGAGAAGCAGAAACCCCTATACAACCCGATAGAATGAAGAGAGAGTGCAAGAAGAAATAATTTAACTAATTCCTCATCAAATAAAAGAAAATCGCTTAAAATTTGCGGATAACAATGTTCGTTTATTTTTAGGAATTGTTTTTTTTTTCTTTTTTTTTCTAATTGTTTTACATCTAGAATATTAGTTAAAAATGTAACCTTACACTTGTGAGCATTTGGAAATATAATCTTATTTTTATAATAATAATAATAATAATCTTATTATAATGGAGATTGTGTGTTTGTATGTCTGTAACCGAAACTATATTACTAATTGAGTCACAATTAACATAGTTATTTACATCACATTTTCCATGATTTTATTTATATTTAAACCTCAATTATTAATAAAATTGCAATCTACATACAAATAACATGCAATTGTATTTATATATACAACAAAATAGCGGTTTACAGTGTGAATGGGAAGGCTAATTTGCATATTGATCTTAAAGATTTGATTTTAATAAATATATGCTTAGTATTATTGATTTCTAACTGTTTGGTTTTATTTTAATAAATATAAGCAAAAATCTCTTCAATGAATCTTAAATGAAATCCATTAACAAGAAAAAATAATTGTCATTTTATTCTTTACTTCCTCTTTTAACTAAATACTTAAATTAGAAAAAATAACAATGAAAGATGGGAGTGATGGAAGAGTAAGTTTCAGTTGTTCTATTTTTCTATTATACTCCCCTCTGTTTCAAATCATTTTATCTGCATTCTTATTTAGTTTCATTAGACTTTCTAATTTAATACAATATTTTATTACATTAAAACTTAGATACTTGCACCCGGAGGGTGCATATATTTGCTCGTAATAATAATAATGAGACCAGACCGAATGTTGATAAATAAAAAAAAGAGAACGTGTCAACTGGTGGACTTTGCGGTCCCATCAGATCACAGGGTGAAGCTGAAGGAAAATGAAAAGATGGATAAATACCTGGACCTTGCCAGAGAATTGAAAAAGCTGTGGAATATGAGAGTGAAAGTGATACCAATTGTAGTTGGTGCACTTGGAACGGTCCCAATAAACTTGGGAAAAAGACTGGAGGATCTAGAAATCAGAGGAAGAATTGAGACCATCCAGACTACTGTACTGCTGCAGAAGGGTCCTGGAGACATGAGGAGACTTGCTGTCACTCAGACTCCAGTGAAATACCATCGGCTAACGCTGATGTGAAAAACTCAAAAGGAGTAAAAATAATAATAATAATATCTTTTCAGCAAGTATATTAGGTCTGAGTACCTGTCAGCTGTTCCTTATATTTAAAACTTCATATTTTTCCAATGAATATTTATATTCTTTCCACAATTCATCCAACTTTATCTTAAAAGAGTTCAAAGATGTGGCATTCACTACTGATGATGGAAGTTTATTCGATGAATCTACTAACCTGTTACTAAAATAATGTTGTCTAGCGTTTGTTTTGCAAAATGTTTTTGAGGGTTTTAGTTTATGACCCCTGGTATTGATTTTTTGAGCAACATAACTACGAATATAATCGATTTCTAAGTCCTTTTCATTACCAAATATACTGCTCTGTACAATTGAAGAGCCACTTTACAGTCGGAGAGGCCCCCTCCGATCAATCGGCTGGTCACGTCAAGCCCTAGCACCTATATGATTTTCCCAACTCTATTGCCCTTATGGCAAGCCCTAACCCCTTTTTATCATATGGGTGTTAGAAGGCGGTGGCTGCGGGTCTACATGTCATGGGAATGACGTTAAACTCTATCTGATGGTGAGGTTCCAGTTTTGGAGGTTTGGGGAATGTGGAGCACCCCTTCATCACCATTGCTCCCTGGTCCACTCTGACCCGGATTGGTAGTACCTGTTAGGGTCCCATCTATGGGTTAAATAGAAAAATGTATTTATAAAAAAATTGTATTATCCATTAAGAATTGATTTATTTCAAAATTTTATCGGCATTAAATGACCCACTGAGGTTGATATGCCGTAAAACAAACCAAACCAAACCAAACCAGAGCCACTTTAACATTCCGTTATTAAAATAGACCCACCTTATAATCATCCTAACACCCACGAGCCTGGTGATTTACCCCCCCCCCTCTCTCTCTCTCTCTCTCTCTCTCTCTATATATATATATATATATATATATATATATATATATATATATATATGTCCGACAATATATATATATGTCCGACAAGAATATATATATATATATATATATATATATATGTGTGTGTGTGTGTGTGTGTGTGTGTGTGTATGTGTGTTGTGTGTGTGTGTGTGTGTGTGTGTTCGTCCCTACACTTACCATAATCTTGATGTGAACGTTGAGAGAAAGTTGGAATGATGTGTCATGTTCGATGAAAAGGACTGGAATTGTTTAAGGAGATTTATTGGTGAAAGGGATTTAAGCGGGATGAAAGGGGTCACTAGAGAAAAGAAGCTTAAAATAGACAATGTGTAACACCTCACACATCAAATATTTATTGGCATAATACAAAGTAAACAAATAATAATAATAATAATAATAATAATAATAATAATAATAATAATAATAATAATAATTACAAATATTTAGGAATTTTAGAAGCGGACAATATTAAGCAAATAAGTATTACAAATACTTAGGAATTTTAGAAGCGGACAATATTAAGCAAACAGAAATGAAAGGAAAAGTTAAAAAAGAATATCTCAGGAAAACTAGAAAACTTCTAGAAACCAAACTCAACAGCAGAAATCTGATCAAAGGAATCAATACCTGGGCCGTCCCCATTATAAGATACTCAGGACCATTCTTAAAATGGACAAAAGAAGAACTCAGACAGATTGACCAAAGAACGAGAAAGTTAATGACCATGCACAAGGCTCTTCACCCTAGAGACGACAGAGATAGATTATATGTGTCAAGAAAGGAAGGGGGAAGAGGTCTTGCCAACATAGAGGACTGCGTACAAACCACTATCAAACAACTTGAGGATTACACAAGAAAGAGCAAAGACAAATTACTTATGGCGGCCAACAATAGTAGAAGTGACAGATGGACAAACAGAAAAACAACAAAGACTAGAAAACAAAAATGGGAAGAAAAACAATTATATGGACACTTCAAACGATAAATCGAAGAGGTTGCACATGGAAAGACTTGGACATGGTTAAGAAAAGGAAACATCAAGAGAGAAACAGAATCATTAATAATTGCTGCACAAAATAATGCCATAAGGACAAACTATATCAAAGCGAAAATTGATAAGACCCAACAAAATAGTAAATGTAGACATTGTGGTAATAGAGATGAGACTGTAAACCATATACTCTGCGAATGTACCAAACTAGCACAACGAGAATACAAAACTAGACACGACTGGGTTGGGAAGGTGATCCACTGGGAATTATGCAAAAAATTAAATCTTGACCACACAACAAAATGGTATATGCATAAACCAGAATCTGTTCTTGAGAACGAAACGCATAACATCCTCTGGGACTTTGAAATAAAAATGGATCACCTTGGTGCACTTGGAACAGTCCCAAAAGGATTAGAAAAGGGTTTGGAAAGTTTGGATATCAAAGGAAGGATTGAAACCATTCAGAACACTGCACTGCTGCAATCTACCAGAATACCCAGAAGAATCCTGGAGACCTGAGGAGACTTGCTGTCACTCAGACTCCAGTGATAGATCATCAGCTAATGCTGATATGAAAACTCAAAAGGAGTAAAATAATGATAATAATAAATTATAGTTGATGCACTTGGAACGATCCCTGAAAGTTTAGAAAACAGACTAGAAGAAGTGGAAATCAGAGAGAGAATTGAGACCATCCAGACAACAGCATTGTTAAGACCGGCTATAATACTCAGAAGAGTCCTGGAGACCCGAGGAGACTTGTTGTCACTCAACCTCCAGTGAAAGACCATAATCTAAAACTACTACTACTAATAATAATAATTGGAACGGTCCCCAAAGCTACGGAAAAGAATTTGGGTGAATTAGAAATCAGAGGAAGGATCGAGACCATCCAAACTACAGCACTGTTGGGATCGGCTAGAATACTCAGAAGTGTCCTGGAGACCTGAGGAGACTTGTTGTCACTCAGTCTCCAGTGAACCGCTAGCTACGGCAGGTGTGAAAACCTCATAATAATAATAATAATAATAATAATAATAATAATAATAATAATAATCTGGAAATGGGTGACAAACCTAACCGTTACCTCTTTTGGAATTGTCCTCATTGACCTGGTAAAGAGAGTTGTTAAACTGTTAAGATCAGCTAGAATATTAAGAAGAGTCCTGGAGTCCTGGATAGGCACAATTCGATGGGGGAGAGTCTTCGTGGCGTAGTGGCTAACGTGGTGGATTGCGACATCGTAGTAAGTGAGTTCGAACTCTAGTCGTGCTACTATATTCACTTTTGGACCAATATACTTGGGAAATATAGGGCTTACCATCCCTCCAGCAATAGGTTAAATAATATCACTACAATTCTTCTACAAGGATGGTTTTTGCATCAGATAACACACGAAGGGTTATATGCCATTAAATAAAGAAACCAAACCAAACTAAAAGCAGTTGGTCTAGTTCCTGTGTTATGCAGTGGCTAATGTGTTGAGTAGCGACATCGTTGTAAGAGAGTTCGAAC
>CM042168.1:67907434-67924934 GCA_023376005.1 Doryteuthis pealeii
TATTAAGGAACACAAGTATTAATACATAGATTCTTTTATTTCATCGGTTTCATCTCTGTTTCCAATATTTCTAAGCATTTGTTATCCCCCTTTTCTCCAAGTGTTCTTATCTCTTCACGATTCGGTAATTCTATTCTTGTGGCTTTTTTTCTTTACAAGGGTTTCTAGCTCTTTTTCCTTTTTTAGCAAAAATCTTTATATCATCCAATGTACAAGAGGGGATTTATTTCATTTCCTCATGATTTCTAAATTTGCAGCCCCTTCTACATTTCCTATCACAACTGTTAATTGATATACCACTTGTTAAGTGATATAACAATGGTGATACAGAGTCTCCCTGGTATATACCTCTTTGGATTTTCACCTCTGATAAAAACTGTCCTTGTGCTGTTAATTCAACTTTCTGATTTTCCATGGCTTTAGTGATGAAATTTTATTACATTTCCGGTTGGTTGGTTGGTTGGGTTTTACGGCATGTCAACCCCTTGGGTTATTTTATGCCGAATACTTCTATTGGTAAAAAAATGTTTAATGCTGACAAAGTTTTGAAATAATTTCATTTTTAATGGATAATACAATTTTGTTTATAAACTCATGTTTTCTATTTAACCCATAGATGGGACCCTAACAGGTACTACCACTCCGGGTCAGAGTGGACCAGGGAGCAATGGTGATGAAGGGGTGCTCCACATTCCCCAAACCTCCAAAACTGGAACCTCACCATCAGATAGAGTTTTAACGTCATTCCCAGGACATGTAGACCCTCAGTCACCGCCTTCTAGCACCCATATGATAAAAAGGGTTAGGGCTTGCCAGGAGGGCAGTAGGGTTGGGAAAATCATATAGGTGCTGGGGCTTGACGTGACCAGCCGATTGATCAGACCGCCCGTCTAGCCCAAGATAGGGCCAAAGTGGAGTATTGCAAGTCATGAACTGCTCATCCACCTGGGTTCTATCCTTAAACATCACGGGTCGCCACCCATGGCCAACAGGTGGTCCCATTGGGGGAGTCTTACCCCTCTGCAGAGGTGCAGTCGGGGCATTCTAACGCCCCAGCCGACAGGGCGGTACCTTTTCGGATATTTTATACATCCTCAATTATTATTATTATTAGTTTTTCACACCTGCCGTAGCTGGTGGTTCACTGGAGGCTGAGTGACAGCAAGTCTCCTCAGGTCTCCAGGACTCTTCTGAGTATTCCAGCCGATCCCAACAGTGCTGTAGTTTGGATGGTCTCGATTCTTCTAATTTTCAGTCCACCCAAATTCTTTTCCAGAGCTTTGGGGATCGTTTCAAGAGTACCAATTACGATTGGTACTAATTTCACCTTCATGTTCCACAGTTTCCTCAGCTCTCCGGCAAGGTCTAAGTATTTGTCAATCTTTTTGCTTTCTTTCATTTTCACTTGGTGGCTGGCCGGGACGCCAATATCCACGAGATGACAGGTTCTCTTCTTCTTGTCAATCAGTACTAGGTCCGGTTTCCTGACCGGGATTAGGTGATCCGTCTGTACCTCGAAGTCCCAGAGAATTATTATCACTATTATTGTCATTATTATTATTATTATTATTATTTTATTAGTTTATTGATGATGATAATGATAATATTCGAGTTTTTCACACCAGCTTAAGTTGATGGTCTTTCACTGGAGTCTGAGTGACTACAAGTCTCCTCAGGTCTCTAAGTCTCTTCTGAGTATTGTAGCCAGTTTTAACAATGCTGTTGTCTGCTTGGTCTCGATTCTTCTTCTGATTTGCAGTTCCTTTTGTCTCTTTTAAGTTTTTGGTAACCATTCCGTGTGCACCAACTACAATAGGTATCCTCATATTCAACAGTTTTTTTTTTCAATTCTCTGGCAAGGTCCAGGTTTTTTGTTTAACTTTTCGTTTTCTTTCATCTTCACCCTGTGATCTGCTGAGACTGCAAAATCTACCATTATTATTATCGAGTTTTTCACACCTGGCGTAGCTGGTGGTTCACTGGAGTCTGAGTGACAACAAGTCTCCTCAGGTATCCAGACTCTTCTGAGTATTCTAGCCGATCTTAACAATGCTGTAGTTTTGATAGTCTCGATTCTTCCTCTGATTTCCAATTTACTCAAATTCTTTTCCAGAGATTTGGGGACCGTTCCAAGGGCATCAATTACAATTGGTACGACCTTCACCTTCATGTTCCAAAGTTTTCTCAGTTATCAGGCAAGGTCCAAGTATTTGTCTATCTTTTCGCTTTCTTTCACTTTCACTCGGTGGTCGGCCGGGACGGGAAAATTCACGAGATGACAAGTTCTCTTCTTCTTGTCAATCTAGGTCTGATTTCCTGGCCGGGATTAGGTGATCCGTCTGTATCTCAAAGTCCCAGAGAATGTCATACATTTTCTTCTCCAGGACAGATTCGGGCTTGTGCATATACCATTTAGTTGTATGGTGAAAAATTGAATCTCTTGTACAATTCCCAGTGGATCACCTTTCCCACCCAGTCGTACTTAGTCTTGTACTCTCTTTGTGCTACTTTGTTGCATTCACTTATTATGCGATTGACCGTTTATTATTATTATTATTATTATTATTATTATTATTATTTCAGCGAATTTGAAGCGCTATGTTATGTTACATTCTATTTATAGAATAAAAGTTTAAATAAGGGGAAGTACTCTATAGTTAAAAATTAAATTTGATCTTTTTGTAAAATTGTAACGAATCGCTTATAAAATGGAGAAAAGGCTATTTTCATTTGAACACACAACTGCAAAATTTGTATCAAAAGAAAACAGAAAAAAAAGAAAAGACCTCTATAAAAGAAAAAAAAATCAATCAAAAAACCCTATAAATCTTATTCTTTACATCAGAATGGACTAATACTGAGATTTTTATTCTTTTTAAAAGAATTTCTTTTTCTATAGAATTTTTTTCTTAGACAAAGTCAGTCAGAAAATGTAAATTTGCAGCAGATATTGTCGGCCATTTTGAATTTGTTTTTTCACGCAATATTTTTCTTTCAACACTTCGCTGTCATGACAATTTGCATTTGTGAAAGAAATACTCAGTAACATTTACAAACATAATGTGACATTAAAAAAAATAAATTTTATCTCTTTATTTGGCAATCCTTGCATATGTAATGTCCTTTTTTTTTAAAAGAGTTTTCCTTTGTGCATTTTGGAATCCATCTTATGTGTGGCATATCACCAGTGACATGTCGTTAGCGTTTGTTTTGATGCCACAATGATTTTTATTTTCTCTATTATGGGAAAATGTGTTTTTTTATTTTCTTATATTTTATGTATTGACAATCTCTATACACCACAGGACTTTCTACGGAATAATAGAAATATTTCATCTCAAAATTTTAGACAACAATCAAGTGTAAATTTAAGATTTCTGTTGGATACCTCACTTATTGTAATGATGGTTATTTGGTTGGATTTTACGGCATGTCAAGCCTTTTCGGCTTATTTTATGCCGAAGACGTTTTGTTTTATTCATTCTTGGTGGCTATTCAATCTTTTAAAACTCAATGTTTAAACACATTTTCAAAAATGATTTATTCTATTTAACTCATAGATGGGATATAACATATATTGCCACTCCGACTCAGAGTGGACATGGGAGTAATCGCGATGGAGTGGTACTCCACAGCCCCCAGAGCTTCATTAGATGTAGTGTAACGTTTCTAACACATATATGATAAAAAGAGTTGGAGGTTTGCCATGAGGGAAATAGTCAGGATAATCATATAAGTGCTAGGGCTTGACGTGACCAGTCGATTGATCAGAGGAGCCCCTTTCCGACCACCCATCTAGCCTAAGTAAGGACCAAAGTGGAATGTTGCATGATATGGACTGCTCAGCCACCAGTATTCCGTCCTTAAGCATCACCGGTCACTACCCACGGCCAACAGGTGGCCCCATTTGGAGATTTTACCCCTCTGTGGAGGTGCAGTCGGCGTGATATAATACTCTGGGGGAAAACGCTGTTGTATGTTGCTGCTTTTCTTTCATCATACATTGTTGAATCAAAAGTTCGTAACCGACTCCCATCTGTCGGCTGGGACTGTAGAATAAGCCGACTGCACCTCTGTAGAGAGGTAAGACCCCTATCAATCGGACTACCTGTTGACCATGGGTAGCTACCCGTGATGCTTAAAGATGGAATCCTGGTGGCTGAGCAGTCCATGAACGCAACACTCCACTTTACGTTAGACGGGCGATCGGAGAGGCTCCCTTCGACCAATCGGCTGGTCACGTCAAGCCCAATCACCTTCATGATTGTCCCAACCCGATTACCTTTATGGCAAGTCCCCAAGTTTTTTATCATATATGTGCTAGAAGGCGGTGGTTGAGGGTCTTCATATCCTGGGTATGACTCAATAGGATGGTGAGGTTCCAGTTTTGGAGGTTTGGGGAATGTGGAGCACCCCTTTATCACCATTACTCTCAGGTCCACTCTGACCCGGAGTGGTAGTACGTTCTAGGGTCCCACCTATGTGTTAAATAGAAAAGCATGAAAAACGTCTTCAGCATAAAATAACCCAATGGGTTGCCATGCCGTAAAACTCAACCAACCAATCGTAACCGACCTGATTATCATTGGCAACGATGGGACTGAATATTGGAAAACTAACAGAATAGCATCAACCACAATTAAATAAAGTACCACTAAAGTACAACGGATGAAGAAAACAATAGAAATATCATTTTTCTATTATTTTGTCAAACGACTGTAATATATTTTTGTGACTAATGTAGTGTAATGTTTTGCAAGCTGGATTAGCAGACCATTGTTAGTGAGTTCTGTTAAGTTTTTAAACGCCATCCTTGGCCAGTTGAAAAGGGCTTAAAGTAAGTAAGTCCTGGGTTATAGAATCCTTTGGTAAGTGATAAGTCCTATCCTGCGTATAAGTCCTGAGTTTGGAATCCTTTGTCCGTCGTCCACGAGGGTTCAAAGTAAGTAGGCCAGTATGTTCAGTATGCTCAGTTTAAGTATTGTCTCAGCGCAGAGTACTGTCAGTGATTGGCCAAGAGTATGATCATATGGTTATCGCCGAGTCTATAAATAGGAGTGGGCGTCTAGCACACACCTTATATCAGAAATTTCTCAACAAGTTCAAATTCTCACTGGGTGCCTCATACTTCGCGCCTTGTGCCACATCCAAGCTAAGCTTAGTAAATAACTATAAGGCACCTCGTGTAATGGTTGGCAAGCTAGATTAGCAGACCATTGTTAGTGAGTTCAATTCTCGCCGGGCGCCCCATACTTCTCGCCTTGTGCCACATCCAAGCTAAGCTTAATAAATAATTATATTTTTGTAACAAATAAGTCATTGTATATTTATTACTTATTTGACTAGCGTGAGTGAAAAGTCTTGCACTATTTTGGTACTGCCTCTCGGTCACGTGATATATACGCCAGCTAGCACGTCCGTACCGAATTATTGCCAAACTTTTGACTCACTCTCGTATCATTTTTTAACTAGTTTATCTTTCATCTTATTTTTGTTGTTTTTTTATGGCAACATTTGAAGTCTGTTTTATATTCTGCGTAATGGACCCGAGACGTCAGTGTCAGATTTTGAAATATTAATTCTGCAATCTGGTGCTAAAGCGATTTAACAAAATACCTACACTCCGAAAACATTAGCTAATTATATTCGTTTTCAGATGCTTGACCAGAAAAAAAAAAAAAAAAAAAAAAAAAAAAAAAAAATATATATATATATATATATATATATATATATATATGAACGTAAACAAATATGGCTATTTTCAGCCGACAATATTAGAATAAGCACTTATTCTCCCAAATATTGTCGGCTGAAAATAGCCATATTTGTTTACGTTCACGTAAGTTCGTGCGAAGTCTCTTAAGAGGAATATGAGTACTACTACTACCTAAATAAAGCGATGAAAAACTGCGAGGTTCCGTTTGGTGTAGGGGTAAGAGGCTTGCTTTGTCGATCCGACATACAGGTTTCGAATCACACACGAGGCGATCTTCGTATCTATAGCTCTGCTGATGAGGCCTAATAGGTCGAAATGTACATACAGAGATTGATTTTTCTCGATTTTTTAGCCTTACATTTAAGTAGTTAAATCCCACCTAATTAATCATTAATGAATTAACTTTCAAAAAAATTAGGTTTGACTTCAATTAAGCACTTATTCTCCCAATATATATATATATATATATATATATATATATATATATATATATACTTTTTTTCTGAACGCTACCGGTGTGGGAAAAAAACGATAACTCAATTTTCAAAATAAAATAAATTTTAAAACTCATATCTGGGGAAATATTTTTTTTAAAGACCAGCACACCCGTACTTTCCGAAAATAATAATCAGTACCACAGGTAGTGGCCAAAAGAAGAAAAAAAAAACACTGAAAGAGTTTTCTAAGTTATATATATAAAAAGTGCTCATAATTATAAGGACCTACATGTGTCAGAAACTATCTACCTAGGTTTCACCCGAACGGTTCTTCAGAATAATTCTGAATTATCTTGAACAACCATTCGGGTGAAACCTAGGTAGATAGTTTCTGACTCATATAGGCTCTTCTGGTTCGATACGGGCCCTCGCCAACTCAACGTATGAGTAGCACAGGGATCTGTGTGGTAAAGTGAAGAGCTGATGGTAGGTGTGGCGCCCCACTCCGGACGCTAAAAGACAATCTCCTTGGTCTAGCGCTAGTGAAAAGGGGATAGACTCCCTCACTGTCTGGCTGATGTCGACTTTAGGCTACCCCGACGATTTTACTTTACTACTTAATATATATATATATAAAAGGGATGTAACTGTTAAAAATCGATCTCAACACAAAGGATTTGAATATGTGTAGGAATTACATTCCTTACTTTACACAATTACCTCCCATGTTTCTCCCGTTAGGCGCTAGGTATCGCTGCATGCAGACTTATAAATACAGAAGCGGCAAAGTAAAAAAATATTTTAACTTTTAGCCTCAACAAGGTAACACACACAGTTGCGTCTTTTGTTTATGTGGCAAGGGCTTCTCGCCCCCCTGCAACCTTGTGTCGCACAGCACACAAGAACACATGCTCAATATGTAACTTTTTAACTTTCATCTTTACACAACAACCTCAAGAACTTTACACAAAATACTGTCTACACATTAGGGCTTTTCTTTTATACAGTAGGGTAGATTGATTTTTCACTTTTTAAAAATATCAAATTACATGAAACACTGAATGTTGTGTATTGGTCAATTAAGTACTGATACTAAAAATTAATCTTGAACTTGTACCAATTTTTGAGGAAATGACATCATAGACAAAAATGCTCTGAAAAATCTTTGGTTTTTGCAATGGGGGCAAGGGCATATTTTTAATTTGAACTTTAGTTATAATTTCATCATGATAAAATAAAATGACAACATTCCTTGGTTTAAAAACTGAAATTATTAGATTTTCCTATCAATTTTTTTTTTTTTACCAAATGTTGCAAAACCGAGGATTTTTCAGTGCATTTTTGTCTACGATCTTTGATACCATTTCCTCAAAAATTAGTACAAGTTCAAGATCTAATTTTTGATATCAGTACTCTTTTATTTTTTTATTATCTTCCCAAATATAAATCAAATCTTCATTATTTTTGCTCAAAGAGCAAGATCTGGTGATAGTGAATGTGTATATATAATAACTTTGTCGTTAATTATTTTATTTTCGTAGTTTCCTACGGCCATACATACATACTAGGCAAGGTTGATTTTCACTTAAAAAAAATATCAAATTACATGAAACACCGAAAGTTGTGTATTGGTCTATTAAATACTGATACTAAAAATTAGGACTTGAGCCTGTACCAATTTTTGAGGAAATAGTATCATAAACAATCCTCGGTTTTGCAATAATGGGGGGGGGGCATATTTTTAATTTGAGCTTTAGTTATAATTTTGTCATTTAATTTCATTTTGATAAGATAATGTGACAACATTCTCTGGTTTAGATTTTTTAAGATTTTATGATAAAATTTTTGGCCAAATATTGCAAAACCGAGGATTTTTCAGTGCATTTTTGTCTACGGTGTATTTTGTTTTAACAAAACTGGATTTAATGAATATTTATTTGCTGTCACTGATTTTCAATATTATGTTATTCTCAAACCTATTAAAAGCAATCCTATTTATATAATTTTACATAGAAATCAATTGAAATAACATTTTTTAAAAGTGTAATATTTTTTTATTCGTTCTTATTTTATTTCGTTAGTCTTTCTAATATATTTTATTCCATTAAAACTTAAATACTTGTGCGCAGGGGTCTCATACTTTTGATAGTAAACCTAAGAAACGTTTTTTAAGGATGTCATCAAAACACAACTTTAGGGCGATTGGAGTCTTGGAGACCCGGAACGGATGATAGGAAATCGATCGACTCGGGGGAAAAAAACTGATATCCGATGGCTGTAAAGCATTTAAAGCTCAGATAATCGAATAATCCATCTTAAGAGGAACCACTTCGAAAACATGATTTGAAATCTCGGTGGCCGGACACTTGTCAGTCTTAACATTTTTGTGACATCTGCAAAAGTGTCTGTTTGTCCAAAACACGACTTGATAGTCATAGTGTCCTGTGTATGACGTTGAACTACATCTAATGGTGAAATAAACCCCGATAACAAATCCGGAGCCGGACTCCCTAAGGTGGAGTAACGCAGAATTTCAGTGCTACACAGCAACTCGTGCGACACAGCCGTTGCCAAACTGCATTGGTTTCTTACCTTTCTTTTGGACCACAGCGGCTGTGTGGAGAACGGGAGATCTGCTGCTTGGACAACAGCACATCCTCCAAAATAACCCACGCAGGCTATGTAGTCCAAAAAAATATTTAGACACTACGCCATCGTCTTTCGTAGACGGAGGGATGCCAACCAATGGTGAAGTTCCAGATCTCGAGCACTGCAGAGTGTGGAGTACCCCTTCATTGCCATTACTCCCAGGTCCACTTTGACCCAGTGCGGTAGTACCTATTAGGGTCCCATCTATGAGTTGTCCTGGGAATCACGTTAAACAGCCTCTAATAGTAAAGTTCCAATTTTGGAACTCTAGGGAATGTGTAGTATCCATTACTCCCAGGTCCACTGTGACTCGGAGTGGTAGTACCTGTTATGAGTTAAATAGAAAGAAAAATGAGTTTAAAAAGTATGTTTAAAAATATTGAGTTTTTAAAAAATTTGAATATCTACCAAGAATGAATAGAATAAAACGTCATTGGCATAAAATAACCCAACATTGGTTGGCATGCCGAGCAGAGGCGATGGCTGAGGGTCTTAGTGTGCTGGGTTTGACGTTAAACTGCATCTAATGGTGAGGGTCCAATTCTGGAGCTCTGGGGAGTGTGGAGTACCTCTTCATCGCCATTACTCCCAGGTCCACTTTGAACCTGAGTGGTAATACCTATTAGGGTCCCATACATGTGTTAAATTGAAAAATACGAGTTTGAAAAACACGAGTTTAAAAAATTGTTCGTTTTTTGAAAATTGAATATCCATCAATAATGAATAAAACAAAACATATTCATTGGCAATTCGGTCTCGAAAGACTATGATAAAAGTTTTTGTGTGCCCCTGAAGTTGCAGCGCCTCCTGTGACTATGAAGTCCTATGTTTGAGAAACATTCTCTACCACAGATTTTGCATTTGTAGGTTGTCCCTGTATTAGGCATAAAATAACTCAACAAGAATTGACATGCCGTAAAATCCAACCAACCAACCAACCATCCTTGATAGTCATATGAGGTTTCATGAAAGCAAACAATCGCAGGCTGATTTTACACGGGGGATGGGGTGGTAATTTAGAATCTTCCAGAGACCGGATATAAGCGCTTAAATCTTTAAACAGACAGGAATCAATAATTTTGATATTTCGGACTGTTGTCCTCATCTATAAACACAATGTTCAGGCCACAGTAACCCCGGGCTCTGTTCAGATGTCTTTTTTTTAAATTACCTTAAAATAAGTCATCTTCAGGCGATTACCCATGAATTCGAACGTGGTTTCGGAACTAAAATCGTTATCACTCATCCAAGGGTGTTCCAGGCAGCATAAATGCCACCAGATTTATTGAACAGAAATATGATTAGATATAGAAAAATAAAATCGAAGAAGTTACTTATTCAAAAAACAGAAATTTCAAAATGTTGTAAAGAACGTTCTCAGTTACCTAACCGTCTTAATTTGACCAGGGACATGAAATGAGAAGATCTCAAAATACAGTATAGCATCTTACTAACTCCGGTTTATACAAAATAAATATGAGGACAATAGTCCGAAATATCAAAATTATTCATATCAAGCCTCATCTAATTTTTATATTTCGGTGAGTGGTAATGATTTGAGCTCCGAAACCACGTTTTGAATTCATGGGTAATCGTCTGAAGATTACTTATTTTAAGGTAATTTTTAAAAAAACAACATCTGAACAGAACCCGAGGTTTCTGTGGCCTAAACGTTGTGTTTATACACAATAATGAAGATGAGGACAACAGTCCGAAATATCAAAATTAATATCAAGCCACATAAATCTCATAAATACATATAAGTTTAAGTAGATAAGAATCAGTTTGTAATTTTGGCAATTATATTATGCTAATTTAATTGCTGTACTTAATCAATCTTAAAATAGTCAGGAGGGGTGGGTGTCCCCGTGGCGAAATCGCTAAAATTCTGCAATGCGACAATTCTAAGACTGAATTGGATGATTTCAGAATTAATGGTAAGAAAAAGAATTTAAGGTGGCATTTTTGGAATCCATCGGTTGAATTCCTTAACAGAATTTGTTAATATCGTATATGTTCTGTGGAAAGATACTGTCTTTTTAATTTTATTTTTTAAGGTTAGTTGGATTTTAAAGCATGTCAACACTTGTTGGGTTATTCAATGCCGAAGATAAATTTTCTTTTAACTCAATTTTTTAAAACACATTCTTTAATTTTTTTTTTTTTTTGGGGGGGGGGGATCTGGGAGAATTGTCGATGAAGAGGTACTCCACACTCCTCAGTACGAGCAGGATGAAAAATTGAAGGGGATGAGTGACAAATTTACTTATATATATATATTTATATATATATATATATAATTCAAAATCATATATATATATATATATATATATATATATATATATATATATATATGATTTTGAATTGTTGTACGACGACGTCCTTTCATCATTCTACAACAAATTCGAAAATAGAATAACATATCAAAACATTTATTGGTGAGGAATTTTAAAAGTGTTGAATCAAATTTAGTTCGAGTAAATACAGCTAATATAGAGATATATAAATCTGCTAGTTTAAAAGATAGATGAATTTTATAGTTTAAAATAAAAATTGAGTTTAAAAGAATTGAGTTTAAGAATAAAAAATTGAGTACCCTTCAAGAATAAATAAAACAAAACGTTTTTGGCATGAGATAACCCAACAAGGAATGACATGCCGTAAAATTCAATCAACCAGCCAACCTGCATACCACTCACACGTTAAGGTGTCCCATCGTGTTGTAATGGTTAGTAATCTAGTATCGCAGATCGATTACTAATGAAATGTGTGTTTAATCGTCGCTAGATGCCCCGAACTTGCGACCTTGTGTCAGAAGAAGGAGGAGAAGAAGAAGACATAGTTTATTTTCAAACATTACACAATATAAACAATGTCACAAAAAAAACGTAATGTTGGTTGTAGTAGTAATGTGTGGATGATGATCACTAATTAGGACTGAGCCTATTCTAGTAGTGACCTCCCCATTTGTTGTTGTTGTTGTTGTTGTTGTTGTTGTTTTGTTATTTTTGTTTATTTTTACATAGTTTGAAAGTTGATTATAATTTTACTGATACGTATTAGAATTTAAGTAATTTATGAGGAAGTGCGTTCCGGTCTCCTGCCTCAAAAATTTCTACCCGGTGACTATCAAAATAACAACCCCAGCTCGTTGTAATTCTTGTTTATTTATCGTAATTTGTCGTAATTCTTGTTTAGATATGTAGATGGATATATAGTTTGGAATAGACTGAGATAGATAGATAGATAAACAAACAAAATAATATAGATAGATCTGAACAAATGGAGATAGATATTTTTGACAAGTAAATGTATTTGGGGGGGGGGCATCTTTTTTTGTTGTAATTCTTGTTTATTTAAACTAAAAACAAGACATTAAACAAAAATCTTAGTATTTAAAGTAATATAGATAAATATGAACAAATTGAGATACATAGATAGATAGATATGAAGATGGATAGTTTCAAATAGACTGAGCTGGGTCGTTATTTCAATAGTCACCGGGTAGCAATTTTTGAGGCAGGAGACTGGGACGCACTTCCTCATAAATTTATATTTTGATAAATAATTTGAGTTGGTGAGCAAAACTTTTGGTGAAATCAATGTTTAGAAATTTTTTGTTAGTGTATTCCAGTCGTTGATGCAGGATCTTGTGATAAATTTAAAGCCATTGGGTTTTAGTGTTGGCAAATGGTTTGAAGAGTTCATCTGCAGTTAATCCCCTAGTAGAGACTCATGTACTTATGGCGTAAGTAAGTTTAGTAAGTACAAAGTCAAGTATGTAATGATCTGGATTTTAATGTTTTTCGACTCTGGTTCTTTTTAATTCTTTTACTTTATTTATTTATTTATTTATTTATTCGTCTTGTAGTTGTGTTGCTAAGGAGATTTAAGTACCAATTTGACATTGCCGATGGTAAAGTTACAAATCAGATTTAAGTACCAATTAGATTTTAAAGCTACTAATCAGATTTTAAAGTACTAATTGCAATTTGAAATCGTAAATTTATAAAAATCTCTTCGCTCTTTTTCGTTATCATTTCTGTAGAATTTTATATTCATTTAAACTTTGTCCATTAGGAAGTTGAATTGTGGGTAATCTATTCCCAATAGCAGTGAATCGTTTCGAAAGGTGAATGAGTAAACTTTGCTGCCTGCGATGATTCACAAGTGAACACTTAAGAATGAACAGTTGAGACTGAGATAAAATCTAACGATAAAAAGCAAATAAAAAAAAAGAAGTTGGTGGGAAATAACACTTAAAACTTACTGGGCCCTTTTTTCCTTGTTTATAAAAGTAACTGTTGTTGTATTCTTCAATTTGCGGTTCCCTAAGGAACCATGAGAAAAAAAATAGAAGGGCGATTTCATTCTCAGCTGAAGGTCAGATTTTTTCTTTTCTTTCTTTTTTTTTTTTCTAAATGATTGGTTGGTTAGTTGGTTGGTTGGTTGATGGTTAGTTGGATTTTACGGCATATCAACCAGTGTTGGGTTATTTTATACCAAAGATGTTTTTGTTTTATTAATTCTTGATGTGTATTCATTTTTCACATTTTTAACTCATTTTTTCTGTTTAACCCAGGGGTCGGCAACCCTAGCCCGCGGGCCACATCGGGCCCTCGAGTGATTTTCTTCCGGCCCGACAACTTGACAGCTGGACTCTAACTATCCTATTAATATCGAATAGAAATACAATAGTTTGATTCAGGTTAACCCATTAAAGGCCAGAAGCAAATATTTTTTATTTAAACCTTTAAAAAAAGACAGCTTTTTAGATCGAGCGGTTTGAATCCGAGAAAATTTATTTGCATTATATTTAATACCATGGCCCTTCACCGAGACAGCTTTTTAGACCGAGCGGTTTGAGCCCGAGAAAATTTATTTGCATTATATTTAATACCATGGCCATTCACCGAGACACTGCATAGCCAATTGGCCCCTTCTATCCAAAAGGTTGCCGACTCCTGGTTTAGCCCATAGATGGGACCCTAACAGGTACTACCACTCCAGGTTAGAGTGAACCTAGGAATAATGGGGATAAAGGGGTACTCCACATTCCCCAGAGCTCCAAAATTGGAACTTCACCATCAGAGAGTTTAACGTCATTCCCAGGACATTATGACCCTCAGCCACTGCCTTCAAGCATATATATAATAAAAAGGGTTGTAGCTTGCCATAAGAGCAATAGGGTTGTGGCAATCATATGGGTACTAGTGCATGACGTAACCAGTCAATTGGTCGGAGGGGGAATCTCCGACCGCTCGTCTAGCCTAAGCATGTACCAAAGTGGAGTGTTGCATGTCATGGACTGCTCACCCACCAGGGTTCCATCCTTAAGCGTCACCGGTCGCCACCCACTGCCAACAGGTATTCCCATTAGGGTGGGGGTCTTACCACTTTGCAGAGGTGCAGTCGATGTATTCTAAGGCCCCAGACGACAGGGCTTTTTCCTGAATGAATATTTTTGTTTTGATGATACACAATCAACAGACACCCCGAAAAAGACTCATAATAACTTCGATGGATTGACTGAAATTTTGAAAGATTAAATATCAAAAGACGCTATGCTAGCGGTCCATGATGATACTGATGCTTCTATTTAAGAATCATTGGGGGTGGATCCTTAATTAACATAGTTATCATAGTTATCAACTTTATCATATAATTTTTATGATTACACCCCTCCAAAAAAGATGATCATCGCGTCGCAGACTCCACAAAATTATCATTTAATTGCAAATTGAACAGGAAATTACTTCGCTAAGAATTTTGAGTATATTAATTTAATAGCAAAAAATATCGCGATCTAACTCATACATATATATCTATGAGGTAAAATAATGAATGAAAGAACAAAACTGTGTTGTATATTTGCTGGAGTATTAAACTCAGCTTCTTCTGCTTTTATTGAATTATTAGGATCATATACAAGTGTTTTATAGAAGGGGGAAGTAGGTAGGTGGGTAGGTTTTGAAAAAAATTACCCACTAACTACTGAGAAGCTGAGTTCAAACTCCAGCGAAATATAATACAGTTTTGTTTGAGTTTTGTTCTTTCATTCCTTATTTTACCTCATTCTGTCGGATTCATTCCAACCTCCTTTTCCTCATATCTATCTATCTATCTATTCATCAATATCTATCTATCCATCTATCTATCTATCTCCCTCTCTCTCTCTCTCTCTCTATATTATATATATATATATATTATATATATTATATATATATAACTGATATCTGGGGAAAAATTGTATAAAAAGAAAAGACCAAGTATCACGTCTTCTCAGTGTGGCTAGACTTTGCTGGCTACCTTCAGCCGAGATCGAAACCCGACTGATTTTTCATCAGAGTTCTTAACTACTAGGCCATCATCATTTGAGAGCTCCTCCTCCTCATCTTCCTTTCTCCTTATTATCTCTCAGATATAATAGTAGTTTTACGCGCTGTGGTTGGTTTTCTATTTTTATCGTCTCTAAAATAGATATCGACGAGAGTATATTGTGTAAATAAATATATGTTCTCTGAAGGGAATCCTCTTGTTTTTGCTTCTTGTTGTGATGATACGAAATTGTTCTATTACAACGTCAGTCTTGGTATCTTTTGAACACAACTGCCAATACAAAGCACTGAAAGATCTAACATAGTCTCATGGAGGCTCAATAACAAAAATTCATCTATTCTAAGAAGAAAAAAGAAATGAAAAATAAGAAGGAGAAAAAGAAAAAAAAAAGAAAGAAAAAAAAGAAAAAGAAAGAGAAAAAAGAGAAAACGAAAGAAAAAGAAAGAGAAAAAACGAAAGAAAAACGAAAGAAAAAGAAAGAGAAAAAAAGAAAGAGAAAAACGAAAGAAAGAGAAAGAGAAAAACGAAAGAGAAACGAAAGAAAAGAAAGAAAAAAGAAGAGAAAACGAAAGAAAAAGAGAAAAGAAAGAGGAAAACGAAAGAAAAGAAAGAGAAAAACGAAAGAAAAAACGAAAGAAAAAGAAAAGAAAAGAAAGAAAAACGAAGAAAGAAAGAGAAAAAGAAAGAAAGAAAAAAAAGAGAAAAAGAAGAAAGAAAAAACGAAAGAAAAAGAAAGAGAAAAAAGAAAGAGAAAAAAGAAAAAGAAAAGAAAAAGAAAAAAGAAAGAAAGAAAGAAAAGAAAGAAAAAAAAGAAAAAAGAAAGAGAAAAACGAAAAGAAAAAAAGAAAAAGAAAGAGAAAAGAAAGAGAAAACGAAAGAAAAAAGAAGGAAAGAAAAAAAGAAAGAGGAAAACGAAAGAAAAGAAAGAGGAAAGAAAGAGGAAAACGAAAGAAAAAGAAAGAGAAAAACGAAAGAGAAAAGAAGAAAAAGAAAGAGAAAAAGAAAGGAAAAGGAGACTGAGAAAAGAGAAAGAAAGAAAAAAAGAAAGAGGAAAAAAAGAAAGAAAAAAGAAAGAGAAAAAACAGAGAAAAAAAAAACAGAACGAACGAATAAAGAAAAAAAAGAAAAAGAAATAGAAAAAAAAAAAAAAACAAGAGAAGGTGAATGAAAGAATAAAGAATAAAAGAAATTATAGAGAAAACAAAGAACGAAAGAAAAAAAAGAAGATAGAAAAAAGAAATGGGAAAAAGGAAAAAGTAAAAAAGAATAAAGTGAAGAAAAAAACGGAAAAGAGATGGTTAAAGAAAGAATAAAAGAAATAACAAAGAAAAAAGAAAGAATAAAAAAAAAGAATGAAAGAGAAAAGAGAGGTTAGAAAAAAGAAAGGGACAAAAAGAATAAAAACAAAATGTAGGAATAACGAAAGAAAGAAAAACAATATAAAACAAAAGAAAAAGATATAAAAATGAAGAAGAAGAAGAAGTCTTTGTAGAGAAGAAGAAGAAGAAGAAGAAGAAGAAGAAGAAGAAGAAGAAGAGAGAAGAAGAAGAAGAAGAAGAAGAAGAAGAAGAAGAAGAAGAAGAAGAAGAAGTGAGAGAGGAGAGTAAAGAATAACTAATCACTTTGAAATCAAGTATTCCTATCAAAAATAAATAACTTACGCTCAGTTGTAATACTCTATAATAAACTATACACACTTATATAGATTCCTGCCTTATACAGAGAGAGAGAGAGAGAGAGAGAGAGAGAGAGAGAAAGAAGAGAAGAAGAAGAAGAAGAAGAAGAAGAAGAAGAAGTCTAAAAAAATTAAACGAAAAAAGAAAAAAGAAAGATACTCGGGACTCATTTTCTTCTGGGATGCGAGTTTTAAGTCTACTTTTCTTAATGGTTAAAAACCCTGCTGCTGCTGCTGCTGCTGTTGCTGCTGCTGCTGCTGTTGCTGCTGTTATCTTGTGGCATAGGTAGTCAGGTGTGTGGTTGAGTGGGTGGGTGATGCGTTGAAATATTGATTCCGGCTTAGAGAATGGTTTCAAAGCAGCAACAGTCGTTATCAGAATCAGCTGGTTCCAGTATTTCAATCTGTCGAGTGTACCATTTTTATCCACACATACCAAGCCAAGAGCTGACAGCAGCTTTATCTTGGTTATCATATATATATATATATATATATATATATATATATATGTGTGTGTGTGTGTGTGTGTGTGTGTAAGTGAAATACATAGATGCATACGTATATATATATATATATATATATATATATATATATATATATACGTATGCATCTATGTATTTCACTTACACCCACAATGAAACAAGCTTGATAAAAGAAATAAGAATAAACGAGGTCAAAGGTTAT
>CM042168.1:67927434-67972434 GCA_023376005.1 Doryteuthis pealeii
ATTTTCAATTCCATCAAAAATGAATAGGACAAAACATCTTCGGCATAAAACAACCCAACAAGAGTTGTCATGCCGTAAAATAATTTGGTTTGGTTTGTTTGTTTTACGGCATATCAACCTCAGTGGGTCATTTAATGCCGATAAAGTTTTGAAATAAATCAATTCTTAATGGATAATACAATTTTTTTATAAATACATTTTTCTATTTAACCCATAGATGGGACCCTAACAGGTACTACCACTCCGGGTCAGAGTGGACCAGGGAGCAATGGTGATGAAGGGGTGCTCCACATTCCCCAAACTCCAAAACTGGAACCTCACCATCAGATAGAGTTTTACGTCATTCCCAGGACATGTAGACCCGCAGCCACCGCCTTCTAGCACCCATATGATAAAAAGGGTTTGGGGCTTGCCATAAAGGCAATAGGGATGGGAAAATCATATAGGTGCTAGGGCTTGACGTGACCAGCCGATTGATCAGAGGGGGCCTCTCAGACCGCCCGTCTAGCCCAAGATAGGGCCAAAGTGGAGTATTGCATGTCATGAACTGCTCATCCACCTGGGCTCTATCCTTAAGCATCACGGGTCGCCACCCACGGCCAACAGGTGGCCCCATTTGGGGAGTCTTACCCCTCTGCAGAGGTGCAGTCGATGCA
Source organism: Doryteuthis pealeii (assembly GCA_023376005.1). Lineage (NCBI taxonomy): Eukaryota > Metazoa > Mollusca > Cephalopoda > Myopsida > Loliginidae > Doryteuthis > Doryteuthis pealeii. The sequence goes on from CM042168.1 coordinate 67,928,091, forward strand.
TTCTAACGCCCCAGCCGTAAAATAAAAAAGAAAGAAAGAAGTGTCACGTACCACATGACTTTTAGGTGCTTTCTGTGGAGTAAAGCTGTCCTTGAGAATGAGATAATTGAATGCTGTGAATTCGACAAAAGATTTCGGGCTGTTCAAATTGAAAAGATAATTGATAGACTGAAATGTCATTCAAAAATAATAACAGAAGACGAATTTCATATCGGATGCCTTAAAGAAGAAGAAAAAAATCTGTTAAAAAGAAGGAAGGGCGTTCGGAAGAAGAGGCCAAAACATTCAAGGGGAATCTACAATGATTGAATGCTAATAAAATATTAATACTCTTGTTCCTAAATCTTCCGACCGTTATCATCTTGCAACGCCCGCTGATTAAAAATCAGACCGTCCAAATAGTTCAAGAGGAAATGCAAAAATGTCAATCCTGGTTATTTCGAATTGATTTTTCTTACGAGTGTCGTCCCTCAGCTAAATAATGGACCATTCCATTTTTATTATAAATGTTACATAATTATTAGTCACTAAATATTTATGGTAATAGTGTAGAAATCATAATGGCGATTAGTGCAGCTGATGGCCTTGAGGGTGAGTGACGGCGCTTGACCTCACTCTCACCTTGCCTTCCGGGGATAAATCGTGAGAACCGGAAGGCATAGAAAACCCTGTCTTCCGGTTTAAGGATACTAAGTAACTCAGTCAGTTAGCAAGTAGAAGCCGAGCTCGTAAGATGTGATTCTCACTGCGCAGGTGTCTGGGTTGGGGATTTGGAAATAAAGTAACATCAACGTAAATCGAAGTCTTGTGTTTATTACCTAAAAACTAACAATGACACAGGGCTTCTGATAAAGAGAAATCCCTAACAGAAAACCAGACCGAAGTCCCCACGACAACTCCAGACGCTAGACCAGACCAAGATGATAGACGATCAGAATAGCAAAGCCGGTCAGAAGAATAGATGTCCAAGATATAGAAGCAAGTAAGAAGTAAAGAAGTAAGAAAGGGTATACAACATTATATCGATTTGGTACCGTGAAAACTTCAGTACGTAACATAAAGAAAGCGATTGAAAAGGACATGCTGCACAGAAAAAAAATATTAAGAAAGAAAGAAGGAAAGTGGGGTAAGATGCAGAAGCGATAACGCTAATCTGTTTCAATCGAACATAATTAAAAGATGAGAAAAAAAGAAAGCAAGGCAAATAGACTGAGAGAAAATTAAATCAAGAATATTAAAATCTTTACACATTGAACTATTTTTACCATAGCTCTTGACAGTCAAGGTTTCGAGTCACACACAGAGCAGTCTCCCATGTATATAACCTTGCTGATGAGACCTAATAGGTCGAAATGTGCATTCAGGGATTGACATTTTCTCGATTTGTTTAGCCTTACATTTGAACATATATGCCCGCCTAATTTCATTAATTATTAACTAATTAATTTTCAAAATTAGGTATGACTTCAATTAAGCACATATCCTCCAAAAATTGTCGGCTTAAAGCCATATAAAAATAAACGCATTTGTTTGTTTACTTAACCTCATAGCTCTTAAGTAAACATATCAAGCATTCTCACTCTTCAAACATTAAACAAAATATCAATACAGGACAAGAGAGTACATTTCGAGTACCATGTAAAGAAAGAAAAATCAAAGAATTTTATTCCATTACGATATGCTATCCATTTGGGGCTTTTAGTTCTTAATTATAAAAACAAATTTAAATGTGGTAGTTTAATTTTATTGTCTATACTTATTCTTAAAAGAATTAATTCGTTTTATAAAAAAAAGAGAAGAAAATAACTATTTACGCAGTGGGTATTATTCTGAAATATTTAAATAAATAAATTCTTTTTAAAAAAAACCTACAAACATTAACTCTTCATGGTTCCTTGTCTCTTATGCAATGAAAAAAAAAAGAATGGGTTTTAGATTGTTCTATCTGTACATCACGTCGGAGGGGGGGTCTGTTATTTACTTCAAAAACATTTCTAATAATATACTAACAATTCCTCTACTTAAAAATAAATCAAAATAGTTGCAATAAAATTTAACTATATTTATTGGCAATGAAAGAAAGAAAAAACGTATTTTATGAGTAACATCTTACTTAACCCACTGAGGAGGTGGGAGAAGAAAAAGCAACACTATATTTTGAATATTTATCTTTAAAAAATTTTTATACTTTTATGAAATCTAAAAGAAGAAAAAACGTTTAATATTACAAAGTAGTAAATAATCCTATATTGATTTCCTGAGTACTCCTATGATTATTGTCTCCATAAAGGATGGTCGTGATAAACTCCCCAAAACTCCCACATCACACTTCATCTTCCTTTGTTGTCATGCGATGCCGGTGTCCATTTTGGTATTTTAAGCCACTCAGCGCAAATACAAAATGACAGCGCGGGGAAAAACTTATTGAGAATCTTTTATTTCTTGCTTTCAATAGCCATTCAGTCTTGTTCTTGCTTCTATTATCTTCTTATCAAACCGCCAATGTCACGCCTGGCCGCCTCTTTAGATCACCAATCCATTTCCATATGACCAATTCTACAGAGCATAACTACTTCGTCGCCAGACCTCGAAAAATTCCTGGTCAATTATCCTTTAAAATTCTTTCTTTTCTGCTTGGCCAAAGAGAATTTCTTGTTTCGTAACTTGCAGGGACATTCATTTTCTAATCAAACTAATTAGTTTCGACATAATCTCAGATTTGATTAATTATTATTAACTACGGTTTATTTCACTCCTTCACGTTAGCTTGTCCAATACAGTGGTACCTTGACTCACTAGTTCCTCAATTTTACGACTTTTCCGAGTTACGAATTTTCACTCGGTCGATTTTTTTGCTTTACCAGCTGATGTTCTTACACCGGAGTCTGAGTAACAACAAATCTCCTGGGTCTCCAGGACTCTTCTGAGTATTCTAGCCGATTGCAGTAATGTAGTAGTCTAAATGGTCTCAATTCTTCCTTTGATTTCCAGATCCTCCAGTCTTTTTTTCAAGCATTTTGGGGCCGTTCCTAGTGTATCAACTACAATTGGTATCACTTTCACTCTCATGTTCCACAGCTTTTCCAATTCTCTGGCAAGGTCCAGCTGCCCCGTCGACTGGGGCTTTAGAATACACCGACTGCACCTCTGCAGAAGGGTAAGACCTCCTCTAATGGTGCCATCTGTTGGCCATGGGTGGCGTCCCGTGGTGGCCGACAGTCCATGACATGCAACACTCCACTTTGGTCCTTACTTAGGCTAGACAGGTGGATGGAGAGGCCTCCTACGATCAATCAGCTGGTCACGTCATGCCCTAGCACCTATATGATTGTCCCAACCCTATTGCCCTTATGGCAATCCCCAACTTTTTTTCATATATGTGCTAGAAGGAGGTGACAGGGTCTAAATGTCCTGGGTATGGCGTTAAACTCTATCTGATGGTGAAGTTCCAATTCTAGAGCTCTGGGGAATGTAGAGTACCCCTTCTCCTGGTCCACTCTGACCTGGAGTGGTAATACCTGTTACGGTTTTATCTATGGGTTAAATAGAAAAAATTAGTTTAAAAAATGTCTTTATAAAGAAGAAAATGTGATTAGAAGAAGGTCGGAGGGCATATCGGCCGAAACGTTGAGTAGATGACAATAAAGATAAGTACAATAGTCCGCATAATTTAAATTATCCAATCGGTTGACATGCCGTAAAATCCAACTAACTAGCCAAACAACGTTAGCTGTTTTTTTTTATATTGGGTGTCTAGTGACAACAAGTCTCCTCGGGTTTCGAAGACTTTTCTCAGTATTCTAGCCGATTTTAACAATGCTATTGTCTTGTTGGTCTTGATTAGTCGTCCTAGTCTCATTTTCTGTTCATATTTTGTGTTTCTGCTTGGGTTCCGTCATGTGATACCAATTTTATCACAAGTTTTGCTCCTGCATAAATTATCCCATTTAGTTCGGTTATGTTTTCTGTTTGGATATTATGCAATTCTTTATTTGCCTTTTCGGTTTCCAGTCTTGATTCCTTAAAGATGGTAATGTAACCTTCTTTTCGGTCATGATTTCTTTCATTATCTCTACATTGTTTCTTTTATCTTGAGTCAATAAGGCTGCTGGGTTCCCTTATATTATTATTATTATTATTATTATTTACTCCTTTTGAGTTTTTACATCAGTATTAGCTGATGGTCTTTCACTGGAGTCTGAGTGACAGCAAGTCTCCTCATGTCTCCAGGACTCTTCTGAATATTCTGGCAGATTGCAGCAGTGCAGTGTTCTGAATGGTTTCAATCCTTCCTCTGATTTCCAAACCCTTTTCCAATCCTTTTGGGACTGTTCCAAGTGCACCAACTACAATTGGTATAACTTTCACTTTCATATTCCATAACTTTTTCAGTTCTCTGGCAAGGTCCAGATATTTGTCCTTTTTTTTTCATTTTCCTTTAGCTTCACCCTATGATCTGCTGGAATTGCAAAATCCACCAGTTGACAAGTTCTTTCTTTTTTGTTTATCAACACTAGGTCTGGTCTTCTTGCTGGGATAAGGTGATCCGTTTTTATTTCAAAGTCCCAGAGAATTTTGTGTGTTTCGTTCTCAAGAACAGATTCTGGTTTATGCCTATACCATTTTGTTGAATGGTCAAAATTAAATTTTTTGCATAATTCCCAGTGGATCACCTTCCCAACCCAGTCGTGTCTAGTTTTGTATTCTCGTTGTGCTAGTTTGCTACATTCGCAGAGTATATGGTTAACAGTCTCATCTCTATTACCGCAAAGTCTACATTTACTATTTTGTTGGGTCTTATCAATTTTCGCGTTGATGTAGTTTGTCCTTATGGCATTATTTTGTGCAGCAATTATAAGTGATTCTGTTTCTCTTTTGAGGTTTCCCTTTCTTAACCATGTCCAAGTCTTTTCATGTGCAACCTCGTCTATTTGTCGTTTGAAGCGTCCATATAATTGTTTTTCTTCCCATTTTTGTTTTCTAGTCTTTGTCGTTTTTCTGTTTGTCCATCTGCCGTTTCTACTATTGTTGGCTGCCATAAGTAGTTTGTCTTTGCTCTTCCTTGTGTAATCTTCAAGTTGTTGGATTGTGGTTTCTACGCATTCCTCTGTGTTGGCAAGACCTCTTCCCCCTTCCTTTCTTGACACATACAATCTATCTCTATCATCTCTTGGGTGGAGAGCCTTGTGCATTGTCATTAATTTTCTCGTCCTTTGGTCTATCTGTCTGAGTTCTTCTTTTGTCCATTTTAAGAGTGGTCCTGAGTATCTTATAATGGGGACAGCCCAGGTATTAATTCCTTTGATCAGATTTCTGCTGTTAAGTTTCGTTTCCAGAAGTTTTCTAGTTCTCCTGAGATATTCTTTTTTAACTTTTCCTTTCATTTCTGCTTGCATGATATTGTCCGCTTCTAAAATTCCTAAGTATTTGTAGCTTTCATTTTCATCAAGAGATTTTATAGTTTCCTGATTTGGCAGTTGTATTCCATTCATTAGTTTTCTTTCACCCCTTTTTATTACAAGCATAGCACATTTTTCGATCCCAAATTCCATCCCTATATCCTGGCTATATATTCTAATAGTTTGTACTAGGCTCTCCAATTCTTTTTCATTTTTTGCAAAAATTTTAATGTCATCCATGTACATAAGGTGGTTTATCTTCTCTTGTGAATTACTAAATTTGTATACCCCGGTACATTTTTTCAGTATATGGTTTAGCGGCATCATTGCAATAATAAAGAGTAGTGGTGATAATGAGTCTCCTTGGAAGATACCTCTTTGGATTATTATTATTATTATTATTATTATTATTATTATTATTATTATTATTAATACTGGTGTTCCTTAATCTTCTTGTCGTTTTTCAATTCCGAATTCAATTCTGTCTGTATATTCTAATGGTTTGTACCAGGGTTTTTTGTTCTTTTCCATTTTGTTGCAAAATATTTTATGCTATCCATGTACATAAGGTGTTTTTTTCATGTGAGTTAGTGAATAAGTAGCCCTCTGTATATTTTCTAAGTATATAAATGAGTAGCATTATTGCTATATTAAATAGTAGTGGCGACTGTGAGTCTCCTTGGAAAATACCTCTTTGGATTTTTACTTCTGCCAGGGATTGCCCTCATACTTTTAATTGAACTTTGCAGTTTTCCATTGCCTTTTTTAGGAAATTTAAGATCTTTGTACATTTTTAGACATTCGTAGGCCTCTCTGCAGTCGATCCATGCCATTGCAATATTTTACGCCTATTTTTAACTTCCTGAAAAACTTCCTGTAGTGAAAAGTATATTTCTTGTTTTATTACCGCAGTCAATATTTTCCACATCATGGGTAGCCAGGTTATTGGTCTATAATTGCTAGGAATGGTTTCTTTTTGTGGGTCTTTTTAGATTAGGGTAGTTATTCCTTTTGTCATCGATTCGGGTACATTTGTTTCTTGTAGGCATCTGTTCAGTCGTTGGGCCATTCTCTTGTGAATGGAAGTGAATTTATTGAAGCAGAATCCGTGTATGCCACCGTGGCCTGGTGTTTTCCAGTTTGCTACTTTCTTGAGTGTTGCTATGAGCGTAATTATGTGTATACTTGCTATGGGTCCTTCTTCGATTTCCTTCTGTTGATTTTTAAGATCACTTATCCATTTCGATGATCTGTTGTGTTCTTTTTTCCCCAAAAGAGTTTTGCTTCTATTGTATCTGTTTGTTTCTTGTGTTTGATTTAGATCCACCCATTTGTTCGTAAAATTTATTTTCATTGTTTTGGAAGGTCGTTTTTGTTTGTAATTTTTGGTTCTATCTCGGTTATTATTATTATTATTATTATTAATATTTTGAATTTTTCACATCAGCGCTTGCTGATGGTATTTCACAGGAGGCTAAGTGACAACAAGCCTCCTCAGGTCTCCAGGACTCCTCTGAGTATTCTAGCCGATTGCAGCAAAGCAGTAATCTGGATGGTCTCAATTCTTCCTCTGGTTTCCAGATCCTCCAGTCTTTTTTCCAAATTTATTGGGACCGTTCCAAGTGGACCAACTACAATTGGTATCACTTTCACTCTCATATTCCACAGCTTTTTCAATTCTCTGGCAAGGTCCAGGTATTTATCCATGGAGTTTGAGATAAAGACAGATCACCCAATCCCACCCAGGAGACCAGACCTAGTGCTGATTAACAAAAAAAAAAAAAGAGAACGTGTCAACTGGTGTATTTTGCGGTTCCAGTAGATACAGGGAGAAGCTGAAGGAAAATGAAAAGATGGATCATTATTATTATTATTATTATTATTATTATTATTATTATTATTATTATTATTATTATTATTATTCGCTTCTTTTGAGTTTTCACATCAGCATTAGCTGATAGTATTTCACTGGAGTCTGAGTGACAGCAAGTCATAACTTTTCAGTTCTCTGGCAAGGTCCAGATATTTGTCCATTTTTCATTTTCCTTTAGCTTCACCCTGTGATCTGCTGGCACTGCAAAATCCACCAGTTGACAAGTTCTTTCTTTTTTGTTTATCAACACTAGGTCTGGTCTTCTTGCTGGGATAAGGGGATCCGTTTTTATTTCAAAGTCCCAGAGAATTTTATGCGTTTCGTTCTCAAGAACAGATTCTGGTTTATGCATATACCATTTTGTTGTATGGTCAAAATTAAATTTTTTGCATAATTCCCAGTGGATCACCTTCCCAACCCAGTCGTGTCTAGTTTTGTATTCTCGTTGTGATAGTTTATTACATTCGCAGAGTATATGGTTTACAGTCTCATCTCTATTACCACAAATTCTACATTTACTATTTTGTTGGGTCTTATCAATTGTCGCTTTGATATAGTTTGTTATTATGGCATTATAAAGTGCAGCAATTATTAGGGATTCAGTTTCTCTTTTAAAGTTTCCTTTTCTTAACCACGTCCAGGTCTTTTTGTGTGCAACCTCTCCAATTTGTCGTTTGAAGCGTCCATATAATTGTTTTTCTTCCCATTTTTGTTTTCTAGTCTTTGTTGTTTTTCTGTTTGTCCCTATGTCACATCTACTATTATTGGCCGCCATAAGTAATTTGTCTTTGCTCTTTTTTGTATAGTCTTCGAGTTGTCGGATTGTGGTTTCTATGCAGTCCTCTATGTTGGCAAGACCTCATTATTATTATTATTATTACTAGCAAATATATGCACCCTCCGGGTGCAAGTATTTTAGTTAAATTTTATAATAAAATATGATATTAAATTAGAAAGGCTAATGAAACTGAATAAAAATGTAGATAAAAAGATTTTGAACAGAGGGGGTATGATTGAAAAATAGAACAACTTTGAAAATAACTCTTACATTATTTTCGGTTACTCCCCTCTTTCATTGGTAAATTTTCATAATTAAACTGTTTAGTTAAAATAGGAAGTAAAGAATAATATTACAGTTATTTCTTCTTGTTAAGGGATTTCTTTTAAGATTTATTGAAGAGATTTTTGCTCATATTCAATAAGATAAAACCAAACAATTAGAAATCAATGATACTAAACATATATTTATTAAAATCAATTTTTTAATATCAATATGCAAATTAGCCTTCCCATTCACACTGTAAACCTCTATTTTGTTGTATATATAAATACAATTGCATGTTATTAGTATGTAGATATGGTCAACAGTGTAAGTAATGTAAAACAATTTTATTAATAATTGAAGTTTAAATATAAATAAAATCATGGAGAATGTGATGTAAATAACAAAGGGAATTGTGACTTGAGTAGGGATATAGTTTCGGTTACAGACAGACAAACACACAATCTCCATTATAATAAGATTATTATTATTATTATTATTATTATTATTATACACTATACACTATACACTGATAACTATACAATGAATAATAATTCAAATTAGTAGTACAATTAGGTAAAGATCAGTGATGTATATAAATCTATTATTTTAGTTCTATGAAGCTGATGATCTAATGACAAAAAAGATTGGATGCTTCCCAGAATGCATTGCGTACGAACATATCATGTTATTAATTGACCCGGATGGAAGTGCAGAATGTTGTGGTTAATTTTATGGTGATTGGCCAAATTTCGTCAAAAATAAAATTAATTATATAATGTGATATGTCTACTCTACCAACCAACTAACTCTAATAGGCAGTCTAGAATTTTGCACGACAAACTGGATCGGAAGATTTGGCCTACAACTAGTGAAGTGCACCTGACAGTTTTATAGCACCTAGCAAATATATGCACCCTTCGTAGGGTGCAAGTATTTAAGTTTTAATGTCATAAAATATTATATCAAATTAGAAAGGCTAATGAAACTAAATAAGAAGGCAGATAAAAAGATTTGAAACAGAGTCCAAGTATTTAAGTTTTAATGTAATAAAATATTATATTAAATTAGAAAGGCTAATGAAACTAAATAAGAAGGCAGATAAAAAGATTTGAAACAGAGTCCAAGTATTTAAGTTTTAATGTAATAAAATATTATATTAAATTAGAAAGGCTAATGAAACTAAATAAGAAGGCAGATAAAAAGATTTGAAACAGAGTGCAAGTATTTAAGTTTTAATGTAATAAAATATTATATTAAATTAGAAAGGCTAATGAAACTAAATAAGAATGCAGATAAAAAGATTTGAAACAAAGGGGGGGGGTATTATCGAAAAATCGAACAACTTTATAGAACAACTTATTCTTGCATCACTCCCGTCTTTCATTGCTAAATTGTCCTAATTTAACTATTTAGTTAAAATAGGAAGTAAAGAATAAAATTACAGTTATTTTTTCTTGTTAATGGATTTTTACAAAGATTTATCCCCGAGATTTTTGCTCATATTCATAAAGATAAAACCAAACAATTAGAAATCAATAATACTAAGCACATATTTATAAAAATCAATATGCAAATTAGTCTTCTCGTTCACACTGTAAACCGCTATTTTGTTGTATATATAAATACAATTGCCTATTATTAGTATGTAGATATGGCCAAGTGTATTAATATGTAAGACAATGTTATTAATAATTCTCTTCCGGGAGAGATTATATATAATATATAATTTATTATATATATATATATATATATATAATATATAATATATATATATATATATAATATATATATATATATATATATATATATATATAATATATATATTTATAATGAGTGTTTTAATGTCTACCACATCTTTAGTGAATGTCCGAATGTTAACAGGTCGATGCCTTCTACATTATACTGCATATTGAATAATATTTAGTCGAAAGAAAGAAAAAACAATACACCAGCGATGGACGTTGTTCCGAAATCTAATCTGATTATATAATTCCGCTCTTCCGGAATGACCTGAAACATGAACGCTGGCTTTTATTTCAACGCGCAGCAGATCATTCATCTCATCTCGCAAGAGGAAAAAAAAGATCTAGATTCACAAGGCAGCGAGCACTTGCACGCATTGACGTTCGACGAAAATGGTTCCTTGGTTACTGGTTATCAAATGGTCTACGTTCGAGTGGATGCGGCAAACAATAAATGCACATCCTTGTAGCATTGTGGGCTCGATTAAAAGAAATGACGTTGTTAGCAAATCTCTCTCTCTCTTCTCTCTCTCCTCTATATATATATATATATATATTATATATATATATATATATATATATTTGGAGGATATGTGCTTAATTGAAGTCATACCAAATTTTGAAAATTAATTAGTTAGTAATTAATGAATTTAGGCGGGCATATATGTTCAAATGTAAGGCTAAACAAATCGAGAAAATGTCAAATGTTTAGCCTTACATTTGAACATATATACCCGCCTAAATTCATTAATTATAACTAATTAATTTCAAAATTAGGTATGACTTCAATTAAGCATATCTTCCAAAAATTGTCGGCTTAAAGCCATATAAAAATAAACACATTTGTTTGTTTACTTACCTCATATATATATATATATATATATATATATATATATATATATATAGAGAGAGAGAGAGAGAGAGAGAGAGAGAGAGAGAGAGAGAGACCGGACAGACAGACAGACGACAGAGACAGAGAGACAATGAGAGAGAGAGAGAGAGAGAGAGAGAGAATTATATATATATATATATATATATATATATATATATAGATTTTATATTATAATATATATATATATATATATATATATATATAACGAGCGCGGGCCACATTATTATTGTGTTCAATACTTGCAAGCCAGAACCAAAGCTCTGAGAAAAAGATGATCAATCGTAATTTTATTAAAATCTTATATTGGAAAAAATATGGTTTGCCCTTTCAAAAAATGTTTGTCTCATAACCTTTGACCGATTCGTTGCTACACAGTAGCTCTCTGAAAATCTGTTTTTCAAGCAGTTGTAACAAATGAAAATTCGGGATCGCGTAAGTAACAAGTAAAATGCTCTCACGCACAAAATGTTGTAACTACCTACAGTAGTCAAATCCATCAAGATTTAGTAAGCTTGACATGATATTTAAATTCACCTGAAAAAAACAACAAATTCTATGTTAAAATGACATTTCAAAACCGAGCACTTCAATCGGCCATTATTTTTGTAACAACCTAATAGTAAAAAATATTTTAAAAATGTGTTTAAACATTTTTATGGGTATCCAAATTTTCANTAATAAGATTTAAATAGAAGATAAATATCATGGAAAATGTGATGTAAATAACAAAGGGAGTGACATAGTTTCGGTTACAGACAAACACAAAATTTCCATTGTAATAAGATATCTTATTATAATAGAGAGTATGCGTCTGTCTGTCTGTAAGCGAAACTACATCACTGCCAACGTCACAATTCACTTAGTTATTTACGTTACATTCTCAATGGTTGTTAAATAATCATTATTTAATCTTAATTAGCATCTTATTTATTAACAATGTCTCTATTGAGGTATAGCTAAGATAGATTTGCCTCAAAACAGCCCATATTATTAATGTATTTAAATCCTGTAAAGTGGTTATATATTAAGAAATAAATGTTTACAGAGTAATGGTGGAAATAATTTGCATACCGGTTTTAACAAAACTGTGTTTAATAAATAATTACTTGGTGTTATTATTCCTGATCTTATTGTTTAATTCTCAAACACATTAAAAACAATCCTGCATATAGAAATAATGAGAATAAAGTAAAAATAAGTGTAATCATTTTTGTGTTCTTATTTAATTTCATTAGTATTTCTAATTCAAATATGATATTTAATTATATTAAAACTTAAATACTTGCTTGTATTTTTAAAGAAAAGATAAGTTGTATTATAGTTTTATTGTTTCCTATATATGGGGTCTCACTTATGGTGGAGTGGTAGAGAAGGTGCGTGTGCGTGTGCGTGTTCATATATATACCATCTTTTTAATGTCAGGGTGGAACTGGTGTAGCAATTTTCAACACATTTTTAAAATCCTATTTTACTATTTAACGCATAGATCGGATCGTCTTGCGTTCTGTATGTTTTAACAAACAAATTCAAGTACCGTCGGTGGGCCTGATAAAATGCCTTCGCGGTCTGGATCCGGTCCATGGGCCGTAGTCTGATGAGACTGAAATTTTAGTGAGTTTTGGGAATTTATTTAAATTTCTAAAAGCCTTTTAAGTTTTGGTCGAAATAAATTTATTACAGAATGACGGTTTATTGAGTTTTTCATTCCTTTCAAAGGTAAATATTGCTCTGCATTTAATCTAAAATAGATTATTATACATTGAGCTCTCTTTAGGGATTTATAAAAATCCTTTTATTTGCACCCACTAAAACATACAATAATTATACAGTGAGATTTTGAAGATCCCATGTAGAATCATCCCTTACTATCAGTTTTGGATACCTTATATATATATATATATATATATATATACATATATATATATATATATATATATATATATATATATATAATCATGTTCTACTTAATGTAGTGAACACTTTTTACATATATAACTTAGAAAACTCCTCCGGTGCTTTTTCTTCTGGCCACTACATATATATATATATATATATATATATATATATATATATATATATATATATATATATATATATATATATATATATATATAGTATATATATATATATATATATATATATATATATATATATATATATATATATATATATATTATATATGTAGTATAGTGAGAAATTTGAAAAAAAAAACAGGTTTAAATAAAATGAGTGGTAAGTTTATTAGCCGACGCTGCAGTGTTTCGATCTGTTAAGAAGATCTTGTTCAGGGCTTTTGTTGATATAAGGAAGAGTAAAAAAAAATTGATCACAAACCTGTGTTTTTTCAAATTTCTCACTATACTACATACCATCGGATTCACTTCCATTTCTCTTCATATATATATATATATATATATATATATATATATATATATAATATATATATATAATTTTAGGTGTAGGGCATTAGCTACTATTTAATTAATACTTACTTTACATTTGTGATTTTAAGAAGCGGAGGCTGTCAGCAACTTTATAAATTCGTGTTAAATCTTTAAGTGCTTAGAATTAAAAAAAAATCAATTTGCTTCTATTTTCACTGAAAGGTTAAACAGGAATTAAAATAGCAAATAAAAATGGCGACCCGCTTACATTTCTACAATTCACAAAATTTGATTTAAAATAGATTACAAAGGTTTCAGCTTAAAAGATTAGAAGAGAGAGAGAGAGAGAGAGAGAGAGAGAGAGAGAGAGAGAGAGAGAGAGAGAGAATACTGAAGAGAAAACATTCGAAATTATAAGATTGTTTTTGTTTTAAATTTCAGGCTTTTGAGACATTGGAGAATTTTACATAAACCCCAGAGCGCGGTGCAAGACGATTTGGCTCCCTAGGCAAGCATTTAGATGGAAGTTTTGATAAGCTAATGTAGAATCATCATCATCATCATCCAACTCAGTTTCTCATTTATTTCACACATTACTTATATTGTAAACACACACACACACACACACACACATACACACAGAAGATGATGATGATTATCATCATCATCATCTTCTCTCTCTCTCTCTCTCTCTCTCTCTCTCTCTCTCTCTCTCTCTCTCTCTCTCTCTCTCTCTGTGAAATAAATGAGAAACTGAGTTGCATGTTGTGTACTAAGTTCCATTTTATTTCATCCAATATTTCAAAGGAATGACCTTCTTTTACAAGGATATTTTTAGGGTCATTCCATAGATATATATATATATATATATATATATATATATATATATATATATATATATATATATACACTGAAAATTACTCATCGGGTATATCTATATCTATATCTTTAGATTAAGCCTTGTCAACTATTATTAATTTTGTATTATTTGGATTTTTTTTGACTATTGTCCTCATCTTTATTGTTATATACACAATGTTTCGGCCGATGTGTCCTCTGGCCTCCTTAAGATGTGGATAATAATCTGAAAAAATATGGGTAATGTGTGAAATAAATGAGAAACCGAGTTGGATGTTATGTACTAAGTTCCATTTTATTTCATCCAATATTTCAAAGGAATGACCCTTTTTTTACAAGAAGACTGCCTGGCTACATAAATTATATTCATCAGATATATAAAAAAAAGAAGCATACATGGTCTCAACAACGATAACACACACACATACACACATACATACATATATATATATATATATATATATATATATATATATATATATAGGTGTGTGTGTGTATGTGTGTGTGTGTGGTGAGAGCAGGCACCTGCTGAGGTGCTAAGTTATACAAGCTCATAGAAAAAGCAACAATAAAATCTTTTATATTTCAAATTCGCAAAGATATTTTATATTCTAAAGTTTCCAATATTCAGAAAGTTTCCTGAATAAAGAAAGAACAAAAGTTCATAATATATATATATATATATATATATATATATATATATATATAGCACCTCATTTAGGAAGATTATATAGTTGCAAATTTTTCCAAAAGATTTTCAGACTTGAGAAAACAATTTATATTATTTTACTGAAACGTCGATAAAACTCCCCGTCTTTTACTTTCACCCGGAAATATTTAGAAAATACATCTCATTTGTTTGTTTTGTTTTGTTTTTTTTTCATGTATTTATTACAAATTCACGAAATTCGAATTTTTAAAAAAATATTTTTATCTGCGATCATAATTAATGGCATGTTGACCTGTCAAGGGTTATTTTATGCCTAGAGGTTAGGGAATTGTATTCACTGTATATTTGTATTTATATATTCTGTGTAGTTGTTTCTTTAGAGTTTTTTTTTGTTCACAGTTTTACGGTATCAAGTATTCCTATCTACTCAATTATAATAGGTTAAGCACTAGTTTGTGTACTTTGTTTGGATGTGGTGGAAGAGCCACTGTAAGCGGCTTAAAGTAGGCAGAGAGTTAAACAGATATGTTTGATCCATAAGTGGAACCTTAACAAGGACTACTACTCCATGTCAGAATGGCCCTGTGAGTAATGGGATTAAAGGGGTAATCTACACTCCTCAGTGCTCTCGAACTGAGGGCTCATCATCAGATGCAGTTTTTTCGTTGAAATGATAAAATGATTTTGAAAATTCCCGATCTACCCTTAGTCAGTCGATATAGTGTCCGGCTAGGAACCACAAGGTTCCTGGTTCGAAACCGGCCCTCGCCAACTCAGCACAGGGATATGTAAGGCGCTGTACGGTAGGTTTGGTGCTCCACCTCAGACGCCTTGGTCTAGCGCAAGTGAAAAGAGGGTTAGACTCCTTCGCTGTCTGGCTGATACCGATTTTAGGCCACCCCGACGACTTTACTTTTTTTTTTACTTACTGTTTGTAAGGGAAGATACATTCCCCTACAAGATAGTTGGACTCGTCCAACGGAACACATATAAAGATACGAATAAGTGAGGTTGAATTTACGTAGTAGTATTCAAGTCACTAGTTTGAACTTGTTTGATGGTCGGAATTATGGCAAAAAGAATCAACCAGAGATGGAAAAGATAAGTTTGCTGATGAATATGTATCATTATACTAAAGCTAATTAATCAATGATTGTTTGCTAAAGGCTTTTTTCCTATTTAGTTTAATGATACAAAATACACCCAAAAATATTCTTTAGTTTTGGGATTAAGTTATGTTTGAAAAAATCTATTTTGATTAGTTCTAATTAGTCGTAATTTGCAATAAAGTCAAAAACTCACCCGTCTCTTATTTCACGTTCTGTCTGTCCTTTCCTCCTCCTCCTCCTCCTCTCTCTCTCTCTCTCTCTCTCTCTCTCTCTCTCTCTCTCTCTCTCTCTCTCTCTCTCTCTGTATATATATATATATATATATATTATATATATATATATATATATATCTTGATTAACTACTCCTTATATGTGTTATTTTTCTCTGTGAGATTAAAGAGAGAGATTGGAGTGTATGAGCGGTAGATTGAACTTCCCACTTTATTCGTATGTTAATGTTTAGCAGCTAACGACTGGTTTATACATAAAACGGATCATTTTTTTTACTTAATAGCAAATTTTATCAAAATGATTTTAATGTTTTTATTATTATTATTATTATTATTATTATTATTATTATTATTATTCTCCGCTCGTATTTCTTTTTTAATTTAATTCGTTTTGCAAATTAACTTTTTCCCTAATCACAATTATCTACTCAGATCTCAATAGGTGACACAACGGATATATGTATATGTATATATATGTATATATGTGTGTATATGTGTATATATGCACATATATATATTGAGTATATATAGGGTATGCGTGTGTATATAGGTATGTATGAGTACTGTTATGTACGAGTGTTTACGTACGCATGGGTGTATGGACATGCGCGTGCGCGTCCTTCTATGTGTGTGTGTGTGTGTGTGTGTGTGTGTGAAACTACGAGCGTACGTGCGTATTTGCGTACATACTTAGAACAATTAACCAACCTCGAACATCTGATCAACTTCTCCTATCTAACGACAACCTCAAACACCACCCCACCCGCAGATACACAATATTTGAAATCTTAAAATTAAAATTATTTAACATCCTTCATTGAATCGCCCCATACCCACACACCCCTCTACCCAAACTGGTGACAGTATCCATTTCCCCCTCACCAACCCCCTACAAACCCCATGTCAACATGCGTTCATACCAAAAAAATACACACACCCATGCACATATATGCACGCGAATACAAACGCTCACACGCCAGCATTGATCAGACGTTGCACACTCGCAAAATAATGTGAATGTGTGCGAGACCCGCTGACCTGTATACATAACCTTTGCACTGTCCATAAACACGCATACACATTCATAACAACACCACATACATACGCATAACATTTCATCCAATCATACACATCCCATGTCTGTTAAACTTTTTGTAATTTTCGATTTTCCTTGCATTTGAAACAACCTCACCTGAAGATTGTTTGCGCTTACGCATGCATGAAACCAAATGGTTGTGACTGTTCCTTTGTCATCAAATAAATAGATATGTAAAACCTTTATATATTTATTATATATATATATATATATATATATATATATATATATATATATAATTGATAATTGAATCATATTACCACGACCAGACAACTCGGCAAACACCATTTGCGACATCCGGAGCACTAAACAGCTGTTTCGACCACCTTTGGTCTCATCAGCAGTGCATACCACAATCTCCGCCACTAGAGATTGAACTAGCGGACCACAGCGTGAAGAGCGGGGACTCAACACACTGGGCCACCAGCCCATGCCACAAACGGAGAATGCCAAATCATCTAGTCAATGGTAACATTAATTCTATATATATATATGAAATATGTCTTACGTATATACATAAATCTTAAGTTTGTGGAAGAAGCGCCAATAAATGTGGTTTATGCCTAGAACAAAATCTACAGATCTGTCAACGTATAACAAAAAGTTATTAAATAAAATTAATTAATTATTAACTAGATGCAGACAACAGACATAAATTTATTATCCCAGTTGTTACCGGATTTATTTACTGCATACGCTCTCCATCTATATACTTTTCCTGAAATGAGGTCTTATATATATATATATATATATATATATATATATATATATATATATATATATATATATATATTTGTATATGTATAAGTATTAACTTACCGGTGGGTATAATTTAATTAATTAATTTAAAGTAACCCTGAAGAATCAATCGATGAAACTCGAGTAGGTTACTCCTTTCCATTTTTAAAATAAATAAATATATATATATATATATATGTGTGTGTGTGTGTGTGTGTGTGTGTGTGTGTGTGTGTGTTGTCATTGTGAAGTCCACGTATGCTTCTTTGTTGGTATAACTGGTGAGTCAAGTTCTCAATGGATATATATATATATATATATATATATATATATATATATATATATATATATATATATATATGGGAGTAAATATGCAAATAAATCCGACAATATTAAGACATTTGAAAAAACAAGTGTTCCAAAAATAAGATGAATTTATTTATCGACGCTTAAACGTTTCGGTTTCTTTAAACCTTCATCAGGATGTATTATGGGGTGAAGAAATTGATGGATGTTTTATAGATGACAGGAGAAAAAAAAAAATTATAAATATTTTTTTTATCTCCTATCATCTATAAAACATCCATCAATTTCTTCACCCCATAATCTATCCTGTTGAAGGTTTAAAGAAACCGAAACGTTTAAGCGTCAATAAATAAATTCATCTTATTTTTGGAACACTTGTTTTTCAAATTTCTTAAATATATATATATATATATATTATATATATATATATATATGTGTAGTTGTATAAAAAAGTTTTTCTCTCTACTATGGTTTCGGTGTTCAAGGTACACATTCTTCGGGAGAACTAGAAAAAATTAGATGACTACATATACTATGGATTAACTACTAATGCTACTATAGTAAATGCGTTATAGCAGCATTTGAAGAATATATATATATATATATATATATATATATATATATATATGGTGGTCTGGTTCTCAGTGTGTATATATTTTATTAGTATATATGTTATGTATATATAAATGTCTATAATATATGTTATTTTGGGATTTAGTGTGAAGCTTGGGGTGTGAAATATATAAGAAACTCAGTTCGTGGGGATGTTAAGTTTCGTTTTATTTCATTCTAATTTTTCAGAGACTTGACTCTCCTTCTTCAGAGGAGTGTAGATTGACTGTTGTGTGTGTGTGTGTGTGTGTGTGTGTGTGTGTGTGTGTGTGTGTTGTTGTTGTTGTTTGTTGTTTTTTTTTGTTGTTGTTTTTTTCTGTCATCTTTATACTTGAGGTTGTGGTCATCCGGGGTATTTTGTCTGGTCGTCGGTGACCTCTTTTCTCCTGGTAGTTGGATCGGCTTGTTTAAATTTGGTGTAGGGGTGGCTACTCGAGTGCGCTGTCAGTGTCGGCGGTTGATTGACGTTTGGGCTGGGGGCGGCCGGCCGCTACACCTGTCTTCTATGTCGGTGGTTTTGGTGCTATTTCTGTGTCTGCAGATGATTAGTGATTGGGCTGGGGCTGTTGGGGAATACCTCCGTCTTCTATGTTGATGGCTTTGGTATTGGAAAAATATTTATACGAGTTTAGGGCTCCTAGATCTGCATTCAACCCGTGGGTGCGTAGGCGTATTATCTCTAGTGATGTCTAACTGGTGAGGGGAGTATTATGTTGAAAGACTCGAAACCCCCTAATGAACCAGTAATAACATAAATGACGACGCCACCCAGCGCTGTTTAATAGTACAGGCATATCTTAAACATTTGGATTTCATCTTTGCGTGAAATATAATAATAATAATAATAATAATAATAATAATAATAATAATAATCAGGGCATACTGTAAGCACCGACTCCCATTACTTTCTCTCGCCAACCGTCCCTACTGGTCATCGCCCCTGGCAAGTCTTCTATGCGGTATCTAGAGTCCGCACAGAACTGATTGATGTAGTTTTTTTTCTTACATTGGTGAGCCCATGTGTAGGTGTCCACAGAAGAACGCCGCTTATGAGTTCGTCTTTGCTTTTCCAGTCATGTTAAGCATGTTTCATCGTGTCACTTGAAGGGTTTGTGTAATAGGACACAGATGACCGTACATTTGTTTCCTTGTGGGGTGCTGCTTCTATGATTTGTTTAAGACAGCATGCAACATCCTTGTGTTGAGCCCATTAATATTTTCTTAAGGCGGTTTGTTAAGGACCAGGTGTTGCAGCTGAGTCCTTGAAATCATATAACTGTAGGAAAACAAATGATTATTATAAGTAGTCGTGGGAGTAACCTAAAGTCGGTATCAGCCAAACAGCGAGGGAATCTATCAACTTTTCACTAGCACTAGACCAAGGAGATTATTTGGGCATCTGAGGTGGAGCGCCACGCCTACCATCAGCTACTTACTTTACCGCACACATCTATGAGTTGGCGAGGACCGGTATCGAACTAGGAACCTTGTGGTTTCTAGCCGAACGCCCTACCGACTGAGCTAACCCGGCCCCATAATTATTATAGACAAATTAAAAAAATATGGTTTGAAAATAATTATTATGGAATATCTATACATATATAAAGGGCAGTTGTGTGTATGTATGTCCGTGTATCTATCTTCTATACATATATAAAGGGCAGTTGTGTGTATATGTATGTCCGGAGGAAACTTCGAAAATAAAACAATTAACGACAAAGTAAATATATATACACATTAAATATCACCAGGGCTTGGTTTTTGAGCGAAAATAATAGAGATTTGATTTATATTCGTGAAGATAATTAAAAAATAAAATTTAAATGATAACAGCGTGGAGTTTTTTTTTTGGGGTTTTTTTTGTTTTTTTCATTTAATATTTTAGATAGTAGATATTAACGTTTATTTTCAGAGTAGTTGGATCAATGCAAGATCTTTTTTTTTTTACATAGGGATTTAAATGGGGCATCCCACGAGGAGATCAACTCACGATTCAGTAATAATGGATCAGCAGGACTAACTTTTAAAAATCTACACAGGCGACGCCGTGTAGCTGCTGCTAGTTGAAAATATAGGCAACTCTATCTATCACTAGTCCCGAATCCTGGTTTGTTCGTAAGGAGTTGAGCTACTCATCTACGGTGTTTTGGGGTAGAAATGTTGTTCTTTAAAATTTAAATTACGGGTGCAAGAAAAAAATAAAAAGGTTTATTGCAGAAAGATAAACATAAAATGAGGGTTCAGTTTATCACTAGTCCTACATTGTAAATCGAACCCCCACTTTAGAACTAAACTTTCTCACAATGAACTTTTTTTTTCTTACGTTGATGAATTTTCTAAATTAGAATGTCCGTTTTTTAAAGAAAGAAATAAGTTTTACAATAAATATACACAACAAAGGATCAACAATTGTTTCACAGAAGAAATCTTCTTAAGGGTTAATTCTTGGAAAAAAATCGTTTTAAATGAATTGAGGGCGTGTTGCCACTTGACATCTAAACAAAAAAATGTATTTCCAATTTTTTCACTTGTGCCATTTTTACTTAAATTTCACCAAATGAAACTTTTCTCGCAATACAGTGGTGGTATTTATATTTACCCCTGAATTGGCTAGTTTGCAATAGTTTCTCGACCCATTTTTCATAGTTAAATTTTCCTAGGGGATGAAATTGAAAACAAAACCTTCTACCAAAACCAAATAAAACTTTTCAAGGGTAGAATTTTACGAGGAATACACTGGTGATATTTATATTTACCCCTGAATTCACCGCATCGCGAATGAACGAGGTTGTGAATTCATGAAACGAGTAACAAAAGAACAGGAAATTCACAAGTGTTCCCCAAACCCCGCATGCATATCCCTGTCATGGGAAGGAGATGTCCTCGTTTGCGCGCGTGAGTAACGATTATCATCGTGAGAAATAGCAATGTAAATTGTAAGGTAGACTTGGCTGATTAACCTGGGTAAGGCAAACCGTCTAGGAGAGGGAAAACTCCGAATTCAAAACCAGATAAATCCCGCTTAAAAAATTGGCCTTGTGCCGTATCCTGCTTGCATGGAGGGGTCGGGTAAATACATAGTCTGTTGTTTCTAGAATAATATTTGGCTATTATCTATCTATCTATCTATATATCTATATATTGGAGAATAAGTGCTTAATTGGAGTCGTACCTAATTTAGAAATTAATTAATTAATAATGAATTAGGCGGGAATACCTATTAAATGTATGGCTAAACAAATCGAGAAAAATCAATCTCTGTATGTACATTTCGGCCTATTAGGCCTCATCAGCAGAGCTATAGATCGGAAGACCGCCCTGTGCGTGATTTGAAACCGGACTGCCAAGCTGACAGGCCGATCCCATAACCCCAACACTAAACGAACTTCTTAGATTTTTATGATTTGTTTAGAGTAGGTTAACATTCCACTTCTAGTGACTTTTATGACACGACGATATGATAAGTTGTAAACAAGGTTTGTTTAGAATGGCTTTTTGCCGATAATTTTTTGGAGAATAAGTGCTTAATTGGAGTCGTACCTAATTTAGAAATTAATTAATTAATAATGAATTAGGCGGGAATACCTATTAAATGTATGGCTAAACAAATCGAGAAAAATCAATCTCTGTATGTACATTTCGGCCTATTAGGCCTCATCAGCAGAGCTATAGATCGGAAGACCGCCCTGTGCGTGATTTGAAACCGGACTGCCAAGCTGACATAAACGAACTTCTTAGATTTTTAATTTGTTTAGAGTTTAACATTCCACTTCTAGTGACTTTTATGACACGACGATATGATAAGTTGTAAACAAGGTTTGTTTAGAATGGCTTTTTGCCGATAATTTTTTGGAGAATAAGTGCTTAATTGGAGTCGTAGCTTGGCAGTCCGGTTTCAAATCACGCACAGGGCGGTCTTCCGATCTATAGCTCTGCTGATGAGGCCTAATAGGCCGAAATGTACATACAGAGATTGATTTTTCGAGAGAGAGAGAGAGAGAGAGAGAGAGAGAGAGAGAGGGAGAGAGAGAGAGGGGGAGGGGGCATGTATGTATATATATAGAGAGAGAAAGAGAGACAGAGACAGATAGACAGACAAACAGTGACTGAGACTGAGACAGATATATAGAGAGAGACACTTATATATATATTATTATTCATATTTTGATGGCAATAAAAGGCGTATAAAACGTATAAAATGAAATAAAATTTTATACGTTTTATACACCTTTTATTGCCTTCAAAATATAAATAATAATATACTTGACTTAACAATCCTTCAAGCAAATTATCAAATACAATTATACTTTATATATATATATATATATATATATATATATATATATATATATATATATATATATATATCAGTATAGATAAAAGGATATGAAAACAACACAATATGCTGTTAAAGTGAAAATATTTTATTTCATATTCATAGCTAATATTGAACACTATTTCGATTTAGAGAGAGAGAGAGAGAGAGAGAGAGAGAGAGAGGGTTTGTTTCAGCCCATTTGTGTGTTTAGGCGTAGTTTTAATATAATTTGGTGCGTTATTGGCCTTCCTCTATTCTCGCTTGAGTGTTGTGGCCAAATAATTCCCTTGCTTCGTATTTGTTTTGATTTCTATGCCGAGTCCTTCCCCTTTGAATAACTTTATTAGCTTTTTCCCCAATTATATTATATGGATTCTTTATTGCAGACTTTAAGGGCCAATAATCCGCCACCCGTCATTGTATAATACAAATTGAATTGGAAGCTGATTATCTAATACTGAAAATCTGGCCAGTGTCGTGTACCCATTACTCCAAGGTTCACACTGACACAAAGTGGTAGTACCTGTTAGAGTCCCATCTATGGATCAGTTTAAAAATAATTTATGTTCAATAAGACCGTGAGGAACAGCTCTTGAGAAACAACTACACAAAAATGTACAATGAACGCAATTCCCTGACATCTAGGTATAAAATAATCCTAGATTATAGAGTAAAGTCGTCGGGGCGGCCTAATGTCGGGTTGAGCCAGACAGCGAGGGAGTCTATCCCCTTTTCACTAGCACTAGACCAAGGATACTATTTTAGCGTCTGAGATGGAGCACCACACCTACCATCAGCTCCTTACTTTACCGCACAGATCCCTGTGTTACTCATACGCTGAGTTGGCGAGGGCCGGTATCGAACCAGGAACCTTGTGGTTTCTAGCCGAACGCTCTTGTGCATTTGAGTGGTTTTGTAAAAACGAGATTGTAAATATACGTGGCGTATGTGCAAACCGTTTGTTTATCATTTTTTCATGTTTAAATATGTCGAACGTAAATCGATTGATATTGTTTTTGTGTATGCGAGATAAATGCAGGAAAAAAAGGGAAAAAAATCCCTTTCTTGAACGAGAAATAAATAATTGGATTATGTTAGCCGTTTCTTTTCCTGGTAGTGAGACCAGCGCCAAACTCGAGTTAGACTTTCAAGGACTCATATATATATATATATATATATATATATATATATATATATATATATATATCTGGAACAGAGAACTCCATTGTCATTGGCTGGAGGTCACATGACTAGTAGTATAAAGCAACGGTCAACAATGTGGAGGCGAGGTTAGTGAAAGCCTTTTGCTGAGGGAAGAGAGTCGGGGCCTGATCAGCCTCGATTGGGGGAGGAAATCCGATGTTGAAAGACCAGCAATTTCTATTGATCCCAGGAATACAACATCGCTGCCGACTCCCCACTCATTCATCTAATAGATGTATTTTGCGAAAAATGTCTCAAGGAACCCTTGAGAAAAGCAAAACTATATACTACATCTTTCTCATTTTATTTCCATCGTAGTTCACATGGAAAATCTCATAGTATATATTTTTGAATAACTGAAAAAGTTAATACATCTTTGTCAAATTTTTCGGTAATGCTAAATAAAATTCATACTGTTCGCCGTATATTCACAATGGTTGTTATATTTTTAATAACATAATTAGATAGGATGATAATGATGATGATGATGATGATGATAGGTTAGATAGAATGATGTCTATATTACAATGCTAGAAGCGCGTGGTGTAATGGTTAAAGTCATGGGAAATGGACTCGTCGCCCCGAGTTCAAATCCTGGACGTGGTAATTGCATTTCACTTAGTGCTAATACCCTTGGGAAAGGTATGAATCCTACTCTCCCTCCAGCTATGGGTAAATAGCAGGACAGACTGGGTTCTTTAACCATGGCAAGGTAACCGGTCTAGGAGAAGGAAAACTCTGAATTCAAACCTGTTGAACTCCGCTTAAGAAATTGACCTTGTGTCACATCCTGCTCGTGCGGAGGAGTTGGTAAATATATTACAATGCTAGAAGCGGATATCTGGTGTATATTATGTATATATATATATATATATATATATATATATATATATATATATATCATCATCATCATCATCATCATCATGTCAAGTAGCACGGATATCCATGACAATCTCACGCCAACCCTCCTTATCATTCATTGCCCCTGGGAGCACCTCTGAGCAGCATCCAGCATCCTCACATAGTTGGTCAATATAGGTCCTGGCTGGGCGGCCCACACTAGTACGCCCATGTGTTGGCTTCCACAGGAGTATGTCGCTTATGAGTTCGTCCTTACTTCTCCAGCAGTGTCCCACATGCCTAGTCCGTCTTACTCGTATGGTTTGGGAGATGTGGGGGCAAGTGGCCATACAACTACCTCCTTGTGGGGTGCTGTTTCCACGACTTGTTTAAGACTGTACACATCATTCTTGTGCAGGTCCCATCTAACTTATTTTCAAGGCGCTTCGTTAGGGTCCAGGTGGTGCATCCATACAGCAGTACTGATATAACCACAGCCTGGAAGAATTGTCGCTTTAGCTTGTCAGCGAGATCGGATTTCCATATGACTGATAATTTGTTTGTCACCAACCATGCCTTTCCTATTCATGTATTGATATCGCTTTCTGTGGATGAGATATTACTACCTAGGTATGTTAATTGTTCTACTATCTTGAGAGGCTTACCGTCAAGTGTGGATATTCGAATAGAAGGGCTACATATGCTCCGTATAGTACATCATTTTAAAGTTTAAAAAAAATAATATTAAGCCTAGTTGATAAAAATATTATTCAAAAATATTTTATCATTTTCTATATTTGGACAAAAATGTTTTATATATAACGTTAGTAGAAAAGTCAACTGAGTGGTCTTATTGTCGGTATCGTCCGGACAGCGAGGGAGTCTATCCTCTTTTCACTAGCGCTAAATCAGGGAGATTGTTATTGCGTCTGAAGGTGAATTGGCACACCTACCATCAGTTCGTAACTTTATCGCACAGATCAGAGCAGTTCTATCTATGCTCTGGGTTGGCGAAGACCCGAATCGAAGGCGGAACCTCGTGGTTCTTGGGCAGACACTCTACCGACTGAACTAAACCGGCTTTGTCTTTTCTTTCATAACTATCTTTAAAAATCTATAAGGAATAATTTCAATACTTTGACAGGAGATAAACATTTTAGACTGGCAAATCTATAAATAATAAATTTTTGCTAAATCCCTTATGATTAAGATTTGCAAAGAGTAGAAAATAGTTAAATGACTTATTCTTAACGTAGACACCATATTGTCATTGTCAGTTTTACGTATTTAATTCTATGTTTCACTAAACTAATATATATATATATATATATATATATATATATATATATATATAAATCTAATAAGTCAGACGAACCTACTATTAGTTTCGCTTAATGCTCTTCAGGGCTAAGATCTGAGTCAGATCTTAGCCCTGAAGAGCATTAAGCGAAACTAATAGTAGGTTCGTCTGACTCATTAGATTTATCTTTATTATTTGCTCTACTTAGGTATTGAGCACTTTTTGCTTATTAGCTTATTTTCCTAGCGGTTGTATGAATATATATATATATCTTATATACATATATATACATATAAATTGTTTTTTCTTTTGGCCAAATACTGTACCAATAGATTACTTTTTGTTGGTACGACTATCTTGGTCTTTCTTTTTTCCAAAATTTTTTTTCTCCCTGAAGATGTTTGGTAGTATATTTTTACAATCAAACTATTTGCTGTTTTTTTCTCACCGCGCGGATTTACCAACACGCTTGGTATATTAAATTATATATATATATATATATATATATATATATATGTGTGTGTGTGTGTGTGTGTGTGTGTGTGTGCGTGCGTGTGTGTGTGTATTTGGGCAGCATTCTTTCATTTATACATGTAGAATTAAACAAAAGACACGTCTCCTGTTTAACAATTTTATTTTTGATCTTTTCGAGTTTTCTGGCCAACTTTTTAATATTTGGGTGGAATTCGTGGATAAGTCCACCAAAGTTCAGGTGCCGAATACTTTCGGCACTTCGAAGTGCCATCATCATGGGTGATGTGTTCCAGTTTTTTTTTTTTTTATTATATTAATGTGGAGGCTGGAAGGAGAAGAATTGATGAGAAAGGTGTTATAGGCATTTTGAAATGTGTGTACTGCATTGGAAATTAATTTTGTTTAAGGATGGTTTGTATTGTTTTATGTATAGAGCTTCTAGTATTTGGAGTTTTTGTTTATTTTTTTCTTTGTGCAGCCGACTTGTCTGGAGAGAGAAATTGTTGCGAACAACGAGGTTAGTTGTTTTGAATTTTGTATAATAAACAAGTCGGCTTAGTGAGACCAATGTAGTATACAGATTTAAATGTCACCTTGGAGATTGCAGTCTCCCAGAAAATGAAAATACATACATTGGATTCACCTCAACCACATTGTCACGTCGTCTAACCCTCCATTTAACAGATAATATCTCCATTTCACAACACCTAAAATTACATTCATGCCCCTACTCTAATTACCGAAATATTCTAACGGAAAATCTATCTATCTATCTAAACTCATATCTATTAATCTATCTATCTATCTCAGCTCCTTTCTATCTATCTATCTATCTATCTCAGTCTGTTCATATCTATCTATCTATCTATCTCAATCTGTTCCTATCTAGCTATCAATGTATCTATTTGTCTCTCAGTCTGTTCCTATCTACCTGTCTGTCTGTCTGTCTGTCTGTCTCTCAGTCTGTTCATATATATCTATCTATCTACCTATCTATCTATTTATCTCAATATGTCCCTATCTATCTATCTATCTGTCTACCTCAGTCTTCATATCTATCTATCTATCTCAATTGGTTCCTATATGTCTGTTTGTCTGTCTGTCTCAGTCTGTTCATATCTATCTATCTACCTATTTCTATCTACCTATCTCAATCTCTTCCTATCTATCTATCTATCTATCTATCTATCTATCTATCCCAATCTGTTCCTATATGCCTGTCTGTCTGTGTGTCTCAGTCTGTTCATATCTATCTAGCTACCTATTTCTATCTACCTATCTCAATCTCTTCCTATCTATCTATCTATCTATTTATCTATCTATCTATCTCAATCTGTTCCTATATGCCTGCCTGTCTGTGTGTCTTAGTCTGTTCATATCTATCTATCTACCTATTTCTATCTACCTATCTCAATCTGTTCTTATCTATCTATCTATCTATCTATCTATCTATCTTCCAATCTATCTATCTCATCATATAATTAATTATTTCTTTCCCAACGTCAATACCATCATCTATTTCATCTTACGCCTTGTCTTCAAGTCAGGAGAAGGCGAGAGACGATAATCAGGTGACGGAATGTTTTTGTCATTTGATGAAGAAAACACCTTAAATACGACAGTCGATGAATCTATTCAGTGTCGTCTTTTAATAAACAGACCAGGACAAAACATCGTTTTAAATATGGAAACCTTCTAAATGTCATTTTATCATCCGAGGAGCATGTGATTATTATATAGAGGAAGCGTTCTGTTGATACCGTCTGCTACAAACAAAAGAAATCTTTGAAATCGAAAGATTTATCAACCTAAAAGTATTTCGTATTTTCTACACGAGAAATACCAAGCAGTCACACACGCGCCATTTTGTTTAGGTTTTGTGTTTAAATATTTAAAATATCGTCTGTAACGTTAAATCAACAGATTTATCTATTTACCAATCTATCTATCTATCTATCTATCGCAACAACTTTCTTTCTTTCTTTCTTTCTTTCTATCGCAAGCTGTTACTAGCTATCTATCAATCTATCAATCTCGACACATTTCATTCTTTTTCTTCCATCGCAAGCTGTTTCTGTCTATATACCTATTCATATCTATCTATCTATCTATCTATCGTTCTATTGCAACAACAACTTTCTTTCTTTCTTTCTTTCTTTCTTTCTATCGCAAGCTGTTACTAGCTATCTATCAATCTATCAATCTCGACACGTTTCATTCTTTTTTTCTTCTTTTTTTTTCCATTGCAAGCTGTTTATATCTATATACGTATTCATATCTATCTATTTATCTATCTATCTATCTATATCTCATTCTGTTAATATCTCTCTCTCTCTCTCTCTCTCTCTCTCTCTCTCTCTCTCTCTCTCTCTCTCTCTCTCTCTCTCTTGGTCTGTTCATCATTATCTATCTATCTATTATATATATATATATATATATATATATATATCTCAATCATCATCATCATGTCGCGCTTTTCAGCGCGGATATCCATGACAATCTCTCTCCACCCGTCCCTATCGCTCATCATTCTCGGGAGGTCCTCTATGCAGCATCATGTATCCGCACAGAGCTGATCAATGTACGTCTTTGCTGGTCGGCCCACACTGGCGTGCCCATGTGCTGGCTTCCACTGGAGGACGTCGCTTATGAGTTCGTCCTTGCTTCTCCAGCTGTGTCCCGCGTGTCTTGTCCATCTTACTCGGATGGTTTGGGCGATATGTGGCAGGTGGCCGTACAGCTGCTTTCTCGTGGGGTGCTGTTTTCACGTCTTGTTCAGGATCACCCGCAGCATTCTTGTGCAGCTCCCATCTAGTTTATTCTCTAGTCGCTTAGTTAGGGTCCAGGTGGTGCAGCCATACAGCAGTACTGACACGACAACCCTGGAAGAACTGTCTCTTTAACTTGTCTGTGAGATTGGACCTCCGTATGATCGATAATTTATTTATCCATGCTTTTACTATACGTGCATTAACGTATATATATATATATATATATATATATATATATATATATAGTTTTTTCCGTAGTTGGCCATAAGGAGAGCTCAATGTACTACTACAGTGAGTAGAAGGACAGGGCAAGATATTTAGTAAATGAAGAAAAACTTAAACTGCTTCATTACAATAATTTATTTCAACCGTATTAATATCTTCAGGTAATCACAAGAACATGACAAGAGTCATGTTCTTGTGATTACCTATGCCGTATTAATACGGTTGAAATAAATATTGTAATGAAGCAAGTTTAGAGTTTTTCTTCATTTACTATATATATATATATATATATATATATATATATATATAATAAGTCATCCACAGACACATACACACACACACACACACACACACATATATATATATATATATATATATATATATATAATTCCATAAGCAAGTCATTTGGTTATTATAGATTAATTTATTTCGACAGCTCCGTTATGAAAGAAGAATTCCTTGTATAAGTGGCTATCTGAGAACGTTCTCTTTTATCATAAAGAGATTGTTGAAATAAACTGATTTATAAAAGCCCAATGACTGGTCGTTGAGTTTTTCACTTTTATGAAAATGTCAATATTGCTCTTCCTCGCTTACATATAAGTTAAACCTAATGAGTCAGATATACCTACTAATAGTTTCGCTTAGTAGCTCATCAGGACAAAAATCTGTCAGATATCTGACTCATTAGGTTTGACTTTACATTTTAGTTTAAGCAATCCCGTTTTTTTTATATATTTTTTATTTATATATATTTTTTTTCTTTTGCAAGTGTCATAGTGTTAATCGATTATTTTCGGTTGGTACGACCCTCTTGGTCTTTTCTTTTTCCCCAGGTGAAGTTCGGTAGTATATTTTTACTAACAAACCATTTGCCGGGTTTTTTTCTTACCACAAGGGAGACGGACTAGGCATGCAGGACACTGTTGGAGAAGCAAGGATGAGCTCATAAGCGACGTTCTCCTGTGGAAGCCAACACATGGACATGCTAGTGTGTGTCGCCCACCAAGGACCTACATTGACCAACTATGCGAGGATGCTGGTTGCTGCACAGAAGACCTCTCAGGGGCAACGAGTAATAGGGAAGGTTGGCGAGAGATTGTCATGGATATCCGTGCTGTTTGCGCGTCATGACGGTGATGATGATGATTGGTGGATGTTATCAAGTGTTTCCTTGATAGGATTCAACCCAAACTGAGAACTCAAAATTACATATAAAGATTTGCGTATATATATATTTCTTTTTACATATACGGAATATTATAAATAAATGAATAAGTGGATACCTTGGTACAGATATAAATTTATTTCGACATTTCATTGCCTCCTCAGTCTGATTTTTACTCATTCAAAGACCTCATACCCGGTCTTATTGGTATGATCTTCCCTTTTCACTTTTTTTCAAATCACTCCTTCCGCGTTTGTTAAATATGCCAGCTCAGGGGCACGCGCACGCTCGCGATTTTAAGAAATAGTTTGCGCGTGTTGGTCATGTTTGTGAAGTCACAGTTTTTAGATTTGATTTTGTTTTACTTGTGAATATGCATGTTCCAATTTTTATGGACTTTGTGTTCATACGTCGCATACGTGTTCATATATGTTGTGTCGTGCCCACCTGAAAAAATCTTTGAACATCTTTGTAGTTTACAATATAGAAGCACCTGCGTTCTTGAAAACGACCAAAGATTGTCGAAAGTGTCTATATACGGACATGTTGTTGGCTTGCTTTCGTCTGCGAAAGACGATGGCGTAGTGTCCAACCTTTTTTTTCCTGGAACTACGTAGCCTGGAGGTGTTGATATGGAGGATGTGCTATTGCCCAATCAGCAGACCCCCCCCCTTACCACACTGCCGCTGTGGTTCAAAAGAGAAGTAAGAAACCAATGCAGTTTGGCAGTGTCACAGGAGTTGCTGTGTAGCACTGATCAGCGTTACTCCATTTTAGGGACTCCGGCTCCGGATTTGTTTTCAGGGTTTACTCGCCCAGCTTTCCTAAGGATCATATCAAGCAGATTGGCAGGTAGGGGTTTTGTAACAAACTCTTCTTTGTCCTAGATGGATTGACGACCAGGGCCAGGTAGCCACATCTAACCAATTTGGGATTTTGTGTGTAGTAAGTGTTGTTGGAGTTTTTTGGGTTATAAGGTGTGTGCCAGATGTTCACTTCTACTTATAGACTCGCCGATAACCATGTGACCAACCACTGGCAGTATTCTGCTGCTGATATTATTATTTATACTGGCTTTTCTGGTCATACTTACACACATTGCCTTCAGCCTTCGTGGACGACGGATCATAGGATTATATCACTGGACCTTTGACACTACATAGGATTCCAAAACTTAGGACTTATTCATTTACCAAAGGATTCTATAGTTCAGGACTTACTTACTTTAAGTCCTTTTTAACTGGCCAAGGATGGCGGCCAGATACTTAACAAGTGTGCCAATCTTACTACTGTGAGTTTGGATGGTGGTTCGCTTCTCTAGAGCTTGTCTATTCCTTTCCAGCTCTTGTGTTGTTTTTTTGTTTTTTTTTGGGGGGGGTGCTGGTGTTTACTCACCCTCCTCTCCAGACAACCTGTTAAGTGTGCCAGTTTCGTTGCCCATGATATATCTAAAAGCCGTATAAGCAAGTAAATAATTTTAAAAAATGTTAAAGTTTATTTGAAACTGACCTCAGCTTCATGCACAGTTTTTAAGATGTTTTTTTTTTCACGTCTATGGTGGCTGGTATTTTTTTTCACGTCTATGATGGCAGGTATTTTGTATTGTGAGTTCACTGATTGGTCTCCCTCTCAACCAGGGCAGTGGAGTTGGATTCGGAAGCAATTAGGGGGTCATTGGAGTTGGACTCGGCAAAAATATACCGACTTCGACTCCAATTGTATTCGGACTACATAAACAAAAATCTTGGACAGTTGCATGTCATTTTTTATAATAAAAAAAAACAGAATGATCCTCGGGTGACGACGCTCATTAGAAACAAGAATTTGGCAATTAAGCGACACCAGATTTACATTTTTGCATTTCATCTTGGATGATTTGGACGTTTTCATTTTCAACCAGTGGGTGTTGCAGGATGATAACGGTCGGAAAAATAAGGAACGAATATATGCATAGAAATTGATATCTGTAATCTTCTAAATAATTTGCTTAGATCAATTTTCAACACAGAAATAGGGCGGTCAGCCCCCTTCTATCAATCAGCTGGCCATGTCAAACCCTATCACCTATACATCTGTCCCAACCCAATTTCTCTTATGGCAAGCCTTTTTTTATCTTATATGATAGAAGACAATCGCTGAGGGTCTTCATGTCCTGGGTATTACGTTAAACTCGATCTGATGAGAAAGTTCCAATTCTTGAACTTTGGAGAATATGGAGTACCCCTTCATCACCATTACTGCCTACAACATTTTCAACATCTTGTTCGCCAATAAGAATGACTAAACAACAAATTATTTCTATCATTCTAATAAAGCCGGTTTAGCTCAGTCAGTAGAGCACTTGCCTAGGAATCGCAAGGTTCCTGGTTTGATACCGGCCCTCGCCAACTCAGTATATAAGTAGCACTGGTGGTAGGTGTGCCGTTCCATCTCAGACGCAAAAACAATCTCCATCGTCTAGCGCTAGGGAAAATGGGATAGACTCTCTTACTGTCTGGCTGATACCGACTTTAGGGTACTCCAGTGACTTATTTCACAAGAGAATCTATTGTCTAAATACACATTTATATATATATATATATATATATATATATATATATATATATATATATATATATATATATATGTGTGTGTGTGTGTGTGTGTGTGTGTGTGTGTATACAAATGTACGTTTCAGTTCTCAAATTTTAGTTGAATCCTATCAAAGTAACACTAGATATCATCCACACACACACACACACACACACACACACACACACACACACACACACACACATATATATATATATATATATATATATAATATGTATATATATATCCCTGTCTCTTTATATCTTTTTTCCTTCTCTTTTCATCATTTTCTTCTCCTTTCATCATTCTCTCTCTTTCCTCCTCCTCCTCCTCCTCCTCCTCCTCCTCCTTCTATCTTTATCTTTCTTTTCCTTCTTTTTTTATGTTTTCCTTATTTCTATCTCTCACTCTTCCGTCTTTATTATTTCCACCTCTAATGCCATACCACCAACATATTAGTCTGCCATTCTGGGCCAACATAATAAAGCTACAGTCAAGTCAAAGCAGCAGTTCTCGACAGATCACTAAAGTTAAGCAATGATGCGCCTATTCACTTCTGAGATGGGTGACCACTATGAAACAGCAGGTACTCTATGCAACCTGTGCACACCGGACTAGACAAAGCTTGGTAAAAAACAAGTTAAACATTGATGAGCCTGTTAAGTACCTAGATGGGTGACCACTATGAAACATCAGGTACTCTATGCGACCCGTGTACTAGACTAGGCAGAGCTTAATAAATAATAAGTTAAGCAGTGATGAGCCTGTTCAGTACCTAGATGGGTGACCACTATGAAACATCAGGTACTCTATGTGAACTGTGCACACCGGACTAGACAAAGCTTGGTAAATAACAACTTAAGCATTGATGAGGCTGTTCAGTACCTAGATGGGTGACCGCTTTGAAACATCAGGTACTTTATGCGACCTATGTACCAGACTACGTAAAACTTAGTAAATAATAAGTAATTACTTCTTTTACAAATTACTTTTCAGTTGCAATTATTCCTTCTTTATTTTTTCACACTTTTCATCTAATAATTCTGTAAATTTTTTTAAATAAAGGTATTAAAAAAAGGTTAATTTTTTTCTCGAACGACAAATATAACCCAATTCAAATTAAAATTTAACTCCTACAAATTATCTTTAACACCTGTCGCAAGATAATTTTATTTTGAATATTTATTTTGTAATTACAATTTCTTTTAAAATCAGCCTCATTTTTACCCCTGTCAGCAACTCGTCGCAGAAAATAAATATTTATAAAAAAAAAAGGATAATGAAAATAAAATATTCATCTTTTTTTACGAGATACTAAAATATCGGATTTTCACTAAGAATTTTTTTCTCCATCATACCAGGTGTATCAAGGATATAAGATGCTTGGTGATGTAAAAGTGAATGGTTTTTGACGTACCCTCGTGTGCTTACCTGCGTGGTTTAGCAACTCACACCTATAGGGTTGGTTGGTTGGATGTTACGGCATCAACCCTTGTTGGGTTATTTTATGCCGAAGTTGTTTTGTTTTATTCATTCTTGATGTGTATTCAATATTTTTTGGCAAATTCAATTTTTTTAAACTCATTTTTTCTATTTAACCCATAAATGGGACTAACAGGTACTAACACTCCGGTTCAGAGTGGACCTGGGAGTAATGGCGATGAAAGGGCTCTCCACACTCCCCAGAGCTCCAGAATTGAAATTTGGCCATTAGATACAGTTTAACGTCATACCCAGACACTGAGACCCTCAGCCACCGCCTTCTAGCACATATAGGATAAAAATGATTAGGGATTTGTCATAAGGGCAATAGGGGCTATTATATGAATCAGAAGATAGGTTTTAAAGTTACTGTGAGCAACCTGGGTTCTTTGTTTATCAAAACGACTTGTTTTGGCATTAAATGATCCTCTCGGATAGAGAATCCTAGGTTCCTTCGTAAATGGTCACAAGTATACTGAGAAAGAATCAGCGCTTAACTAATGTATTAGCCACGTAGTATGGCCAGCGATTGGCTAAGGAATAGACCAGATAATCTTGCTTAGTCTATAAGTCTAGGCAGGGAACTAGCGCACATCTTATATCTCCAAAATTTCCAACAAGATGCATGTATATAAAATAATGTATGAATGTCAGGAAAATGAACAGTGTATGATTACTGGAGGAAAAAATGATGGATGAAATTGTTGGAGATTCATTTCTGAATTTATGTAAAAAAATTCATATCCAGGTAAATTTTAGAAGAAGAAGAAAAAAAGGCAGGAAAAATGAGTCTGCATTATATTTAGAATTATTAATCTAATCTTTTATAGTTAAAATGTTTTTAATTCGTAGTACAGATAATGTTTTTTTAAGTTTCTTTAAATGCGTCTTTGTAAATTGCATATTTGCTAGACTTAACATTTGTTTTATTTATTATAATAGAAAAGGGTTTATGTGCCGCAAAACAAAACAAACCAAAATAACCAAACAAAGGCTAAAAAGTTTGAAAGATCTGGGTAAAGAGTAAAGTTGCCGGCAGTGAGTGGGTCTATCCCATTTTCGCTAGCGCTAGACCAGGGAGTGTGTTTTTGCTGAGGTGAAGCACTACACCTACCATCACTTCCCCACTCTACCGCACAGATCAGAATACCCACTCTGTGCTACTGCATACGCTGAGTTGGCGGTGACCGGTATCGAACCCGGAACTTTACGATTCCTAGGCGGGGATCTCTACTGACAGAGCTAAAGTGGCCCCTTAAAGATATTCACATTTTTCATGTCGTAATTCACAGCATCGAAGTTGGCAGCGATTTATCGACTAAATGATGAAAATGGCTGTTGACAATCACAGCAGACCTAACAATAAAGTTTTTTATGTTTGTTTTTTGTTTTGTTTTGTTTTTTTGCTGAAGAATTAAGGAGCCAATTTTCCTTTTTTTTAACCGATCGCCGTGGGAAAAGGCGTCAGTCAGACAAGGCCTCTTTCTTTATGAACGGAAATAGAAGGTTTATTTTTTATAAATAGGATTTGTGCTTTCGGTTTAAAAGAATCAAAATAGTTTACATCCTCAGTCAAGTCATAAATGCCCGCGTTGTGGATCCCTTGAGTCTAAATCTTTTTCGTATTTCGTAAATAACGCCAGCATGGTACAAGTGACCAACGTATTAACCCCAGATATCCCGAAACTATTTCAGGACCAACAATGTCATAGACTGTTCCATTGTACAGAACAAGGCGAGAACGAGAGTGAGAGTAAGAGAGTGAGAAAGGGGTGTATTTTCTAGGTGTTTGAAAGTCTGGCAGAAGAGGAGAGAGTTGGCTGGTTGTTTGAAAGGGACAGACGTAACATGTGGTCTGTCCTCCCAGGCCATTTCTCGGTGATTATCTTGGGACTGGAAAATAGAGAGCTCTGAAAAAAAGCATCAAGTCTTGTGTTCGTTAATAAGAAACTAGGCAAAAGACATTACAAGAAACAAGTGGTTCCAGGCCCGAAGAACAGAGAGAATTTGAGTCCAACAACAGATCCAGATCCCCAGATCCAGAATAGCCCACATCACCAATCCAGTTCAGTAGATAAGTAAAACAAGAAGTAGATAAGTATACTAATGAATGTATATCCTCCTTAAATGGGTATTGCTAGGTTACATATTGATCGGGTGTTCTCGGATATTCTCGGGTATTCTCGGGTGATTTCTATCAAATTTTTTTTTAAATTAAACACGAATCCGGCTGGTACATTATTTACTGATTTTTTTCTTTTAAAAGAAATTTTTTAACTTAATTTTCCCATTCTCTTTAAAAGTCTAAATGTTCATAACATCTAGGCATAAAATAACCCTTGACGGATTGACATGACATTAAGATAAACCAATCAATCATTTTCTTTTAGACAGAAAAGACGACCAGTTTAAGACTCTTTTTGTGATGTAACTGTTGTGCAAACTAGGATAACAATCCATTTCAATAGATAGATAGATAGATAGATAGATAGATGTGAACAGGCCGAGATAGATAGATAGATAGATAGATAGATAGATAGATGTGAACAGGCCGAGATAGATAGATAGATAGATAGATAGATAGATAGATGTGAACATACCGAAATAGAAAGATAGATATATATATATATATATATATATATATATATATATATATATATATATATATAGATAGATGTGAACAGACCGAGATAGATAGATAGATAGATAGATATATGTGAACAGACCGATATAGATAGATAGATAGATAGATAGATAGATGTGAATAGACCGAGATAAATAGATAGATGTGAACATACCGAGATAGATAGATAGATAGATAGATAGATGTGACAGACCGAGATAGATAGATAGATAGATAGATAGATAGATATATATATGAGAACAGACCGAGATAGATAGATAGATAGATAGATAGATAGATGTGAACATACCGATAGATAGATAGATAGATAGATAGATAGATAGATAGATATAGATAGATAATAGATAGATGGAACAGACCGAGATAGATAGATAGATAGATAGATAGATACCGAGATAGATAGATAGATAGATAGATAGATAGATGAACATACCGAGATAGATAGATAGATAGATAGATAGATAGAGAGAGATAGATAGATAGATAGATAGATAGATAGATAGATAGATAGATTAGATAGATAGATAGATAGATAGATAGATAGATAGATAGATAGATAGATAGATAGATAGATAGATAGATAGATAGATAGATAGATAGATAGATAGATAGATAGATAGATAGATAGATAGATAGATAGATAGATAGATAGATAGATAGATAGATAGATAGATAGATATGGACAGACCAAGATAGATAGATAGATAGATAGATAGATAGACATAGATAGATAGATAGATAGATAGATAGATAGATAGATAGATAGATATGGACAGACCAGATAGATAGATAGATAGATAGATAGATAGATATGGACAGACCATAGATAGATAGATAGATAGATAGATAGATATGGACAGACCAAGATAGATAGATAGATAGATAGATAGATATGGACAGACCAAGATAGATAGATAGATAGATAGATAGATATGGACAGACCAAGATAGATAGATAGATAGATAGATAGATAGATATGGACAGACCAAGATAGATAGATAGATAGATAGATAGATAGATGGACAGACCATAGATAGATAGATAGATAGATAGATAGATAGATAGATAGATAGAGATAGACCAAGATAGATAGATAGATAGATAGATAGATGTGAACAGACCAGATAGATAGATAGATAGATAGATAGATAGATAGATGTGACAGACCAAGATAGATAGATAGATAGATAGATAGATAGATAGATAGATAGATAGATAGATAGATCCGAAACTGACAACATTAATGGAAATACAATTAAACATCAAGGTGAACCTAATTTGTACGCACAATTGTTCTTCGCTTTGTTCGACATTTTAAGGGTTTGCAAATGGAAAATCGCTTTTGTTTGCTTGTTTGTTTTTTAGGAAATTATTTTTTTTTTTTTTTAGAAATTTACAAATAGAAAGTTTGTTTCAGAAGATTGGTTTGGTTTCGGTTTGGTTTCTGTTTAATGGAATATCAATCTTCGTGGGTTATTTAATAACAAATCCATCCTTGCAGAAGAACTGTAGTGGTACTCTTTAGCCCATAGATGAAGAATTTCATACTTTTCCCAAGGATGTTAGTTCGAAAGTGAATATGATAGCACAAGTGGAGTTCGAACTCGCTTACAGATTTCACCTCCTCGTCACTGGAATAATGTTTGCCTCTCAAACCCTCTTTCATGGTGCCGAAGAGATGATAGTCTGAAGGCTGAAATCTGGTGAGTAATCTGTAAAGAGGTGGCTCAAAGAACAGTCAACAGAATTTTACAGGACAGGGATACATGCTCTCATTCGAAGGTTGAACATTGCTATTGAGAGAAACAGTGACTATCTGGAGAAGTAGGAATGTGATCCACAGAGGAACAGCTTCATTTTGGTGTATGATACATGTTCCTGTGTTGGTAATTATACCTACCCTAAACAAAATGGCATTACTTTTTGAATCACCCTCGTATATAAGACCGCCCTGTCGGCTGGGGCGTTAGAATGCACTGACTGCACCTCTGCAGAGGGGTAAGACTCCCCCAACGGGGCTACCTGTTGGCCGTGGGTGGCGACCCGTGATGCTTGAGGATAGAACCCAGGTGGATGAGCAGTTCATGACTTGCAATACTCCATTTTGGCCCTATCTTGGGTTAGACGGGCGGTCGGAGAGGCCCCCTCCGATCAATCGACTGATCACGTCAAGCCCTAGCACCTGATTTTCCCAACCCTATTGCCTTAATGGCAAGCCCCAACCCATTTTTATCATATGGGTGCTAGAAGGCGGTGACTGAGGGTCTACATGTCCTAGGGATGACGTTAAACTCTATCTGATGGTGAGGTTCTAGTTTTGGGGGTTTGGTGAATATGGAGCACCTCTTCATCACCATTGCTCCCTGGTCCACTCTGACCCGGAGTGGTAGTACTTGTTAGGGTCCCATCTATGGGTTAAATAGAAAAACATGAGTTTATAAACAAAATTGTATTATGCATTAAGAATTAATTTATTTCACAATTTTGTCGGCATTAAATAACCCACTGAGGTTGATATGCCGTAAAACAAAACAAAGCAAACCAAACAAACCAAATCGTATATAAGAGCCTGGCTTTTAGAGACCGGGGAACTGGTATTCACGCTAAATGCTGGAAAGTATTTTAGTGTCGATACTAATACTACGACTACTACTACTTCGTTATTGTTACATCTTACAGTCTTCATTTAACCTTTTTTCTTCTTTTAATCTTCCATTAGTGGATTATTTTCTTAACTAACACTATTGAAATCGATCAAGTTTCGAAAGAGAACCTATAAAAATATATTTCGATACAGTGTTAAACTTTGATTACATGAAAAATAAAGACACTGTGTGAACTAATTTTTCTTTCTTTCTTTTTTTCTATCTTTCTTTCTTTCTTTCTTTCTTCTTTTAAATGATATCTCACCATTCCCCAGTTTAATCGTTCTTTCTTTCTTTCTTTTTTCGACTGATGTCTCCGCATTCCTCAGTTTAACCTTTTTTTCCTTCTTTCTTTCTTCTTTCTTTCTTTCTTTCTTTCTTTCTGTCTTTCTTACCCCCTCTCTCCCTCTTTCTTTCTTTCTTCCCCTCGCTCTACCTCTTACATGAAAAATAAAGACACTGTGTGAACTAATTTTTCTTTCTTTCTTCTTTCTTTCTATCTTTCTTTCTATATTTCTTTCTTTCTTTCTTTCTTTCTTCTTTCTTTCTTTCTTTCTTCTTTTAAATGATATCTCACCACCCCAGTTTAATAGTTCTTTCTTTCTTTCTTTTTTCGAATGATGTCTCCCCATTCCTCAGTTTAACCTTTCTTTCTTTCCTTCTTTCTTTCTTTCTGTTTCTTTCTTTCTTACCCCCTCTCTCCCTCTTTCTTTCTTTCTTCCCCTCGCTCTACCTCTTACATGAAAAATAAAGACACTGTATGAACTAATTTGTCTTTCTTTCTTTCTTTCTTTCTTTCTTTCTTTCTTTCAACTGATGTCTCCCCATTCCTCAGTTTAACCTTTCTTTCTTTCTTCACTTTTTTCTTTCTTCTTTCTTTCTTCTCTCTCTCTCTCTCTCTCTCTCTCTCTCTCTCTCTCTCTCTCACTCTCTCTCCTCTCTATCTCTCCCTCTTTCTTTCTTTCACTTTCTTTCTTTCTTTCTCTCTCTCTCTCTCTTTCTCTCTCTCTCTCTCCCTCTTTCTTTCTTTCTTTCACTTTTCTTTCTTTCTCTCTCTCTCTCTCTTTCTCTTTCTCTCTCTCTCCTCTTTCTTTCTTTCTTTCACTTTCTTTCTTTCTCTCTCTCTCTCTCTCTCTCTCTCTCTCTCTCTCTCTCTTTCTCTCTCTCTCCCTCTTTCTTTCTTCTTTCACTTTCTTTCTCTCTCTCTCTCTCTCTCTCTCTTTCTCTTCTCTCTCTCCTCTTTCTTTCTTTCTTTCACTTTCTTTCTTTCTTTCTCTCTCTCTCTCTCTCTCTCTTTCTTTCTCTCTCTCCCTCTTTCTTTCTTTCACTTTTCTTTCTTTCTTTTCTCTCTCCCCTCTCCCTCCTCTCTTCTTTCTTTCTTTCACTTTTCTTTATCTCTCTCTCTCTCCCTCTCTCTCTCTCTCCTCTCCTCTCTCTCTCCCTCTCTCTCTCTTTCTTTCTTTCCTAGTATATTTTATACCTAATGTATTGAAGCAACTTTCAGAAAGGAAAGTCCTAAAAAAGACATTTCATTACAATGTGAAACCAAAACTTTCATTACATCAAAAATAAAGAGACTCGTTCAACTATTTACAATTTAAAGCTGATAAATGTTCAAAATAGAAAAATAAAAGTGATATTTCAAATAAGATTTTAAATGCTGGCCAGTTTTTCAATGGACAATCATTTCTCATATTCGCAAATACACATTTTAGTAATCATCTACAACTGTATTAAAAAATATATCATTACAGAATATATATATATATATATAAATAATTTGAAGGCCAATACAATGCGTATGAAAAATAAAAACAAAATGTTACTTTTGTCTTATCTATTTCGAAGCATAAACTTCATCATCAGAGTTTCGTATCAGAAATGGACGTGCTTACGTTTTTTCTTTGTGTGGTTATAATTTCTCTTCTTATTCATTTTTCCTCTCCTTTTTTTCTTTCTTTCTTCTTCTCCTCCTTTCTTTATTCCTCATGTTATGAATGAAATGTGCGAATAACTGTAATTTCTTTTTTTTTTTTTGAATGTTTGTTGAGAACAAATGTATCCAATAATGTCTGTTCGTCATCCGGTCAATGTTCCAAGATTGTTGCTGTGTCAAATTCAAATTCAAAAAGCAAATTACCAATTGCTTTTGTATATATATATATATATTATAGTCATCCACAGACACCGTGTTTCGACGTAGCACGTCTCCTTAGTGTGACTAGACTTAGCAGGCTACTTCTAGCCGGGAGCGAAACCCGACTGATTTTTCATCTGTCCGATTCCCTAACATCTCGAGCGTCAGCACCTACCAGTAAGAAGCAGAATTTTAACCGATAAATACATACATAGGTACATATATTACGGTCACTTTGAGAGCTCATATTCGTGAATAACGGAGAGCCTTGCTTACGCGAATACGGTGAACGTCAGTTAAATTTCCTTCCAAAGAGTTCTACCGGATTTGGGAGTTACATTATAGTCACCCACAGACACCGTGTTTCGACGTATCATGTTTCCTCAGTGCGGCTAGACTTACCAGACTACTTCTAGCCGGGAAGGAAACCCGACTGATTTTTCATGTTCGTGTCCCTAACTCCTATAATATGTATATTTGAGTTAAGGTAGCGTAGACATGGAATCTACACCTGGTTACTGACAGTTTCTCGCCTATGCGATCATTAGAGAAAATGGGAAAATTTGTTAAGCAGTATTTCTAAATATCCTTTGGTTTGGTCCATTATTGAGGGGGGGGGTCGGGAGTGGACCGGATTCTGATTAATCAGTTTTTATGTGAATCACGAGGTTTACCCGCGTTTTAGTTTGGTTAATGTTTATGTATAACCCATTTAGGTTTACCGGGATACAGTTGTTTATTTAAGCCGAGGGTTCTGTTATCTCCTCTCTTATCTACTAGTGGTAGTGATAGATATAATGGCCAGTTGCTGTAGGTACCATGAAGTTTGCCGGAGTATGCATTTATTTTATCTACTTAGGCAGATTGTTTTTAATGACTCTTCACTTTGTGTTGGTGTCTGGATGATTTTATCTTTTTGGTGGAGGGGGGGTCCTTTTCTGTTTGTGATTTGGATTTTTTTTTTGCTCTTCATTTAATTTCTATTTTCTTAATCATAGGAGTCATGGTTTTTTAGTTGGGTAGTAAGTATTTATTCATTGACCAGCTGCAAGCCCACCTCCATAACTCTCTCTCTCTCTCTCTCTCTCTCTCTCTCTCTCTCTCTCTCTATCTATCTAT
Source organism: Doryteuthis pealeii (assembly GCA_023376005.1). Lineage (NCBI taxonomy): Eukaryota > Metazoa > Mollusca > Cephalopoda > Myopsida > Loliginidae > Doryteuthis > Doryteuthis pealeii. The sequence goes on from CM042168.1 coordinate 67,971,942, forward strand.
CTATCTATCTATCTATCTATCTCTCTCTCTCCTCTATATATATATATATATATATATATATATATATATATAGTTCCTAGACGAAGCTGTTGGCATTTCACATAGTGCTAATACCCTTGGGAAAGGTATGAATCCATACATTCTCCCTCCAGCTATGGGTTAAATAGTAGGGCATACTGGGATCTTTAACCTTGGGTAGGTAACTAGTCTAGGAGAGGGATAACTCTGAATTCAAAATTCCTGAGGTCAGTCGTTGATTGAGTTCGTGGCATTCCTTGATGCACCTATTCTTTCCTATCGACTGTGCCAAAAAGTGTGGAATGGTCCTACACAAGCCTTCACCACTATAAACAAATCACTGTGCTGGTTGTTCATTGGATGAACACTTATGCGTCGAAAATCGACGAGAGAGTCCATTTCTCTCTCTCTCTCTCTCTCTCTATATATAATATATATATATATATATATATATTATATATATATATATATATTC